>ML661355.1:62984-379158 GCA_007570785.1 Antilocapra americana
AAGGGAGAAAGAGGAGATTAAAAAAAAAGAAAAAAAGAGAAAAATGGAAAATAAAAATAAGGGAAAAGAAAGAAAAAAATAAGGTTATAGGGGACTTAAAAATTCAAAAAAAAAGTATAAAAAAGTTTTAAAAATTTAAAAGATGTTCCTAGTACAGTTATAACTAAGGCTTTCTATGGTGCTGATGCGTACAG
Source organism: Antilocapra americana (assembly GCA_007570785.1). NCBI lineage: Eukaryota > Metazoa > Chordata > Mammalia > Artiodactyla > Antilocapridae > Antilocapra > Antilocapra americana. The sequence goes on from ML661355.1 coordinate 63,179, forward strand.
CGAGGGGTCAGTTCATTTTCAGATAATTCCTTGGTCCGGCTTGTACTTCTCACGGTCTATAGACTCCTTTCTATGCAGTTTGCGCCACCTGCAGGGATTTAACCTGCTACTCCTGTCAGTTCCAAAGCTGTTCCCTCTGTTTGCTTTAGCGTCTTCTGTTTGCTGGTCTTTTAAGTGTCTATTCAGCGCTTTGGAGTTTGCCTTGCTCCTGGTGAATGCGCTTCCCCCTCCCCCTCTGCTCAGGCTCTCTGTCGTCCGCCCGGCACAGTTGGGGAGTGCGGCTTCTCCCCTCCCCCAGCCCAACCGCTGGGTTTTCTCTTCTTAGGTGTGTAGAGCGCTGATCCATCCAGAATCCCCAGAAGTCTTGGTTAGCACCTAGCTCTGCTCGCAATTTGGCCGCGGAAGTCTCGCTGGGGCTGGGTTATGCCCGCTCCTCCCGGGCGGGGGCTGGGCCAGTCCGCAGCCGCAGCTGCCCAGCTCCACCCGGCCGGCCGCCTCTCTGCCGACTCCGCACTGCCCTTTGTTCTCTGCGCGGGCCTGGGCGGGGGGCTTTTCCTGGGGGGTTAGGTCCCTCGGGCTGCTCTGTTCCCTGAGCGTGGGGCCCGCCCCTCCCTGAGCAGGAGCAGTACGCTTTGGCTAGTGGGGGGGTGGGGCGCCTGTGCCGCCGCTCCGTTGTGCCTTGCAGCCAGAGACATACCTTGCAGGGCTTAACTATTAATCTGCTTTTACTCCCGGCTATCTTGCTCTCAAAGATTCACCGCAGATCCACCAGAGAGAATGCTCCCTGGTATTCGTAAACCTTTCTCCTCTTTTTTTCCTCTTTATTCCAGACTCCCCTTCTGGGACGGATCCCGTCCCCAACTCTGTCTCTCCCTTTACTTTTTTTTTTTCTTTTGTCCTACCTCCTCTCGTCGGCAATGGGCCGCCCCTCCAGATGCCCGATGTCCTCTGTCAGCATTCAGATCCTGTTTTATGGAGTTTGCTCGGCCTTTAAAAGTTCTTTTGGTGTATTTATTGGGGAGAGAGTGGTCTCCCCGTCCTATTCCTCTGCCATCTTAGTTCCTCTCTCCGAATTTCATTTCATAAATGGAAAAGTTGAGGCTGAGGAGAGCTCCCATCTGTATCTGAATAGTTCTGTCACATACTCTCATCCTTATAGACAATGACATTTTCAACATTGACTTCTTCAGAAGTGACAAACGGAATCAAAACAAACTGGTTGAGTTTGCAAGAGTATGTATTCAACCCCAAATCCCCGGAAATGAGGTTCACCCAAAATGGCCGTGTTAAATGAATAAGTTACCCTAAAGGGACATGACCTCATGGAGATAGAGCTGAGGGTGTTTCCAGCTAAGTTTGAATTTAAGCTGTGAGTTCCTTCATGAATGCACTAGTCTTTTTTTTTTTTTTCCGTTCATTTCTGTTAGTGTGGCCTTCATAAAGAGAGCATGGCTAAAATTTTTTTAAATTTACAGAAAATACAATGAACAGAAAACTTGGTTTCAATAATGTGACTCAGAGTATGACGAATTTTATGACTTCTAAGCATTGGGAAAAATTTTTTCCCCATTGTTCTCAGTCTTCACTATTCTCCACAAATTAAAAAGCCAAGAGCAGTCACAAAATAAAGAGACTCCTCGTAGTGAGAGTAGGCAGAGGATACACTCCCCTCCCCCAAGATTAGGAGAGGCATGGTTTGCAAATGTATTTATAAATTTCTGGCAGGTACACAGTTCTCTGTAGTGTATTACAGAAACTTGGATAGCTGCAATCATAGAACTGTAGTTGTCTTTAAAGTCTTTGAGAAATTGCAGAATGCAAGACTGAGATTTTTTGCCACTACTATTCAAAGCTTTGATTTAGGAAAATGACATTACAGCTCAGATTGCTTAGAAAAGAACAGGTAGACAGGTATATCTCACCTGCCAATTGTAGTTATGATTTTGATGTTGAGCGGGAGCATATCTTGTAAATAACCCCTCATCATTATAAGGTCTTGCCAAGTTGTGTTTCTTTCTGGTGGTGACATGTGTCATACTGGCTCTAGGAAAAAGTGTGAAGCAGATGATACTTGTTATTGAAGACCCAGCCATTTATTAGGAAGCCTCTTTCCTTCTGCTTCAAGTTCACTTTCCAAATTTGTTCTCAAAAAAGGGACTGTACCCTTATGGCAGCTAAAAGTGTAAAAACCTGACAACGGCTAAAACTCTTAGACTTCTTAGGACATTTGCATTTTTATTAGAAATTGAAATCTTGAACCAAGGAAATAAAATGCCAGAGATGCAATTTTAGAGCAATTAATAAGCTAATGAAGAATTATTTTTAGGAAGCAAGAAAATTTTCTTCTCCTCTTAAAATTGAATCATATTAAATAAATAAAAGAATAATTCATGAAAATTTGATTTATATAAAAGTTATAGTTTTGTTTCAAATATTTCATCATTAGTTTCACTTCTAGAAATGATATCTATGTGAGCCTCAGAAGTTTAAAGATACAGTTTTTGTGTTACAAATTTGCATTTTTTCAGTTTATCTGAAATCCATTTTATTTGTATGTTTTTCTAAATCCTGACCCTGGAAGTGAATGCAAATTTTCCTTTACATGTTATATTATTTGAATTATCTTTGTAATTTTAATCTTAGGACTAGAATATCATTAGGTAACCGTAAACCTAGGTCTCCTCAGGTCTAGATCTAAGGCTGTCACTGACTTGATGTTTTTGTTTTTGGAAATTCTTAAACTTTTTGTGCCTATTTGCCTTTACAAAATAGTTTATTTTGTGAGGATATCCCAAGTAGGAGATACCCATGAGGGGGCCTTGAGGGGGAAGAAGCAGACTATGGTTATAAGAGTTCATCTGTGAGTTAGGGCTGAGTGGAGGTGGAACATTGGTGGCTATGAGCAATCATAAAGCAGAGAGAGACTTTATTTTTATAATTATGTATTCATTGTTCTAGAAAATAGGAGAATGTGTAGTCATGCAAACCCTAGGTTATTTTCATGAAAGAAAATGTCAGTATGAGGAATGAGATGATTTCTGTAGACTAGAATTTCATTTCTATGGTCAGAGATTTATTGCAACCCCCTTTAGTAGATCTTGTCTTGTTCTCAGTAGAAAAATGTAGGTTTTGGGTTTCGAAACACAGGCTATGTGCTTCCCAGGTGGCTCTAGTGGTAAAGAATCCACCTGCTAATGCAGAAGACATAAGAGATGTCGGTTAGATTCCTGGGTCAGAAAGGTCCCTTGGATGAGGGCATGGCAACCCACTCCAGTAGTCTTACTTGGAAAATCCCATGGAGAGGAGCCTGGTGGGCCCCAGTCCATAGAGTTGCAAAGAGTCAGACACGACTGAGGTGACTTAGCACCCATGAACCACAGGCTCTATCTTGAAAGTTGTAGTTACTTCCAATTCCAGACCTGGCAAGTGACTCAAGTTTTTTTCCACTTTACTATATCTGTGAAGGTTGGGAATGTTAGCATAGGTTTTATGGAAGAGTTGAAGGTTGAATTTCACTATAAATATTGGTAAATTTTATATAAACCCATGTTTCTGGGTTTTCTTACAAATACACACTTTTTTTGTTCCTTCAGCTCAACTAATTAAAATTCTAATGGTTAAAGATATATTTCCAATGTCACCTTCTCCATGAAACTTTTCCTCATAATCTTGTCTGGAAGTGGCCTCAACCTCATTTCACTTTCCACATGCTTTATTTATGTCTCTATTCATATAGTCTTGTATTGTTGGCAAATTTGTTTTTCTACTTGAACAACTATGAGCATTTTGAGAGCAGGGGTGAAATCTCATGTATCTTTGTATCACTCTTTAGCACACTATTTAGCATATGAGATTCTTAAGAATGTTTGTCATATTGAAGTTTTTCTGTTCTCCAACTTATATATCTTGAATATTTACAGTGTGCCAAGAGCTATGCTAAGCATTATGTAATTCAAATCAATTTCCTTCTTTGGGCCCAGCAAAAATCAATAAAAGAAAATTTTCTAAATTATAGTCCTTAGAAGAGAGCAATAGTCACCATTTGGAATTTCACAGAGAATGCTTCAATTACAGATCAATGATTGGTTTGAACAGATTTATGTGATTCTTTTAACCTTTGTTCGAGAAGCACTTCTGCCCCAAGTCAGTTTTCTCCACTTCTCACCTTTGGGCCTTTCTTTGCTTGCTGTCCTTGGAGGATTCTCTGATTTCAGACCTTTCCAACTTTCTTCAGTTTTCCAGGCTACTTACATTTTATCTCCATAAGTGCTATAATGTGTGTGAATTTCAGATGGGTAAGGATATCAGCTCTAGTTCCCATTTTCTTTTTTGGGGGGGAGGGATTTATTTTGAGAATGAGTGATATGTTTTCTGACAAGTATTAGTTGAGTGGTAAAAAGCTGCATTTCAAATTCTGTCCAAAATGTCACCTATTATTTAGAGCAGTGTGGCCCAATAAAAATTTTTTGCAGTGGTGAAAATGTTTTATATCTGCACTCTTTAGTATAGTTACCTCTAGCCACTTGTGACTAATTGAGTGATTGTGTTATGACTTGTGTGTCTGAGGAGCTGAGTTTTAAATTTGATTTAATTTTAATTAATTCAAATTTAAGTAGCTATGTGTGGTTAATGGCTGCTATACTGGAAAGTGCAGATACAGAACAATGGCAGATACCATCTCACATATTTCTATAAATAAATAAAGTATCCTTGGATAAATTCTTTTGGGAAGCACTACCTATATCATCCCCCTTTTGTAGGTTCACAGAATACACAAACATGGTAAAGCCTCTAAGAAGTTGTGTTGCAAAAACAAAACATTCTATTTGTATATGTATATCGCTTTAACCCAGAATTTTCCCATTTTATTTGACCATGGAATTCACACTCTCCTTCTCTCACTAATTATGTCTGTGAACAACTCATGACCTCATTCTGCAGAACTCTCTCGAAGAAAGTCTCATTCAGACCATCTTTCCCATCCAAAGCCTATGTTGCACCTTAAGCCAAATGTATTCCCTCCTCTATTTTAGTGGCAACATAAGATGGTTTAAATAGAGATAAAGGGGAGCCTTCTCTGAGCTTTATAAAATCTGTTCCCATGAGAATGGGGCCTGATGTTTGCCCCATGGGCATGAAGCTATTGAGATTCTGAAATTACCTTTTGCAGAGGGGTGGGGTGGTGTTCTTTCCAGTTAAAGTTGTGGCTGAGGCTGGATCAAATATGGTCCTCCGTTTGACCTAAGGCACAGATAGGTATTCCTTTTCAGGGCTGGTCAGAAACAATCCTTTACCCCCAATGGAGTCACTGTCATCCTGAGTCTACCCTCTAAAGATAATACAGGAAGGAATATGATAATGTTCTGTTGCCGTTTCCCCTTTGTCTTAATAGACCAGCTAGTGATGCTTCAGATGAAATTGGTCTGAAGGCTGAGAGCAGATCCATTATTGGGAGCATTTGCTTTAAATTATGAAATTCAGGAAGGCTTGTGGCAGAGAGGCGGCTAGTTCTGCCGCAAAAGGCGCTCGCTTGTCTGTTTCTTGCATTCTGTTAAATATTTCTTATTTCCTCAGAATACACCACAAGGACCATTTGACTGTCCCCTCTGGCTTCTGCATCTTGCTTCCAGCATGAACAGACAGGTAATAACCGTTCAGCAGGGCCATTACCTCTTCTAAAGACTATTATCAAAATGGTCATTATACATAATGGAGATTATTACAGGCAGCCTGAGAGATTTTTTAGATACATCTCTCCAGTAATAGGTGGCCTTTTTTAGCCTTATGTATCTGTGGGGATAATATCAGGGCACAGAATACATGACAAATGGCTATTTTTTTAGCAAAAAATCTGTCAACTTTTAATGTGTTAATTGGATCACAGACTTAAATTATATTTATGCAGAAACTCTTAAAATTTAACTCTTGACAGATGACACAGCATGGCAAGAACATTCTGAGAACAGGAGTTAAAATGCATAGAATGCATTGTTCACGTTTACATTATGCAATCACATATGCAAGGATATTGGCATTAATGAATTCTTTGAGAACAAACTCTTGTATAATGAAGTAACTGGTCTATAGTCAGCCAATCAATAAGTTTTTATAGACCTTGGGCTGCATGCCAGGTCCTGGAAATATGGTAGTTAAGAAACACAGAAACGCTTAGCCGCTTAGCAGCTTAGTCTAGTGGCCTGTGTACAAAAATTCAAATGTTAACAGCACCTATTTGCATTCAAACACCCTCCAAGACAATGAAACTTCCTAGTATAGTTTCCATTTTCCCCCAGTTGTTTGAATGTAAATAGGTACTGTCCTAGGTTAAAATGTGAATTCTGCTCTGAGATACACAGTAATCTACCAGATAGCCTTTCTCCCTGAAAGCCATTGCTCCACCATTATTTGGCTGGTAGGATATCATTCTCAGGATAAAGTGTTATTGGGCTAACCCAGTCAAATGTAGTAGGATGTTAATATGGGATTCTTGGAATCTCAGGACTGACTAAAGATCCACAAAATAAAAGTAATAGATGGCAAATTATCACTCCTAAGGAGGGAGGGTCGTGCTAAGTCACTATGGCCCAATTTGCAAAAGAGGTATCACAAAATTCAGTTTTATAAACTGCACTCAACATTCCTTTATGAGAGGAAAGGGTTGAGATTAAAGTGAAGAGAGAGAGTATTTTTAGAAAAGATTTTGGAGGATGTATGGCATTTTGTTTACTCATGGTGGGGGGAACTTGCCCCTCATTTTACACTAAGGGTGAGAATTTTGAAAGGAGCATGGATATCTTGTTATTGGTACCCATAAGGTTGAAAAAGCAGAAGAGACTAGGACTTGACCCTTGTCTGAGAAATGGAAAGGCCAAGGGCTTTGGCTAACAAGCTACTCTGACAGCAAAGCAAGGAAAGATAGCATGGTGGCAGTGTGTGGGCGCTAATGAATCTTCTGGTGCCATTAATGCATGGATGTTTTCCCTGAGGTAGATGGAGTCATTCAGGAGAAGGAGCTGCCCATCTCTGGAAAGAACATACAAGGGGGTTTGTCAAAAGGGCCACCTGGAAAGGCAGTGGGGCTCTAAGAGGAGAGTCTGTGTAGAGAAGATCCCAAAAACCAGGTGATAAGGGGCAGGTTTTAAGGTCATGTGGAAGAGACTGCATTTGTGGGTGCCTCAAAGAGGTCAGCATTCAAAATTTCCTTTGCACATATTTTATTCAGTTCTCCTGTGTCTTTCAGTTGAAATCTTCCTATCTGATACATGTGCTAAAACAATTTTCTGTTACCAGTCCTCTCTCTCTGGGCCTACCTTGTTGGAGGTTAATCCCTTGGATGTCGGGTACAGCCCAAGTCTCTGCACTCCTCAAATCCACATTAAAGAGGAAAGAATCTGCAGGTGGTCAGTATTTTACCCATATATCTACCCTGCCCCAAACTTTCTGGTTATAATAACCAGATTTACCATATTTTCCTTCTGTTAACCTGTGAATAACCACCCTTAATCACTTTCAGTCAGTAGAGTTAAGCCCACCCATGGTTGTAAAGGTTAGGCACAAGTCTCAAACCTTGCCCCTTGGCATATTCAACATTTTAATACAATGGTTTGTACCAGAGGTGTGATATAAACTAGGCTGAGGGATTTTGCTGGAATTACTTGAAAGAGGCATTCTTTTTGCCAGGACTGCTAAACAGGTAGCATGTAAATGAGAAGTTTCTAGTGATTTCCATTCACCTTGTAAACTTACCTCAGTGGAAACAGAGCCAAGAGATGGGCCAGAAAGATTTCATATCTGAAATTATATTTATTCTATTAATGAGAATGAATGAATGCCTCCCTCATTCCTAAACCATTTTGTATTGGATTTTGCCATTTGTATCAAATAATTACCTAACCTATTGATACTTATACTATGGTTAAGTTCCTTTAAAAGAAGCTAAAAAGTTATTTCTGCCCCCCTTCTTTTTTAAGTAGGGAAAGGTTTAAACATTTAATGAAGGGAAAGAATAGCGAAATAGATTTGAATATATTCTTCACCCAGATTTCAGCAATTAAATCAGCATTTCGTGCATCACTAGAAAGTAGATTTTAGACATCAGGACACGTTATCCTAAATAGTTCAACTGATATATCCTAAAAATAAAGAATTCTGCTCTATAAATATACAATGATATCATCACACATAACATTAAAATAATTCAACATATTCTGATATTCAGTCCAAAATTTCTCCAATTTTCCCAAGTATATCTTTTATAGATTTTTTTTATGAAATGATGTTTAAACCAAGTTACACACACTGACTTTGATTATTAGATTTCTTTAGCCTAGAACCATTTCCTAATTAAAAAACAAAATAACATGGACTTTTAAAGAATCCAGGCTAGTAGTAGTAAGGTTGCCCTTTATTTTGAATTCATTTGATTGTTTTTCCCCACATGATCTCATTTAATTGTTCCTCTAACTTGTGAAATTCTAGTAAATTGTTAGTTATGTCTAGAGACTTGATTTTTATTCATGTTAGTATTTTTTTTTGCAAAGATACTTCATAGGGATATGAATTTATAGGTGATATTATAGTACATTGAGAGGCACATCAGTTTAGGTTGCTTAATATTAGTGATTCTCAGCTTGAACATATGCTTGAGGTGGTGATCGCCAGGTCTCTTATTATATAGGTACCATTTTCCCTCTATTGTTGATAAGTAATCTGTGTGGTAATGAGGTGATAGCTTCAAAATTCTGAAATGCTTCCACATTTGTTGGCATATTAAGAAGAGTTTTCTTCTCTCCCTTCCTCAATGTGTTTTAAATTCGAGGTTGGCAGTTTTTCTCTTTCAGAACTTTAAAAAAAATGCCACCATTCCATTATCCTGTGGTTTGTATTATTTCCATTGAGAGGCCAGCTGTCAATCATATTGTTGCTTCTTTGAAAGTCAAGTGTCTTTTACCTTTGACTGCTTTTAAGAGCCTCCTTTTGGTTGTTGTTCTTTATGTATTTTTAAATTATTTTACTCTGATACTCATAGGTCTAGTTTTTCTTGTATTATAAGACATGGCAAGAATTGTGGATGACTCAGCCTGGGATTGTTGAAATTCTACCATGTCACTCTTTCTTTTGGCTCATCTTGCTACCAATTTCTACATTCTTGGCATTCTCTAATTGAAAGTAATAAAAACCCATCAAATATCTTAAATAAAAGGTAGAAACTATTTTAAAGATCATTTTGTAATACAGGTTGCAGCTGGTCCTCAGAAACAAACTGGAATCAGAAATGTGAATGCCAGATAACACTTTCTTTTATTTTTCTTTCTTTGCATGCATCTCCTGCTTTTCCTTCTTATTTTAATTTTCAATTTTTTTCTTTTACTAAAAACCTGTAATTACCTAGTATATATAGTAAGAAATAATTCTTATATCTTGTTTGTTTAAGAAACCAGCCAAAAACGTGTTTATTATATTGTGTGCTTAATTCCAAGTCCCCTGGGAAGAAACTCATTGTCCTACTGGGATAAAGGACCCAACTCAGGTACAACCAAACTGTCTCAAACCAGGCCAGACAAGCAATGATGAATTTGAAGGGCATGTCTTCTGAGGGGTCAATGCTGTAAGCATATATATTGGCAGGTAGAATTTAGATAGACAAATTGGTAGGTATTGGCTACATCTACCCATTTGATATGGAAGATAGTTTCTATATTGCTTTGCTTTTAGATGAGCTGTCAAGAATATAAAAACTTCTGTATGTAGGCTAGCTGGAAGTTGTCTTAAATACTACCAAATTGTAGAATTTTGGATATATATATTTACCATACTCTGGATCCTAGAATCCAGAGAAATGTTCTTTTGGAAAGCCTACCTTAATCTGCATTTGTGGATACTCGCACATTTGCTCTAGACTACATAGAGCATTTGCACTAGACCACATGTTTCTTTTTTAGCATTTTCGTTTAAACTGTGCCATGCTATTCTCTAGCCTCAAGATACCTGCATATATATTTGATGAGTACTGTCACATTTAACAATACTTTACGAACTGGTAAATAATCCCTTTATTTTTCCTGTTATCTATATTTCAGAAGGCAACTCCCTGGTTCTTTTGTTGTTTTGCTTTTAGTTAACAGAGTTACTGACAAAAAAGAATATCACAGAAATGAATCCTCTTCATTAAGAAAGGAATGATTCTACATAGATTTGATATCTCAGCAATTTATTTGGCATCATTTATATAAAAGTGAAATACATGTTTAAAATGCAACATTTCTTTGATATTCTTGAAGTTGAAAGCTTTTTTATTTTAAAAATTTATTTTACTGAAGTATAGTTTATTTACAATCTTGTGTTAACTTCTGCTATACAGCAAAGTGATTCAGTTATATATACATACTTCTTCATATTCTTTTCCATTATGGTTTATCACAGGATATTAAATACAGTTCCCTGTGCAAGACAGTAGGACCTTGTTGTTTATACTTTCCATAGAGAATAATTTCCATCTGCTAATCCTAAACTCCCATTGCATCCCTCCTCTACCATTCCTCCCCCTTGGCAACCTCATGTCTGTTCTCTAAGTCTGTGAGGCTATTTTTGTTTTGTAAATAAGTTCATTTGTGTCATATTTTAAATTACACTGAAAAGTGATGTCATATGGTATTTGTCTTTCTCTTTCTGACTGACTCCATTTTGTATGATGATATCTAGATCCAACCATGTTGCAGCAAATGGCATTATTTCATTCTTTTTATAGCTGAGTGGCATTCCATTGTATATATGTATTTATCTTCTTTATCCATTCATCCTCTGATGGGCATTTAGGTTATTTCCATGTCTTGGCTATTGTGCATAGTGTGGCTATGAACATAGGGTTACATGTATCCATTCAAACTATAGCTTTCTTTGGATATATGCTCAGGATTGGGATTGCTAGTTGATGTGGCAACTCTATTCTTCGTTTCTTGAGGAACCTCCATACTGTTTTCCATAGTGGCTTCATCAATTTATGTTCCCACTAACAGTGTACAAGGGTTCCCTTTTTCTGCATGCTCTCTCTAAAATTTATTGTTTGTAGGATTTTTTGATAGTGGCCATTCTGACCAGTGTGAGATGATATCTCATTGTAGATTTGATTTGCATTTCTCCAGTGATTGAAGGTGGGAGTTTTAATTTACTTCAGAATACAGAAATGTGAAAAGCAAGGGAGAAAAGGAAAGATACACCCATTTGAATGCAGAGTTCCAAAGAATAGCAAGGAGAGATAAGAAAGCCTTCCTCAGTGATCAGTGCAAAGAAATAGAGGAAAACAATAGAATGGGAAAGACTAGAGATCTTGTCAAGAAAATTAGAGATACCAAGAGAACATTTCATGCAAAGATGGGCTCAATAAAGGACAGAAATGGCATATACCTAACAGAAGCAGAAAGTATTAAGAAGAAGTGGCAAGAATACACACAAGAACTGTACAAAAAATATCCTCATGACCCAGATAATCACAACGGTGTGATCACTCACCTAGAGCCAGACATCCTGGAATGTGAAGTCAAGTGGGCCTTAGGAAGCATAACTACGAACAAAGCTAGTGGAGGTGACGGAATTCCAGTTGAGCTATTTCAAATCCTAAAAGATGATGCTGTAAAGGTGCTGCACTCAATATGCCAGGAAATTTGGAAAACTCAGCAGTGGCCACAGGACTGGAAAAGGTCAGTTTTCAGTCTAATCCCAAAGAAAGGTAATGCCAAAGAATGCTCAGACTACCACACAATTGCACTCATCTCACATGCTAGTAAAATAATGCTCAAAATTCTCCAAGCCAGGCTTCAACAGTATAAGAACTGAGAACTTCCAGATATTCAAGCTGGATTTAGAAGAACTGGAGATCAAATTGCCAATATCTATTGGATCATCAAAAAAGCAAGAGAGTTCCAGAAAATCATTACTTCTGCTTTATTGCCTATGTCAAAGCCTTTGACTGTGTGGATCACAATAAACTCTGGAAAATTCTGAAAGAGATGGGAATACCAGACCACCTGACCTGCCTCTTGAGAAATCTGTATGCGGGTCAGGAAGCAACGGTTAGAACTGGACATGGAACACCAGACTGGTTCCAAATAGGGAAAGGAGTACATTAAAGCTGTATATTGTCATCCTGCTTATTTAACTTATATGCAGAGTACATCATGAGAAACATTGGGCTGGAAGAAGCACAAGCTGGAATTAAGATTTCCAGGAGAAATATCAATCACCTCAGATATGCAGATGATGCCACCATTATGGCAGAAAGTGAAAAAGAAATACAGAGCCTCTTGATGGAAGTGAAAGAGGAGAGTGAAAAAGTTGGCTTAAATCTCAGCATTCAGAAAACTAAGATCATGGCTTCCAGTCCCATCACTTCATGGCAAATAGATGGGGAAACAGTGGAAACAATGTTAGACTTTATTATTCTGGGCTCCAATATCTCTGCAGATGGTGACTGCAGCCATGAAATTAAAAGACGCTTACTCCTTGGAAGGAAAGTTATGACCAACCTAGACAGCATATTAAAAAGCAGAGACATTACTCTGTCAACAAAGGTCCATCTAGTCAAGGTTATGGTTTTTCCAGTAGCCATGTATGGATGTGAGAGTTGGACTGTGAAGAAAGCTGAATGCCACAGAATTGATGCTTTTGAACTGTGGTGTTGGAGAAGTCTCTTGAGAGTTCCTTGGACTGCAAGGAGATCCAACCCGTCCATCCTAAAGGAAATAAGTTCTGAGTGTTCATTGGAGGGACTGATGTTGAAGCTGAAACTGTAATACTTTGACCATCTAATGTGAAGAGCTGACTCATTTGAAAAGACCCTGATGCTGGGAAAGATTGAGGGCAGAAGGAGAAGGGGATGACAGAAGATGAGATGGTGGGATGGCATCACTTACTCAATGGACATGAGTTTGAGTAATCTCCAGGAGTTGGTGATGGACAGGGAGGCCTGGCATGCTGTGGTCCATTGAGTCACAAAGAGCTGGACACGACTGAGCAACTGAACTGAACTGAACAGAAATACCAAAAACCACTTGATTTAAAAAATTAATTTTTCCTCTTTTTCTTTTATTTTTTTCCTCTGTATACCCTTAAACCCTTTATAGATCTTTTTAGAAAGGCTGACTTGTAAAAACATTTCATTTCACTCAAATTTAAGGGACTATGCAGTTTTCTTCCCAGGTAATTTAAGAAGCCCCCCCCCCAAAAGCAATAAATAGCATCAAATAATTACTTTTAAAAATGTTGTATTTCTTCTTCCTAACAATGGGAAATTCCCTGTGAAATTATACTTAGTTTTTGCTAACAGAAATGCTTCCTTTTTTTGAGACTAGGCTTTTGACAAACTTGTGAATTCATCACATTTCAAGAAAAATTGCATGCAAAGATTTGATTGTTATAATTGGAAAAGAGGGTCATCATAGTTCAGCTTTGTCCAAAGATAGTGATATCGTTAACAACATCTGTGAGAAGCTATGTTATTGAACAGCTTGGTGATAATAACTTATTCCCTAAAGAGTCTTTTTTGACGTATGATTTTCAGTTATAATCATGTGTCCTGGCATGTCCTAATGAACTTGGTGAGGGCATGTTCAGATGGCCCAATCTTGTTGGCTTCCCAACAGCTGCTCAGTGTTGCTGAGAGGCTGGCCTGGTTTTATTTTCCAGGCTCCCTGAATACCACTCATCAAGGCCACATTCACCAAGCATTATGGATGGTGCATTGCTCATCTCACGAGGCTAGAAAACAAGGCTGCTGGACCCTGTCTTCGCTCTGTGTGCTCCTGTGCTAATAGGCTTCAATCCTCCTGTAGCACAGGGTATCTGTGATGGGCCTGGCCTCATTCAAATAAGAGTACTGATGTTGTTGTGACATTCTCTGGTCTACATGGATTCTCTTTCAGTGTACTCTTTTATAAAAATTAGTTTTTTTTTTATGTGTTAAGAACTTTTTAAAGCAATCAAAGATCAAACTAAATGCAGTTGGTGTATTTTTAAGTTTCCTAGTGCTGCAATTACAAATTCACAACCTTGGTGGCTTAAAACAAAAGAAATATATTCTCTCACCGTACTCGAGGTTAGAAATCCAAAATCAAGATGTTGACAATGTTGGTTCCTTCTGGTGGCCCTGAGAGAGAATCTGTTCCGTGTCTTTTTCCCGGCTTCTGGTAATTGCTGGCAATCCTTGGCATCCTTTGGCTTGTGGCTGCATCACTCCAGTCTCTTCCTCCATGAGGCCGTGACCTTCCCTGTCTCCATCCCTCTCTGTGTCTGTCCTAATCTAGTATAACTTTATCTTAACATCTTTATTGTATATGCAAAAATCTATTTCAAATAAGGTCACATTCAGATGTGCTGGGGGTTCGGATTTGAACACATCTTTTTGGGGAACATGATCCAACCCATATGGTTGATTTCTGCTCTACAGCTCTGTTTTAACTCACATGACTTCTTTCTTCCCCTATGTTTTCACTAAAGTCCAAATGCTGCTTTCTCAAGGAATTTCTTCACTAGAATTTATTATTGGAAACAGGTCTTTGATCCCTACTAAAAGCAAACAACAGTGTTAAGATCTGTGGATAATTAAACAAGTAAGATACACAATTTGATTTCAACTTATTGGTACAAAACTGTAGATATCTGTTTCTGTATAATTTTAAAATTGATGTTTAAAATCATGGCCCAGATTGTACCATTGTACCATTTTCCAAGCCAGTCCCACTTAGAGAAAATTAGCTTGGTGGCCTCTGTTCAAGTAGTTGAGCTTCTGAGACATCTCTGTTTTCAGCGTAGCTCATAAACATCCAGTAGGGATCAGATTTTTCTTCACTACCTCACTTTCTTTTACAGCTTAATCTTCTGTCTTTCAGCATGATCTTCCCTTAGTTGGTTTCATAATTCCTGTATTTTTAGTTAGGGCACCAGATTCTCAGTCTCATAAGTCTTACTTTCCCACAGAAAAATGCTAGTTTAATGAAAAAGAGATCCTTTCTGTACCCTTACATGTGTACTTGTCTTTTAGCTCCTCTGCTGACTCGTTTATATACTCTTTTTACTAGCAGTGTGGCTAGTGTCCTTACACCTGACCAACCTGGAACTGTTACTATGGGAGTAAAGTGTGTATGTGTATTTGGTATGTGTATGTGTGTGTAGGACTGAAATTCTTTACTTTAAAATACACATGAAACAAAACAAAACAAGAAAAAATGACAACAGGATTCCCTTGGTGGGCCAGTGGTTAAGACTCCACGTGTCCACTGCAGTGGGCACAGGTTTGATGTCTGGTCGGGGGCAGTTCTGCATGTCATGGAGTGCAGCCAAAAAAAGTCCCCAAACGAAAACAGAAAACAGATTACAGGTACAGAAGACAAAAGAGGAGGTTGCTAGAGGGGAGGTAGGTGGAGGGTGTAAAATCGATGAAAGGAATTAAGAGATACAAACCTCTAGTTATAGAATAAAATAAATCATGGCAGGAGGGATGTCATATCTAGAGTATAAGGAATACTGTCAGTAGTATTGTAATAACTTTGTATGGCGATAGATGGTTACTAGAGTTATTGTGATCATTTTATAATATGTGCGAAGGTCAGATCACTAGGTAGTACACCTGAAACTAGCATAATATTGTACATCAAATGTATTTTTTAAAATTTCACATTATTGACTTCATTCATGAATATGCCATGGTTTAAATGGTCATTGTTATTGGGCCCACATACTGTTTATAGTTTTTCCCTATTGCCTACTTCTTTTTACTCTGACATATTGTATCAGTAAGAATTCTTGGTTTCAAACAAACAGAAAGCAATCTTAGATAATTTAAGAAAAGTTATTAGATGTGTGGTAGATTGAAGAATTAACCCTAATAATTTATGGCCTTGGAGTGTCCATAACTTTGCCATGGCCTATGGTAGACAAGGTATACATTCCTACCCCTTGACCTTGGGCTGGCCACGTGACTTGTTTCATCCAATGAAGTGTTAGCAGACATGATATTAGCCAAAGGTTGAAATGTACTTGTGTGTCTGGGCTTGGTCTTTCAGTTTTTGATGTTCTGAGAATACACCCCAGTTAGCCACTGTTTCTTCAGCCTGCATCCTCAAATATAACATGTGAAGTAGATAACTTGTTCCAGGGAGCCACTGAATTGTTTATTTCACAAATTCTGTGGCCCAGGAATCCGAGCATTGTTTAGCAAGATTCTCTGGCTCAAGATCTCTTTGCAGTGTTGTATTCAAGGTGCTGGCCAGACGCACAGAAATATTAAGACTCAAACAGGGAAAAGTCTACTTTCAAACTCAGTTTCATGGTTGCTAGCAATATTCAGTTCTTTAAGGACTGTTAGATTGAGGGCCTCAGTTTTTCAGATGGCTATCGGCCTCTCTCAGTTTCCTGCCATATGGGCCTCTCTGTTGGGCAGATTACAAGGTGGCTGCTTGTTTCATCGAAGTGAGGAAGTGCAAAGAGGCAGAAAGAGAGAGAGAGAGACAGTGTGAGAGAAAGATGGAAGTCATGATCCTACATAACATAATTTAAAAAGTAATATCCCTTTGCTTTTGCCATTTTTGCTCATTTGAACTAAGTCCCAAGGTTTAACCTATATATATGAGGAAAGGAATTGCACAGGGACATTAATATGAGGAGGTGGAGGTCACTGGGATCCATTTTAGAAGCTTCCTTCTACATTTAATTTACAGAACTGATCAGAAGGCTGAAAACCAATTTGGAAATTGACTGGAACCACAGGAGTCAGGAGGAAGGAAATTTAGATGTTACCAATGACACTAGGCATGTTTTTACCAGAATTCCAGCCACTTCCAGCCATCTAATTCCTATTTCTAAGAGATATTATATGAATGGGTTGTTCCACATAAAATTGATTCAGGAAAGATTTATGAGTAATTTCATAAATTACTGGTTTATGGTTTTCTGAATTGAGTTATGCTTATCGTGTGCCTTAGTTCAGTTCAGTTCAGTCACTCAGTCATGTCTGACTCTTTGCAGCCACATAGACTGCAGCACTCCAGGCCTCCTTATCCATCACCAACTCCTGGAGTTTACTCAAACTCATGTCCATTGAGTCAGTGATGCTATCCAACCATCTCATCCTCTGTTGTCCCTTCTCCACCTGTCCTCAATCTTTTCCAGCATCAGGATCTTTTCAAATGAGTCAGTTCTTCACATCAGGTGGCCAAAGTATTAGAGTTTCAGCTTCAGCATCAGTCCTTCCAATGACTATTCAGGACTGATTTCCTTTAGTATGGACTGGTTGGATCTCCTTGCAGTCCAAGGGACTCTCAAGAGTCTTCTCCAACACCACAGTTTGCTTTAGAGTTCAGGATAATTATTGTACATAAAGAACAGTCTTAAAATATGTTTTCAGTGTACCAAAGTTCTTTTGATTATCTAATGCTTAAAAAAAAAACTCCTAAATATCCTATTTAGTGAATCAGTAGAGAAACTAGTCAAAGGGATTATTTGATAATGGATAGACTTATCAAATGGTTATATTTCCACATTTTGAGCTTTATATTACGGACTTTCTTAGGGTATGTAAACCTAACCATTCATTTTGTAGGTGGATATCCATATTGCTGAACCCCTTTCATAACCTCCATTACTACTGCCATGGCTACTTTGCTCCTGAGCCCATTGGGAGTGACAGGATTAACTAGTGAAATAAGTCAATAGTAATTAACAGAACAGGTTATGCTATCAACCCAATTATTAAAATCCTTTTCTGCTGAGGTCATCCTTTGGTAAGCATAAATATGGGACACAAATATCTTCCTACTTTAAGTCTATTTGGAAAGGTCTATCCATATACCTTGTGTGTGGTATATTTTTCCATAGTAGCTGTAACAAGTTACCACAAACTTACTGGCTAAAATGATACAAATTTAATATCTTATAGTTTTGGAGGTCAAAAGTCTGAAATGTGTCTTAGTAGGCTGGTTTTTCCAGTAGTCATATATGGATGTGAGAGTTGGACTATAAAGAAGGCTGAGCACCAAAGAATTGATGCTTTTGAACTGTGGTTTTGGAGAAGACTCTTGAGAGTCCCTTGGCCTGCAAGGAGATCCAACCAGTCAATTTGAAAGGAAATCAGTCATGAATATTCATTGGAAGGACTGATGCTGAAGCTGAAACTCTAATACTTTGGCCACCTGATGCAAAGAACTGACTCATTGGAAGAGACTCTGATACTGGGAAAGATTGAAGGTGGGAGAGGGGATGACAGAGGATGAGGTGGTTAGATAGCATCACTGACTTGATGGACATGAATTTGATCAAGCTTTGGGAATTGGTGATGGACAAGGAGCCCTGGTGTGCTGCAGTCCATGGGGTCTCAAAGAGTTAGACATGACTAAATGACTGAATAGAACTGAATTGAACTGAGGCTAACATCAAAGTGTCGGCAGGTTTGAGTTCCTTTCTAGGGCCCTAGAGAAGAATTCATTTCCTTGTCTTTCTAGCTTCTAGGGGCTGTTCATATTCTTTGTACCTTTAACCCTGTCTTGGCTTCTGCTTCTTGGAGAACCTGGACTTGCACAGCTTATCTTCCTTACTGTCTGGTCAAATGTGCACCTCTACATGGTCTTCTCTGATAGATTTCACTACTGTAGCCCCCTTTCCTGGTTTTTCATTAGCAGTTCATTCTTTATTGCCTTTAAAGTGATGATCACAGTGCTTGCATACTTGTTTGTTTATTTGGTTAATTATTTACTGCCTGTTTTCCCTACTGGAATGTAATCCTCCTTTGGGCAGGGACATGATCAGCCCCAGCACTTAGCTGCATTCCTGGCACATCTTATATGCTTCAAAGATATTGTCAAATGAATCAATGAATTCTGATATATTTTCTTACAAGGGCCTGGGAGGTATGGACGTCAAGGCTAAACTAGATATTACTGGGTAGTTGAAGGCAGCATATGGATCCCAGTTTCTTGGGATAATCAGGTAAAAGAAATACGTCCCTAGCTGTTGACTATATGTGCCCATTTCTCTGGAACAGCTCCATTTGTGTCAGTTAAGTGTAATCACCCTTTTCAAGATGTTGGTTCTGAAAAATAATGGTCAAGATGACATACAGTGGGCATTAGAGAGAAAGGTAAATGCTATATGACCTCTCATATATGTGAAATTTAAAAATAAAAATAAAAAATCAAGCTTATAGATACAGAAAACAGATTGGTGGTTGCCAGAGTGAAGAGGTTGGTGGTGGGAGAAGTGGGTGAACTATTTATTTTCATTTTTTAATTTAAATTGAATTTAAAAATTATGCATACTCATAATTATTGAGAAGGAAAGGTATTCCCCAGTGAATTAAGAGAGATATGATGAAAGTATTTTTCATAGTATAATTATTTTTAAATGACTGTGTGTGTATACATGCATAAATACACACACACACACATATATATATATATAAATTCAAAATGATATGCACTAAAATATCAAGAGTGAATGAACACAGGATAATTTTTATTTTGTTATCTTTATTTTTGTATAGTATTTCAAGTCTTATAGTGTATAATATATTACTTTACATACCAAAACCTTAATTTTGTTACTTTCCTTCATGGAATCCACATAGAATTCAGAGTTTCTGATTTGAAACCCTACTTTTAGGAGATTACTAGGTGATTTATTATTTCTTTTTCCCAAATGTTTAAGTGGTAACTATTTCACCCCAAGAAATGGTTTTTTGATTATGTGTCAACACCCAAAATAAGTTATAGAGGGGAGGTAATATGAAAATCTTAGATTTATAACTTTAGATGAAACCTAAAAGTGGCACTATTCTCTTCTACTCTGAAGAGAAAAACGGCTATCAGAGTCAAAGGCAAGGTTTGCTTTAATTTCCCATGTGCTGCGGTTTGTCCCAGACCTTTCCCCTTCCTTTCCATGCCAGTAGCAGGGAAGTCTGGGGGCTTCATTTGCTCCATTGATAAGGGCAGATACAGAGTTAGGTGTGGGCAGCAGTTTGTTGCTATGTGTTCTTCAGTGACTGTTTGAGTGGTAGTGATATGTACCACATTTAGAAATTCTCCAGCAAAATATTACCCAGGGGACTTTAAAAAAAAGTTCCTTCTCACTTAAAATGGTGAAGGTCAATACAAGAAGATTTGGCATTTTGGCCTCAGAAAATGTGGAATTTAGGAGTAAGGGTCATGGCTAATTAGTCCTGGAATTTAATTCTCATGTTTGGTCATATTGGAAATTATGTAACAGCTGGCTGAAAAGGGCAAAACTATTTCTGGTGCTCTGAAACTGTGCTAGTCTTGAGCAAAGTTGACCAAATTTAGTCAGAAGTTTTCCCCATGTTGGGATCTGAGGTTACAAATTACCTCAATTTGTGGCTCTCAGATAGATGAATTTGTGTACTGTGATTAACCGATAATGGATCCCATTTTTGTCTTAGATTCTGCTGGTCTGATATTATATTATTCCCTTTGGGCAGATTCTCAAAGGCAACAAACCTGTTAGCTATCCATTCCTTGGGCCAAAAATGACCACTTTTAATGTGTGTGTGTATGTGTGTGTGTGTGTGTGTATGTATGCAAATGGGGGCATAAATGTATGCAGAGATGATTGCATTTGCTCATATTTGATATGTCTATTTAACACAAACCTATAAAGTTTAATATAAATTCAACAGAGGTTCACCTGTACAAATCAAGACCAGGATATACAAAGCATAGAAGGTATTGGAATTGACAGAGAAATGTGCTATTATCTGAGCAATGCAATCAAAGAGAACCTATCCCTTTACAAGGGGTTCATATTAGAAAGGTAAAAATGTAAGAAAAGTCAGCGTTACCCTACCCTAGTTATAAGGGTAGAGAGAGAGGGAAAGAAAACCTGTCAGGTATTTGTGAAAGTAAAAAGTTCCCCTTTCTTTTAAGACACAATAGCGTGTATAATTTTGTCACATGTATCTCTGGCTCTCATCTCTTACTTTGTGCTGCAATGCTCACCAGAGCATTCACGGGAGCAATTCTCCCTCCCACCCCTGACACCTGCCACGGAGAATGTGTTGCATTATTCATTGGGAGCTAATGGCAGGTGATGAGATCTGTTCATGCTACATCCCTCACAGTAGGTGTTTATCACTCTGTTCACTCGCAGCCCTGCTATTACTAAGGGGCCAGAAGAACCCTACACACTCGCTTGAAAGGTAATGGGAAACGTGCTCAGCTTTCTGGGCTCGCAAGTGCAGATGAAGGTTATCACCAGGGCAGCTGCGAAGCCCAAGGCGGGAGGAAGGTGGTCACTCTAAAGCGAACAGCTTAATTTTGGAAATCCATACAAATCATGTCAGAGCCATGATAATCCATCTTCCTTAGCTTCCAGCCTTTCAGGAGTCATTGCTCTGTAATAATTTCCCCCGATTCACCTGTGATCTCTATAAATAACCAGAGTGAGGGAGGAAAGGAGAGGGGGAAAGAGATGGGTCTGGCTTAGTGTCTGATGAGCATGCCAGCAAGGAATTTATCTCTGTCTAGTAAGCAAGATGCAGTCTCCTCTGAGCGTGGGTGGCGGTATGGCCACACAGAAGAAGCTAGCAGAGGGACAGTCCTGCCACCCCAACTCAGTGCTCCGGTGTCATTTGAAACTAACTTGATGGGAGAGATAGTGGTTTCAGTGATTTATCTGGTTGCTTGTGACAAAAAAGTTATGGAGCACTACCATGGCCACATGTAGAGAGAAATAGAAGAAGGGTGACTGTTTTATCCTCAAGTACGTAATTCCTTCCAGGAGCATGAGTTAGTAGAGATTTCTTTGGTCTACCGTATTTGCCACAATAACCCCCTTTGATTCTAACATCTTTATTCATTGTATTCTGATTTTGTTTTTGATTTGTGTTTTTTGCATTTTTAGGAGTAGAACTTTGGGCATATAATCTGGGTTTCAAGGAGGTTCGGCAAAAGAATCGAGACAGAAAAATCACAGTGGTCAAGATAACTGGACAGGAAGGCAATTGAATTTTTGTTCTCCCAGCTCACTTGTGCTGACTTCACTACTCATCCAGGATGGGAGCTGTCTCTTATCCAGGGTGTCCTGTTGGTATCTTCCTGTGACTTCATAGTCAGTGTGGTTTAATGGAGGCCAGACAGAATAGATTTAAGGTGGGAAAAACTTAGATTTCAATCAGAGATCAACTAGTTAGTAGCTATAGGAATGCATTTAAACTTTGTGAGCCTTGCTTTTATTAATAGTATAACGGGTATAATATCAAGTCTAGGGTTACTTTGAAAGCTAAATGATAAACATTCAACAAATGCTTTAGCAGTTTCTAAGTCCTTCCATTCTTTTGAACTTATGGTGAATTATCTTTTCTTTTACCTGGCCAAAATAAATGTCTTTAGGTAGGTTGACAAATCTTTTTCCACAAAGTGGACGAGTTTAAACACTCTAATAAGTGTTTCGTATTGGCTCTTAGTCAGTGGATTAGTGGTTAAATAAACTGATTTATAGCTGTATCATGGAATATTATTCAGGGATAAGGGGAAAACAGTTGATGGAACAACCTACTGTGAGGGATGTAGCATGAACAGATCTCACCACCTGCCATGATGCAACAACTAATCCATGTGATCTCCACGTGGATTATGCTGAGTGTAAAAAGCCAATCCCAAGAGGTTAAATAATATATGATTGTATTTATATAACATTTTTGACATGGCAACATGATAGCAATTGTTTTGTGCGTGCTAAGTTGCTTCAGTCATGTCTGACTCTTTGCAACCCTATGGACTGTAGCCCTCCAGGCTGCTCTATCTTGGGATTCTCCAGGCAAGAATACTGGAGTGGGTTGCCATTGAGTGGGTTCCTCCTCCAGGGAATCTTCCCGACCCAGGGATCCAACTTGGGTCTCCCACATTGTGGGCAGACTCTCTTACTGATTGAGCCACCAGGGATGGCACCATGACAGCAACAGGGAACAAATTAGTGGTTTTCAGGAGTTAGATAAAAGGAAGGAGAGAGGGAGGTAAGTGTAATTATATAAAGAGTAACACAAGGAATCCTTGTGGTGGTGGAACATTCTGTGTCTTAACAGTGGTGGTGGTTCCCTGAATCTACATCTGTGACAAAATTACATGCAACTGAGTCCACACACACACATATATATGCAGGAGTGCAACTAAAACTGAATATCAGTAAATTGTATCAGTGTTGATAGTTTGGTTTTGATATTATCCTGTAATTTTATAATTTATTACCACTGAGGGAAACTGGGTAAAGGATGTAGAAAATCTCTCAGTTATTTCCTATAGCTGCATGTGAGTCAAACATCTCAAAAAAAAAAAAAAAGTTTAAAAAGCTAAAAAAAAAGAAAAAAGGTCTTTGATCTTTCCATAGTAGCCATATCCAGGTATAAATGTAATTATCTCCAGTTGGTAACATGACCATGAGGGTCATATTCCTTTGGTCTGATAATTTCTAAAAAAAGTCCTGAAGAAATAATAAAATGATACACATACTTATGTCCAAAGATTTTCATCACAGCATTATTTAGAGCTGTGACATGCTAAAAGCAACTTAAATTTCCAACTTAATAATGCTTATTGCATATTGCTGAGATTAAAAACTCTATATTAATGTTTTAATGCACTAACTCTGCCACATATGAAAGATTTTTCTTATTTGTACCATCTCCCCCTATGCTTTATGTCTTCTTCCAAGTTTTGATACTATTCTGTGTTTTTCAATTTATATATTATTTTATTAATTACATTTTATATTATTTTATGGGATACTATTGTAATTCATTGTGTCTTTTAATCTACCACATTTAGAATTCCTTTGAATCTTACACTTTTTTCCAGCTTTACTGAGCTATAATTGACACAATAATCCCCTACTTCTTAAGACCAAAATATTTCAGCCCCTCTAGTCTCTACTACATCTCTAATTCTGTCAGTTAAACCATTGCTTTTCCATTGTCAGATTTTACAATGTGTGTCTATAATTAAGTCTTCTATAATTTCTCTCTAGGTTAATTATGCACATTGAAAACCACTAAATAGGATTTCCAATATTATGATTATGTAAATATTTTGCAGTTTGGAACCAGTTAGCATAATTCCATTCCTAGAGAAAGAGATGACACCCTATGCCACTGAAACAGTGTTACATGAAGGAGAAAATTCCTCAGAAGGTCAAATGTTACTTGCTCAAAATTGTGTCATGTGTTTTTGATTGTAGCATGTGTATACTGTAACTTTCTCGAGTGTCCTCTATTTCTAATTGCCTGGATGTGCTCATTTCTTTACTATGTTTCCAAACTTATCCAATCCCTTAATCATATTATTTATTGAATACTGAATTTTAAAGTTAATTTTAAAGCAGTTGCTATGAACTTTAGTTGTTTCCTGCTGCTGCTGCTGCTAAGTCGCTTCAGTCGTGTCCAACTCTGTGTGACCCCATAGATGGCAGCCTACCAGGCTCCCCTGTCCCTGGGATTCTCCAGGCAAGAACACTGGAATAGATTGCCATTTCCTTCTCCAGTGAATGAAAGTGAAAAGTGAAAGTGAAGGCGCTTAGTTGTGTCTGACTGCTAGCGACTCCATGGACTGCAGCCCACCAGGCTCCTCCATCTATGGGATTTTCCAGGCAAGAGTACTGGAATGGCTTGCCACTGCCTTCTCCTGGGTTAGCTTTTTTTTTTTTTCTTTCTGTACTCCTTTTTCATGAGGCCACAACTTTATTCCATCACATCACCTCCTCTTCTGAGAAGGTGAATGGGAGGCAAATTTTTTTTTTTCATTCTTGAAAGGAAAAACCGATTAATTGAAAAGTATGTTTAGTGAATACATACATATGATGGATTTGTGTTTTGCTCATTAATGCATTGTCAGAGTTTCTTTTTCTACTCCTGGGTGGAGTCTTGGAGCGCTTCCATAGCTTTCTGGTCACTTAAGGATAAACGTTGTCTAGTCCATTCTCAGATCTTCCATCTCATCTCCTCCCCTTTCTCCAGCAAGCTCTAGATTTTGTTGTCTTCATTTTTGCTCTCTCTGACCCAGCCCTTCATGCTTGGACCTCCTTTTCCCTTCTCTGGGTCTAAACTTCTGATCTTTCCTTAACTTCTGTCTTTCAGAGGAATAACAAATACTGAATGGCTACAGCAGAGGCTTTGCTGATAATGGGGAAGAAATAACAGTGCACTAGCCTCAAAGCCCATCATTTGAGCAGACTGACAACAATCCATTCATATCCTGGTGTATCTGGGTTTTGGGATTCTACACCAGATAGACTATGGGGAAGAAATAAAGCCTCCTCCGTTTTCTGCAAGTCGACTTTACTTCTACCAGTCTAGGTCAGCTCCCATTGGAAATTTTCCATTCATTGCTATCAATAAGTGAAATATCTTCTAAGATTCTGCCAGTAGTCTAAGACTCCATTTTAATTTTGATGCACTCATCAGATCTTTATATTTGTCTACTTAAAAAAGGTATTTTAGTGGAAAATTGAGAGAGAAATCTTTGCTATGCAGATTCTATTATAAAATCAGAACACTTACATATTTGTGTATAAATATGAGTAAACAGAATGTCTCAGGTAATCAGACTTTGGACAAATCTCTTAGTTCCTGCTGATGTAGCTAATTTGAAGTATACTATTTAACTTTATCCCCATGCCTTCACTCTAGATACAGCAAAGCAATGATATCAGCATTTTATAGTTAATAGTTTATCACACTTCATTTTTTTGGAGCAGTTAAATCATGGCTAAACCATATTTCTTCATTAAATTTCTCTGTCTGATCTCCTGGCATGTTTGGTTGTAGTGAATCTTAGTTTTGTTTGTCAAATTAAAAAGAATATGACAAGACATTTTGAAAAGATTAGGTAAAGAAGGATGGGTTTCCCAGGTGGCACTAGTGGCAAAGAACCCTCTGCCAATGCAGGAGATGCAAGAGGAAAGAGCCCTCTGCTCCATCCAGTATTGTTGCCCAGAAAATTCCATAGACAGAGGAGCCTGGCTGGCAGTCTATGTGACTGCAAAGAGTCAAGACATGACTGGGTGACTGAGTGCAAAGAAGGATATGAACATGAAGTGATTAAAAGATAGATCTATTTAAAGTCTTTAATATGCAAAAGCATTCTATTTTATGAAGTGGTCAAATTTTTAGCAATCTCTACTAGAAAACAGTCCCAAACCTAGAAATAAACAGAAGACTGTTGTCCACACCTTTAGATCTATTGCTACAACTGTTAAATTATGTTTGAGAGCTGTTGCTTCAAAAGATAGGAATTTGATATTTAAAAAAAATTTGAAACTTGTTAAAAATTTTGGCTTTGAAGAATATATTGATTAAGCATCAATGAAGGTAATAAGGGTGTGGGCTCTGGCATCAAAGAGATGTGGTTTGGAATCCTGGATTCTCCCTCTTCTATTGTCTGATTTGAGGTAAGCTATTTATCATTTTCTAGACCTTGTGTACGTTGGACATAATGATGCTCATCTCAACAGAACTGCTTTGGGTGATTATATGAGAAAAATCTATGTAAAGATTATTTTTAATGGATTAACTATATGAGAATAATCACAGATACTTAATTTATGTCAAATATTAATTGTGAACTCTTAATTTATGCCAATATTTTATTCTTTAAAGATACTGAAAAAGTGAGTCTTACACAGTAACTTCCTGAGCTTTCTAAATTTGTCTGAAATCTTACTCTTTGTAGAACTGACCACGACCTCAACATCCATACTTGGAAGAAACCAGTGAAATTTCAAAATGCCCAATCAATGAATTATGAAGAGATAGTAATTGTTCTCTAAATTAATATCCAGCCCTGGGAACATGAATAAACCTTTAGTATTGTGTATCATCAGTTACACAGTGGGCTATAGCAGTTTTAGGATCACCTGCATATTCACATGCTTGAGCAAGAAACAGATAAAACAGAGAGTGAATATTACAGACTCTAGTCATTCATGCACAGTTGTTGGTGAGTTAGCCTTCTTCCACTTCTTTTTGGCCCAAGTACTTTCTAACCTACTGTGCTGGAAGTTGATTATGGGAGTCCAAGCTCCAAATCCTAGTTCTATCAAGCTTATATTTTAGCATTATGAAGTATATGCATTTATAGTATTAAAAAATGTGTCATGTGTCTAATCAATCGCCAGCCCAGGATTGATGCTCGGGGCTGGTGCAGCGAGATTTCCCGAGGGGGAGGGAGGAGGGAGGGGGGTTCCGGAGGGGAAGCATATGTAAACCCATGGTGATATCATGACAATGTATGGCAAAAACAATAAAAAAAAAGAAACCTAAAAATTAAAAAAGGAATTGACATAAATTTGGACTTGTTTTCAATAAACTCCAAATGAATTCATATTTTCTAAAAAAAAAAAAAATGTGCCGATATTTTAAAAGCTGCTTTGGCCATGGAAGAACCTGTACTTTCAGAGATGTGGAGAAAAGACTAATAAAAGCTAGTGAAGTAAGGACACATATATGGTTAGATCAACTCTGACTGCAGGGCGTTGGGCACATGTGGGCCACCAGCCCAGAAGAGCTGGACATACAGACTTGTGTGGATCTAATTTCATTCTGGACGCTTCCATTAACCAACCATCTATGTGTCTTTGGGGAAACTAAAAGAGTTCTCAGCTATAAAATGTCAAGGGATATAATTCTAGGAGTCACAGAACCTGGGCTTAACTCGCGGCTCTTCTACTTAACAGACTGTATGAACAAGGTATTTAAGATTTGAACCTCAGTTGCCTCCAGTGTCAGATGGGGATAACAATAGGACTTACTGCATACAACTTTATGAGGATTAAATGAGTTAATACATCTAAATACAAGTAAAGTACCATGCATGTAATAATGCACTTATATGTGAGTTAATATTTTAAGTGTCTGGTTGAATTAAAGAAAAGAAAAACCCCTAGGCAGATCAGTACTATGGGGAAAGTTGTTTCTGTGCCTTCAATCTCCTTTTCATTCTCACCACATAAGGAGAATCATGGCTCCCCCAAATGTCCATGCCTTAATTCCTAGAACCTATGTGTTAAGTTACAAGGAAAAAAAAATCTATGCGTTTTCAATAAGGGTGTGAACTAGCCAACATCTTGATTTTGGCCTTGTGAACCCTTGATGAGAAAAAGCAGTTGAGCTAGCTCATACTTCTGACCTGTACAACTGTGAGATAATAGGTTTGTGTTGTTTTTAGTGATTGTGTTTGTGGCAGTTTGTTACACTGGGAGAAAACTAACATATTACCCGACCCCCTTGCAGACCCTGTGAAACGTAGCTGCAACTTCAAGGATATTTCAAAGGATCACCTGGAGAGGAAAGGTCTCTGTGGGATCATTGTAATATAAAAAAATTTATTAGAAGGCTGCAGTCAACATTATATGAGCAGGAAGGGATAGGATGGAGAGTATATTCTCCATCTACATGTAGTGAGATTTGAGGAATTTTAGAACTTAAAGCAATGTTTGAGTCTTTTATCTCCTTATTTTAAGATGAAGAAACTGAAAATCAACTTGCCAGTGAACTTGCTCAAGGTAAAATATCCAGTTAAGTGTTTGTTCCAGGCTAAGATTGATCAACCAGATTTTTGTGATGTCCTCTTTTTACTCTATGTACTATTCAAACTTCATTGATCCCAGTCATGTGATGAAGCATAGACCAGCAAAATGCTGAGAGAAGTGGCCAGGAATGTCAACAGTGTTTTCCTTTTCAGCCGGGAATCTTGAAGACCAGCTTCTTTAAAAATAGGATTTTAGGTATGAATATGCATAAGGCTTCATTCACCCTCCAGATAGGGCTTATGTATATGGAATCCAAGCATAATTATATTGCTTAGGCATTCTGCTTTGTCTATAAGCTAACACGGTCATAGGTGAAATGAAGTCATTGAAACATCAGATGAGGGATTAGGTTAGGTGATTGCCTAGATCATTTCCTGTCCTAGAATCATTCAGAGCACTCAGGTAGTGATTTATGTTGGCTTAGAAGGATGCCATCCAGACCTTGACCAGTGTTTGAAAACAATTTCCCAGCCAGCAATGCAAATAGATAATTCCACAAGTTGGCCATGTTTCTGGTATATCATCCATGAAATCACCAAGCAGACATGTCACTCATCAAAGAACCTTCACTCAGGTTCACATATGAGATGTATGACGTCAGTGAACAACAGAAGAGCTCTTTTTCTCTTTGTAGTGTTGAAAGTCTGGCTTTCTTTTTGGGTGCTGTTAAAATCCAAAAGATGTATATGTAACATGTTAGGGAATGGGATTTTTTCTGCTGCTCCAGAATTGGTAATATGGCTCAGTGTTGAAGAGGGTCCAAGTATCCCTTATTTAAATGGAGACACCCTGCACTGGGCTAGAAACCTCTCCAGGACTTAATAAGAAGCAGCCTGCCCTTCTCAATCAGCCATCTCCTCAGCCCAAGTTATAAGAATAAGATGGCATGTATTAATTCCCTAGCTCTGTCATAACTGAGTAATGCAGATTGGGTGGCTTACACAATGGAAATTTATTGTCTCATAGTTTCTAAGGGCTGAAAGTTGAGATTAAGCGCTGGCAGGGCGTATTTCTTCTGAGGTCGCTCTTAGTGACCTGTAGATGGCTGTCTTCTTCCGTGTCTTCACATGGCCTTTTCTCTGTACTGTACCTGTTTCCAGATTTCCTCTTCTTACAAGGACACCAGTCTCACTAGATTGGGGCCCACCCTAATGACCTCAGTTTAACTTAATTTATCTCTTTAAATACCCTATATCTAAATACAGTCATATTCTGTATGGGTAGGTATCAGGGCTTTAGTGTGCAAATTCTGGGCCAACTCAGAGCAATGGGAAAAGGACAAGGGCATGGCAACCCACTCCAGTATTCTTGTCTGGAGAATCCTCATGGGCAGAGGAGCCTGGCAGGCTATAGCTCATGGGGTTGCAAAGAGTCGACTGAGCAATTAAGCACACATGAATACAGAGGAAGTTGCCTTCTTGTTTGGAATTTCTAAAAACTACATTTTTACTTAATTTTCACCTGTTTTGGGAAGATCAAAAGAGAGCCACAACTGTTAGCATAGCTAAACATAAGGGACTGTGGAGGTTAAAGGATACATCAGATATCCATGGACTGCCCAGGTGACATCTAAGCGAGCTAGTGGGTAACACAACCGAGGGAAGTATTTGAAGGTAAGCATCATTGGTTGGGCTGCTTAAATCATACACATACTATCATCTTTGTTAATGATTCTCAACAAGAGTAAATTCGTCCTCCAGGGTACAATTAGAAATTTTAGTTGTAACAATTGAGAGGAAGCACTACTGTATCTAATGGGTAGAGGCCAAAGATGCTACTAAACATCCAACAATGTAGAGGGCAGGCTATACAACAAAGAAGTATCCAAGTCAAAATTGAAGTAGTGCTGCTGTTGAGAACCCTGATTTATGTGAACCCCACATTGGCATGTGACACCATATTTGCATGGGCCGTCATCATTTCATAGAACCAGACTGCTCAAAGGGAGACCAGCGATGCCTCCTCATTGCTGACAGGTGACCCATTACATAAGAATATTTTTGCCTCCTTTATTTCTCCTTCTAGGACTCAACCTTAAGGACTAAGATAAAGGGGAAAGAAGGGAAAGGAGTTACTGGAAGTGCACCACATTTTCCCATTCTCCAATTCAGGGACATGGTGGAGAAGGAAGAATATAAAAGCAGATCATGCCCTCCTCTCCATATTAGGCTCCTTGAACTGCTGATCTAGTCTGTGATATAAGAAGTAGTTAGTTTTGAATTAAATATGAGATTGAAATATTAACTAGACTGGGTTTTTATTATTGTTGTTTAGTCACTTAGTCATGTCCAACTCTTTGTGATCCCATGGACTGCAGCACACCAGGCTTCCTTGGGTTTTTATAAGTACCTAGAAAACTCTGGATTTATGCCTCAATGTCCTTAAGCACTGGGGAGGGAAAACTCAACAATGGTCAACTTGGAAAGAGTGATGATAAGAAATAAAATAATTTCTTGGTTATATCCCAGTAACTCGAAACTCTTAATATAGGAGAAAATGTATAATATAAAGATGACCTATACCTGTATGCAGGTTTGCACACATTCCAGTCAAAATCTTGCCTTGTGATGCCACTAATAGATGATGCATTCCAAAGAAAGACAACCAAATATTTGCTCAACTCAGTATCCTAAATTTTTGAACCCTAAGTGGGGTGATGATTTTTAGAAGTGTAATATCATACTTATTCATCTGGCCCTGTGATATAGAGAAAAGAGTATCTGTTTTGGAGTGAGAATGTCTAGGTCCACGCCACAATTTAACTACTTACTCAGCTGAGGATGTGATCTTTGTTTGTTACATAACTTCTCTTTGAGTCCCAGTTTTCCATCTTCAAGGTAGATGAATGCAAGTTTGATCATTACTCATAAAGTTTGTTTAGAGTTTACTTGAGGTGGGGGTATAAGTCCTTATTTCTTCCTGATTTAGCAAAATGTTTTCATACTCATGATACCATGATAGCTACTATTTACAGAGTACTTTTCTGTATGATTTTATTTACATAATTTTCAAAACGAAGTAAAACTGATCTATAGTGATAAATTTTTAGCATGGTATTTACCTTTGGTTGGATGGGGTCATGAAACAGTAGCTTCTGAAATGCTGGTAGTGTTTTCTTCCTTATCTGGAAAGAATGGTTTTCAGTTTGTGAAGCTAGATAGGTTGTGCATTGACCTCCAAGTTTGCATTTCAGTAAAATGTTGACTTACAAATATTTTGACCACCTTTAAAAATTATCATTGCCTCAAGTGCAGTTCCTGAAACCAGAGTTAAAATTGGCAGTTTCTTTTAATATTTGAAAAATGTCTCATATTCTTTTTTGAGTAGTCTTGAGAACTGGGTAAGAAATTTAGTCCTAATTTGCTTTATAACCAAAGAACCATGAAGTGTTTTTGATTTTAATAGGGAAGTTGGTACAGTTTTGGAGTCATTTGACAGATTACCATAGAGGAAACTGTGAAGTCTGACATTGTTTCTTCCCTACATTCTTTTCTTTCCTATCTCCTTTGAGCTGTTTTCTTCTGATGTAGTTGTCACTCAGGGGAGCCTAGTACAGCACCTGTCTGCTCTGCTGCTGTCAGGAGGGCAGGCGTTTGGGGAGTGAGCAGTCACTAAAATTGGTGGTCTGATCTGTTACCTCATTGTGGAAATGAGGAACACTGTAGAATGAATCTCAAACGATGGAGCCCTGACAGCAGAAGGAAACGGGACCTCTTCTTGGAAAGAGACTCTCCTACAGTCCTAGAGAATTTTTGTTGGGAAGGGCTGTCCCTCTGGCTGGAGCCTTCTTTAAGACCCACAAAAGCCCTTCTGCTGGAAAGTTACCTTTTAGCAAAGGTGGAATGATCAAGCAGGAAAGAAAAGCCCTTTTAGCTTTGCAGGTGATCAGAAAGGGAAGATGAAACAACATCAGGGACTTGTGTTGTTAAATAGCTGCCCTGCTTCTTTTTTTGTGTGCACAAACGCAGTGTTTGTGAAGGGAAATGTTTGGTAACTATGCGCACAGCGGGAAAGTGTAGTGAACTTTCTCTCAGATTGATCGATCCATACTGCATGTTTTTGATGTGCAAGAAATTGGGGTTACAAGATTATTAAAACATGGTTCTTGGCTTCAGTATCTTCTCCTCTGGGTAAAGCAGACATGTTGGGCAAAAGAACATTCTGGCTAGTTTGTGCAGTGGGTGATACATGGAGACATGAATGTGGTGTAAATAAATGTGTGGTGAATAGTTTAAAAAATGTCATGTTCTGTATAATCCCATTTATGTAAAATGTTAATATATAGTGTAATGATTCCACTTAAGTAATATATTCAAATATTAAAAATATTAAAAAATCTAGAAGCAATATATTGGTATTTTATTATTGACTAATTAGAGGATTAAGAACAGTTTTAAAATTTAATTTTTGAGAGTAAAATTGTTTTTCTATTTTTAAGGTATATGCTCATTGTAAAAAAGAAAAAAGAGTCTTTAAAGATGTAAACAAGGGAGTGACAAATCACAAGTAATCCATTTTCTAGATGTACAGACATGAATGAGTTGGCATATATCTTTTGGGACTTTTTCTTAAGCACATGTACACCCAACATAAACATATATTTGAGGTCATGCTGTGCTTTTTCTTTCCATGTTAATATATGTTATTTAAATCATTTATTTAAAAGAAATATGCAGCGTATATTTGTTCATTTATTTTTCCAGCTTTACTGAAGTAAAATTGATAAATTGCGCCTATTTAAGGTGTTGCTGTTGTTCAGTCACCCAATCATGTCCGACTCTTAGAGACCCCATAGACCCCAGGCCTCCCTATCCCTCACCATCTCCCGGAGTTTGCTCAAGTTCATACTAGGCCACCAAGGAATTCCCTGTTGAAGGTGTACAGCATGATTATTTGATAGATGTATTGTTTAGTTTTTGTAAGCAGAGGTGAGTTTGAAATGAAAAAATATTTTCTCCTTGTTATTCCTCAACCTCATTTTCACTCTCCCAAACCAACTGCTTTTGAAAGTAAAGGGCTCAGTCGTGTCCGACTCTTTTTGACCTCATGGACTGTAGCCTACCAGGCACCTCTGTCCATGGGATTTTCCAGGCGAGAGTCCTGGAGTGGTTTGCCGTTTCCTTCTCCAGAGGATCTTCCCAACCCAGGGATTGAACCCAGGTCTCCTGCATTGTAGGCAGACGCATTACTGTCTGAGCCACCAGGGAAGTCTTAACTGCTTTTATACACTGCTATTTTTTACTCCCTCCTGCAATTAATTTCATATATATATCTGTGTGTGTGTATGTATATATATACACACACACGTGTACTTATATTCCTGCTCTTCCTTCTATTACCTCTTTTGTACTTTCACTGCCCAATTTCTGGCAGCTCTTCTTTTAATTTTACATAGTCATGGTGAAACATTTACCTTCCTTTTTGAAACCATAATTATTATGAGCTTGGTCTTTAGCTTTTACTGAAGGCTGAAAACCAATAAATATTATTTGTTTTTATGGCTATGTACATATTATTCACCGCAAATTCAAATAAAGGTGTTGGATTGCATTTCCTTCTTTTTATGTCCAACATTGTAACATTACTGCCATTTGAGGAAGAATGTTTCTAGTGTCAAAGTCAAATGGATTTGCCTTTATTACAGTTTTGCTTCATTTGGAACATGACTCACATTTAAACAATGGCTCTTTTGGATAACTCTTCTTTCTTCTGTCTTTGTGCTTTATTGACTTTTAATAAATGAATTGATTATTTTATACATTTTTTTTTTTGCCCAGTGGTTGTTGAAATAAAAGTGACTGTTTATACCATGTTACCAAAATTATCCAACCTTATTTTTTGCGTAAGGATTCTTTCTTCTCAAAGAAAACCTTCCTAGAACATATTGATTCCCTATTGTATCTGGGCGGGTGGTTCTTTTAATCTGCTTACAGATTCAAAGTTGTTGGCTCCACAGTGTCTTGCACATTGGGGTAACTTTTTTCTTTTGGAATCCAGTGTCTTCCCTTTTTTCAGTCTCAACTTTATTTTGTGTTTGTGGTACATGCTCATTTTTTGTCAGATTCATCATCAGTGCTGGTTTATTAATAGTCTGCACAGAATCCAAATGCACCTTTATATTTTTCTCTGTGCTTTGAGTGTTCTTTAGTATTATTATAGAATTTTAGGTCAAGAATCTTGTGCAACTTTGAATGCATCTTTGTCTTCGAGCATTCAGGATGGCTGGTAACAGGTTTGATGTCAGTCTGATTATGTATCTATTTAATTGTTTTGTAGATGAAGTATATTTTGGTTCACTCTCCTGGAAGCTGTTTGAAGGCAAGAGCAGTTGCCAGGCCAGAGGTAATTTCATCCGAATCAGGCCTGTAGGAGTGAACTGTGGAGCTGTGAGAGAGTCAAACTGAAGGTAGGCTCTGTGTGATTCAGTAGCTCTCCTTTTGTAACTTGGCTTCATTTCTCAATTTTCCTGAAAAGCCTGGCTCGAACTTTTCATTCTTTATGCACTAATGGTCAGTGAGGATTATAGAGCACTCACTATGAACTGAAGCATGGCATGGCTAAATGGAAGAGTACAAAATATCCAGCCTTTGTTTTTGAGGATTCTGGATCCATTAGAGATAAAATACAATTGACCTAGGCCTTTGTCTTCTAGAAATAGTTTCTAGTTTGAATTCTGTTTTATTTATTTTCATCACCGAAGAGCCTGAAGATAGCCACAAATACAGGTAAAATAGGTATAGTTATATTATTGTTATAATATTGTTACTTTTATAAAATAGTTGTCTGATTTCATCTATAAGCAACTTGACAGATGTTAATTGTGATTTGAGTTTTGGAAACCCAGTGGTAAGCCCAACTGGTCAGATGAGTTATACAAGAAGGGCTGGCCCTGTTTTAAAGTTCATCTGTACTTATTGGAACTGAAGAGTTTCTTGTCTATACCAGATCTAGACCCATCCTTGTTCAAATGCAGCTTTTCCGTAGGGCCTAGATATAGAGCTTTTGAAGATGGTGGGCAGATATAACCTAATATACATGAGGTAAATGGAGGGCAAGAATTGTTCATGTGTTTGAGAGAAGACATGGAGTAACAGTTTCTTAGCTATTTAATCTTTGATTGGAGGTTTGTGACATAAATAGATCAGACTACTGAGAAGTGGGTAAAACCTCTTTTGTTTGTATAACTAGAAAAATAATAGCCCCTATGCAGGAGGACATTCTGAGCGTGTCTCCTACTGACACCATGATTCTGCCATATTCTGAAATATTTATTAAAAAAGTTTTGAATCACCAATAATAGTTACTTGATGGAGGTTTGTGGAAATATGCTCTTTCAGCTCCGAGAACCATGTGGTTCTATTCAGCTAGTTATTATCACAAATAATTAAGGTCAAAAGCACCATTGACGCTTACTTTTCCACAGTGCATTAAAAATAATATTCTTTGTCTGAAAGCTGCTAAATCTGATACACCACTTTGAATCCTCCTAGTGCATTAGTGGGGCAGACTTCTGTGATGGTGGCGCTATGTCTGAATGACCTTTGTGCATAAAATTAAGTGATGGCAGTAGGCAGAATAGTCTCAGCCACTGTGTTCTAGAATTATGGACCTATAGAAGGCTGCAGGAACCAGGCCATTGAGAAAACTTAATCAAATGCAAGAGGAATTTTTATTGGAGAGGTACTTTTGTTTCCATTTCTTTGTGTCCAGAGAGGGTCTACAGTTGGGCAGGAAGATAGGCAAAGTACAGGAAGAAGAACCTGTTGCAGTGATTTTCTCTTCCTTTGACGAAACACTTGACTCACCTTGTCACTTTTTATTGGCCAAGCAACTTAAGCTGAACAAGCTATCATATTTTCTAATTGTTATCCATGAACTTTATGTGCTAATTATTCTCTATGCAATTTGTCTTTTCTTTGTTCATTTCTATCTCCTTCATTTCCTTCCTCTTTCTTTCTCCTGTTTCCCTCATAGTTATCTGCTCATTCATTCCATATGCACTGGTAGATGAAGTTCTGTGAACAGAGCACTATGTGATGTGATGGATACAGAAGTGGATAACATAGGGGCTGTAATCCTGAAGGATGTCACACCCTGGTTTGTGAGGCTTAGAAGATAATATTTAGAAATTACCTTTGTCTTTTTAGTCATTTTGGTACTTTGGAGGTGGAGCTTATCTTTTGTGTATATACATCTCCTACCCTGTAAAGATACGTAGATGAAAGTGAAGTTGTTAACTTCATGGGCTTGAGGTTTGTAATATAAACTCTGGCCCCAAATCCTGCTTTCTCTGTATGCTCTTCTCTCATCTATGGTCATAAGTGATATGATACCTCTGTGATATCTCCTGGCTTCCTCTATTTGAAAGCTCACAGTTCAAGGCTATTGTTAGTTATCTTTTTTTTTTTTTTTTTTGGTCGATGTCCTCCCATATTCATTGGATTTATTACTATCATTATTTAAAGAGGAAAGGTCAGCTTAATGCACAGAGAGAAAAGAATAAATAGTGTAGCTCCAGAATTTCAATTCTGAGTTTTACAAGTTTTCTCAATCATTCTTTGAGAAAGTACAAGATGGATAACACCCCTTGATGCTGCCGGATCTCTCCTGTTGGAAAAAGACATTCATTTCTGACACTTAAAAAAGTATGTCTTTTGCTGGCAAGAGACTTTTTATGTCCTATTCCTGGATCCTCTAGGCACTCTTGGTTGCAAAGCTTCCTCAGAGCTGTGGGACAAATCCCCAGGGCCCTGGCTTTGTGGGCCCAGTGTGGGCCTCTCTGGTATTCAGCAAAGTGACTGATGAGGGCACTGTACATCATGCCAGCTCTCTCCAGAGCATAAGCAGAAAGGCACTTCATGTTCCGTTCAGAACCACAGAATCTTCATGCAGATCTATTCTGACGTGACTTCGACAGCAAAATAATTTTCAAAATGTTTTACGACCCCAGGCACCTCTAAAATAGCTTCACTTGTCACTTCTGTAGCCTCAAATCAGAATTAGACTAATATCAGGGGGATGGCAGCAGCACATTAGCCTGTCAAGCAGGAAGATCTGAACTTATGGGGAATACTGCCTGCTCCGGAGATAGAAACTGTAGAGGAAAGATCATTTAGCTAAGCAACATTCACTGATAGGTTCGTATGGACTTCAAATTGGAAAACAGTTGAGAAGGGATAAGAATTTTATAATCCTGATTTGCATAGCATTTTACAGTTTATAATATATCCTCATTTTCTCTTTTTATCCTCATCATAGGCCTTTTAGTAGGGGGGTGGGGTATTGTCTCCATGTTAAAGAAATAGCCTCAGACAGGTTCAAGACCTGCCCCAGACTCAGTTGGAATCATTTGCACTCTGTGAGGTGACTTTTACTCACTGCTTCATCCTGAATAAATAAACAAGTGTACATGATTTTATTGCATTTTATTGTGCTTCACAAATAACTGAATTTTCTATAAATTGAAGATTGTGGCAACTCTGTGTCAAGTAAGTCTGTTGACACCATTTTCCCAGTAGCATTTGCTCGCTTTGTGTCTCTCTGTCACATTTTGTTAACTCTTGGACTATTTTTGCACCTTTTATTTTGTTGGTTATGATGACTTGTGATCCATGATCTCTGTTATTGTTGTAGCTGTTTTGAGGTACCGTGAACCACGTCCATATATGGCAGTGAACTTAATCAATAAATGTTGTGTGTGTTCTGACTGCTCCACCAACTGGCCATCTTTACTTGTCCCTCTCCCTCTCTTCAGACCTCCCTAGGCCTCCCTATTTCCTGAGACATTACAATATTGAAATTAGGCCTATAAATAACCCTACAATGGCCTTTAAGCATTCAGGTAAAAGGAAGAGTCACATGTTTCTCACTTTAAATCTAAAGCTAGAAATCATTATGCTTAGTGAGGAATGCATGTCAAAAGCTGAGATAGGCTGAAAGCTAGGCCTCTTGCACCAAACATTTAAGCCAAGTTATGAATGCAAAGGAAACATTCTTGCAGGAAATTAAAATTGCTTCTATAGTGAAAATGTGAATTATGAGAAAATAAAATAGTCTTGTTGCTGATATGGTCTGGATAGAAGGTCAGACAAGCCACAACATTCCCTTAAGCCAAAATCTAATCAAGAGGAAGGCTGTAACTTCAATTTTATGAAGGCTGAGAAAGGTGAGGAAGCTTCAGAAGAAAAGTTCTGAAGCTAATAGAGGTTGATTCGTGAGGCTTAAGGAAAGAAACTTTCTCTGCAACGTAAAAGTACAGGATGTATGTATACATATATATACCTGTGGCTGATTCATGTTGGTATATTGCTGAAAACGGCATAACATTATAAAGCAATTATCCTCCAGTGGGAAAAAAAAAAATTACAGGATGAAGCAGAAAGTGCTGATGCAGAAGCTGCAGCAAATCATCCAGAAGATCTGAGATAATTAATGAAGGTGGCTACACTAAACAACATATTGCCAATGTACACAGAACAGCCTTCTATCAGAAGAAGATAATATTCAGGACTTTGATAGCTAGAGAGGAGAAGTCAATTCCTGGCTTCAAAGCTTCAGTGGAAGTTGAAGCCAGTATTCATTTACCTTTCTGAAAATCCCAGGGCCTTTAAGAATTACGCTCAGTTTACTCTGGTTTTGTTCTGTAAACAGAACAACAAAGCCTGGATAATAGCACATATATTGACATTAGTCTTCTTTGGTGACTCAGATGGTAAAGAATCTGCCCTCAGTGTGAGAGACCCAGCTTTGATCCCTGGATTGGGAATATCTGGGTCAGGAAGATCCCCTGGAGAAGGGAATGATTAACTGCTCTAGTATTCTTGCCTGGAAAATTCCATGAACAGAGAGTCTGGTAAGCTACAGTCCATGGGGTTGCAAAGAGTCTGACATGACTGAGCGACTAACACTATTGACATTATGGTTTACTGAATATTTTAAGCCCAACTCTTAAAGACTTACTGCTCAGAAAACAAGGTTCCTTTCAAAATATTACCACTCATTGACAACTCATTGACACTCATTAACCTGGTCACCCAATAGCTTTGACGGAAATATACCAAGAGATTAATGTTTTCATGGCTGCCAACATAACATTCATTCTTTAGCCAATGGATCAAGGAGTCATTTTGACATTCAAGTCTCATTATTTAAGAAATATGTTTTGTAAGGCCATAGCTGCCATAGATAGAGATTCTTCTGATGGATGTGGACAAAGGAAATTGAAAACTTTCTGGAAAGAATTTACCATTCTAAAAGCCATTAAGAACACTTTTGACTCATGGGAAGAGGTCCACATATCAACATTAACAGTTTGGAAGAAGTTGATTCCAATCCACATGGATGGCTTTGAGGGCCTCAAGACTTCAGTAGAGGAAGGAACTACAAACATACTGGAAATAGCAAGACAGTGAGAATTAGAATTGGAGCCTGAAGATGAGGCTGAATTGTTGTAGTCTCATGATACAACTAAAGGATAAGGAGTTGCTCCTAGTGAATGAGCAAAGAGAGTAGTTTCTTGAGATGGAATCTACTCCTGGTGAAGATGCTATGAAGATTCTTGAAATGACAACAAAGAATTTAGACTATTCCATAAACTTATTTGATAAAGCAGTGGCAGAGTTGAGAAGATTGACTCCAATTTTAAAAGAAATTCTATCATAGGTAAAATGCTGTCAAATAACATTGCCTGCTACAGAGAAATCTGTTTGTGAAAGGAAGAGTCAATTGATGCAGCCAAACTTCATGGTTGTCTTATTTTAAGAAATTGCCTGGGGGTTCCATGGTGGTCTATTGGTTAGGATTTGGCACTTTCACTGCTGTGTCCTGGGTTCAGTCCCTGATCAGGGAACTGAGATCCTACAAACCATGGAGTGTGGTCAAAAAAAAAAAAAAAAAAAGTCATAGCCAGTCTGAACTTTAGCAACAATCAGCAGCCATAGACATCGAGGCAACACACTTCACCAGCAAAAATATTATGGCTTGCTGAATGCTCAGATGATGGTCACCATTTATTAACAATAAAGTATTTTTCTAAACTAAGACACATACTTATTTTAGACATAACAAATGCATTACACACTTACTAGACCAAAGAGATGCTATTAATGCCATCATACACTTAATAGACCAAAGAGACTATGTGTAGTGTAATCTTAACTTTTACATGCATTGGGAAACCAAAAAACCACGTGACTAAATTTACTTGATATTTGCATGATTTTGACCCTTTGGAACCCAACCCTCCATATCTTTGAAGCATGCCTATAGTTAGTACTTAAGTAGTTGCTAAATAATTTACATAGAAGCTGAGGTAGAAATTAAATCTAGGCCACTTCTTTCTTGAGATGGAGTGTTGATTGCTTTCCTGGGGGGAAAAAGGTAATTCAGAAGTATAGCCTTGCTGTGAATGGAACTTTGCTCCAGAGCAGTAGGGGGCCTAGTTGCTCTCTGGGGCTGGGATGTGGGGAAAAAGAATGTAAGGTAGAACAAGCCTGTAGATGAGAATCAGCTGGAAAGGTAGGCTTGGGTAGCAGAAAACTAGCCAAGTGGGAAAAATCCATGTCCAGAGTCCAAAGTCTACAACTCGGGTCAGCCAGTCTGTGAGATTGGAGGTTAGGCCATTTCTCCCCATTTTACATTTGAGGAACCTGAGGCACAGAGAAGCATTTTTACAAAAATCACCTTAAATTGTGGACTGATTTCCTCTT
Source organism: Antilocapra americana (assembly GCA_007570785.1). Lineage (NCBI taxonomy): Eukaryota > Metazoa > Chordata > Mammalia > Artiodactyla > Antilocapridae > Antilocapra > Antilocapra americana. The sequence continues at coordinate 104,458 of ML661355.1, forward strand.
AAAGCCCAGGTTCTTGATAACTACACTGCCCTGCCTCTGTTGGAAACTGTCTTTACCATAGTTACATGGGGCTTAGCTAAGTGAAATCCAGTGTGATCCTTTCCGTGAGAGGCGAGAGAGGAGTGTGCAGTCGGGGCCTGTGATGAACTGACACTGGAAGGGGAGCGGGGACCCCAGGCAGGAGGAGAGCATGGCCCAGCAGAGCAAAACGCCTCATCCTCGAGTGACTGGAGGGCTGGAAGGCCGAGGAGAGCCCCATCAGGAAGGGCTGGTGCTGTCTCAGGCTGGGGTTTGGACTTGACAGGGAAGCATAGGAGCAGCTGCTGGAGAATTGTCTGGAGGGAGTTGCTTTGAAGAAATGTGCATTTTAGAAAGGCCTCTCTTCCTAATTTCTTAAAAGTGTGTGATTTTTGAGGGAGTCTTTGGAACTTCTCATGTTACAGAAGCACTATATTTAAGAAAAATATTTCTAAGCTACAAGTTGTGATGCCCGGAGAGACATTTAAATGCATAGTAAATAGTTGTAAATGAAGGAGGACAACACACATAATTAAGGTGGATGAGCCTACACACATTAAGGGGCTCTCTCTATTCCTGAGGGCAGGGTCTGCAGCCCATTTTTAACCTTTTCTTTTTTTTTTGCTTTTAAAAAACCTGTCGGGTATTAAATGCTTCAAAAGTCCAAAACAGTGTATTTGTCTACAGTAGGGAAGAAGACCGTTTCCTGATCCATGTAAATATCCCTTATTGATTTAAAAATTCAGCCTGACAGAGTATAAAGTAGATATTTAAAATGTGCATAGTGCATGAAATTACCTCACATTACTAGTAAATGCATGCCTTGTAGCAATTATGTCACTTATGCTTACACTAATTAAGTGTTGATGTGTGAGCCGTAAGTTGCAATGATGTTGTTAACTAATATACATAAATATTCCTTTTAAACTGTAATTGCACTTTGCCACGATGGTAAAAGAAGGCAAGCTCAATTTAGGAATTATTAGGACTGTTCTTTGAGAAAATGTAAACGAAGACTGGAAAAGGGTGAGTTTGATTTCCAGAGTGCAGCCTCAGTTATAAGAAGGGGAGGAGAGGTGGGGAGGGGTCCTCCCTGTAAGGACTCCAGGAGTCTAATGTACAAATCTATGGAGAACATTTGCATATTCCTTTTCCTTTTGAGACACTGATGATGTCCAAGCACACAGCATCAGGGGCATGGACAGCGTTTTTCAAGGTGAAGGAGTTGGCTTCACGACCATGCTGTCCCCCGCAGAGAGACACTGCGCTACATTTCTATCATAAGAACTTAGCTGATCTCCGGGAAATTTGTGAGAGTGTACCCATTTGCTGAAGTGAAGATTTATGACACCCAACCTGGATGTGATTTTATTTTTAACTCTAAAAATCTAAGCCCTATTTGCTCCCTAGGAACTGAGGCCCAGGTAGCCTAAGAAGGGAGATGTTAGCCTGAGTTGCTTCTGCAATCAGAGCTAATCCAGGATGGTGAGGCTTCTGTGGTTTGGAGTCAGAGAGCTCGGATTCAGTAACCGGGTATCTGAGCCCTCAGGGCCACGCAGTCTTCTCATTCTGTGGCCCATAATGACCGCCCTGGAAAATAGTAAGGTTATTTTCTAAAAATATTCCTCCCTCTGCCAAGAACAAAAGAAAGACCAGGGCCCCTTACAGAGCTTAAAACAAAGTTTGTGGACTCATGCTGAGAAGGAAAGGAGAAAAGGGGAGGGAAAGGCCTGGTCATAATTATCAGCAACAGCATCTGGGTAACAGCGGTCATCACACTGGCAGCTACTGGCCCCTACTAGGGCTAAAGCAGGAAGTGTATGGTAAAGATTTGAGCTCTTTTCACCTCCCTTCGGCCTCTAATTTTAGAGTTTAGTCTGTCAGTTGAGATTTTAACATAAGGTGACGTGAGAGGCCATTTTCGTGCTATTTGTACTTAAAATGTCTTCCCCTCCCCCAGCTTTATTGAAATCTAATCGACAACATAACATTGTGTAAGTTTAAGGTTTACAACAAGATTTGATGCATGTATAAACTGCCATCATAGTGTTAGCTACCACTTCCATCTGGTCGTGTAGTGACCATTTGTTTTTTGTGGTGAGAACATTTGAGATCTACTGTCTTAGAGCATTCATGTATATGATACAGTATTACTGGTACTATTATATTATGACGGTGCTGTTGTTTGGTCGCTCAGTTGTGTCAGACTCTTCTGCAACCCCATGGACTGCAGCGCGCTGGGCTCCTCTGTCCTTGGGTTTTCCCAGGCAAGAATACTGGAGTGGGTTGGCATTTCCTTCTCCAGGCAATCTTCCAAACGAGGGATCAAACCTGCGTCTCCTGCATTGGCAGGCGGATTCTTTACTACTTAGCCACCAGGGAATCCCCATGATACAGTATTATAAGCTGCAATCACCAGGTGCTGTATTAGATCCCCAAATTTGTTAATCTTATAAGTGGAAGTTTGTATCCTTTGAGCAAAGTAATATCTCCCCAGATCTTGAAATTTCTTAATTACAAGAATTGTGTGACATATAATCTCTGCTTAGTATAATATTATTAGTATCTAGGAAGATTACTTTTAGGTGAAATCACTTTATCAGGATGTGTTTTTAGTACCCAAATGACTTTGATTGCTTAGAGGGATTATATTACATTTGAATCAGTCAAGATAGACTTCTGTTTCACTGGAGTAAGAAATAACCTGTTACTCTCTGTGGCTTAAAATAACAAGATTTATTTCTTGCTCATGTTTTGTGTTCATCACCGATCCTTAGAAAGTTTTGTTCAGCTTTAATCATTCAGAGGTCCAGTCTTACAGATCAGTTAGTCTCCACGTGAGAAGATTAAGGCGGCTATGGAGAGTCTCAGGGGGTAATTAAATGTTCCAGAACTGGAGCCTCTTCTGCTCTATCCCACCCAGCCTTAAGAGAGCAAGTAAGGATAATGCCACTGGAGCTAGGGAGAGAGATTTGGGGGGCAAAGAGCTATCACAATATTTATTTTTCTTACACTGAATTTTAGTTTTGAACAAAATGTTTACTGTGTGGTTCCTGTATGATGGTTGGTATGCTCATGTTTTCTCACATTACCCTCATCATCAACAAGGAGGATAAAAAGGAAGATTCCTAGGATGGAACCTCTTTATTACCAGTTAGCTAAAACAGACTGCAGCCCACTTCCCCATCTGCCACACCTAGCTTAAGTGAAATGTCAGTGCCAAACACATAGGCTGGATTTCGTCGTCACTCTTTGGGACTTGTCTAAACTCTGTATTGAATTTGTTAAAAATATATTAAAAAGTGCTACTATATTACATGATTAGCTTCAGTGAAATTACAAAGGAGAGTATATTAGAAAAAAAAATACCATCCGTAAAATCTGTTTAAGAATTAATATAACAGGGTAAAATGAAAAACTTCCCTTTAGAAAATATTCATTTGTTGCCGAAAATCTATACAGAAGTTTTCTTTGAAGTTCAGCATGGAAACTTAAATCTCATGTAGCTCAGACACTTTGGAACTGTTTCTCCTTAACATTGTTGGGCACCTGGGCAAGTAAGTGGTTATATTTTGGACGACTTGTGTCTTAGATCCATGTCGTTCTTCTTGTTTATCTTAAGATCTCTTTAGTAACTCATAATTTTAAGCAATTGGCATTGAGCTTTATTGAATGGAAAAGAACAGAACCTATTTCATTTTTGTTTTATTGAATGGGTAAAATAGGAAATAAAATACTTGCAGAAAGATTCATGGAGGGCTGGGAATGTGGGAATGGTGTAAGAACTCTAGGTGGGAGAAAGTTTATTTCACCCACCTGAAAGTTAACATGTTCATTATAGACTGGGTATGTTGTCAGGCCTCTGTCTAGGTAAGACTGTAATTTTTAAAAGGAATCATAATTCCTAAGACCCCGAACTCAGGTCTGAAAGATAAAGGCTGAATTTATTTCTTGCTGACTGAGAGAGAGCAGCTGTCAGTGCACCCTCTTGAAAAAGTCAGGGTTTATGAAGAGTTCAGGACAGGGATAGGGTTTAAGTTACTTTTAAATGAAGTAGCATTGTATTGGTGAAGTAATTAATTGGGTTAGGTAGTTAAGGCTAATAATTCATTAACCAGGATTTGGCAAGAGGTCTGCTGGATAGTTTGCTGAGTCTGAGTGGTTGAGCACAAGGGTCGGATGTCTCTGGCATGAGTGAAAAGTTCTTCTTTTCATTCCCCTAAGGGTTCAGACCTTCCCTTCTTCAATGCTGGAGATTCACTGGAGACTCCAATTATAGAAGAAGTCTAAAGCTGGTCGTTTCTGTATTTTAGCTCATGGATGAGATACAATGTACAAAAAAAAATTTTGGAGCCTTTACTGTATGACAGGGACTTTGCTTTCAAGTGGCATTTATCATCTGGGTCTGGTGAAGGAGTCAGAATTGAACATAAGTAAGTGTGAAAAGGAATGACAAGAGCTGGGACAGAAGTCTGTACCATAATGGGAAGTATGATGGAGAGGATGCTCAGTTGTATTCTTGGCTTCATAACTTCTTATTTTTTGCTAACTTTTAAAAAGTGGGCCAACATCCATAAGGCCTGAGTCCTGATGTGGCGATTCTGGGCAGAAAGAGGGTATATGGAAAGACAGAAAACTTTTCAGGGCACCACGAGCAATTCAGTGTGCACCGTAAAAGGATGAGTTCCCTCTTCCCCCACTGCTCTCTTTCTGGCTTTCCCAGGTCTTGCTGCAAACTGAAGTCAAGTTAACAGAGGGGACCTTTGGGAGTGCAATTCAAGTTAACAAAAGATTAAACATTTTTGGAAAAATGGCTGTGCTGAAAATCTGGAGAAGAAATGTCTAATTGTCTTTAAGCTATTTAACCTTGAGATCAGGGTGCCAGAAGAGCCCCTGTCTCCTGTCCACAGAGTTGGAAGCATATATTCACTTCTAAGTCAAGTCCCTACTGGCTCAGAGGAAGAAGTTAAATTCTGACAACCTCTCCTGTGGACCCAGAGATAAAATAGGTGAAGTGGGGATGGGGAGAGGAAAGAATTTACAAGGAGTGAGGGACTGTGTTGGAGAGGGAAAAGGGAGAGGGTATAGGATCAGTTAGGATGGTTTAGGTGGTAGGACTGGGTTTAAACAGTAAAGAGAATTTATTAGCTAATGTAATAAATATGTTAAATGTCCTCAATGTCCTCAGGAGTGAAGCTCCATTTTTCTGTGATTGTTTGAGTGTTCTGCCTTGCTCTCCACCCACATATGTGTTGGATTTATCCTTCGTCTGACTTTACCATAGTGGCAAAGTAGCTGCCAGCAGTTGCAGCTCACAGGCTTCCTTCTTTATAGCCAGAAGAGACAGAATGTCTCCCTACATTTGTCAAAGCCCAGAGCTTCATAGTGATTGGCACATCTTAGATTATGTGCCTGCCTCTGAAGCAGTCTTGGGGCCAGAGGGATGCTCTGGGCTGTTTGGATTAGGGCTCAGTTATATTCCCCTCCCTGACCCATTCCCCATGGCCTGGCTTGCTTTAGACCAATCAGAGCCTCCTATGGGACAAGCCAGCTCAAGGTTCAAAGTTGTTTCCCTAAAGGAGAAAGAAGAAATTGAGAACTGAAGAAATACTCTCCAGTAGGAAAATATTTATTCTGGAGAGGCACCCACAATATCCACTTCGTGTAACCCTATGTGATACCCCAGAATTCCAGGCTCAGGACTTCAGGCCTGTTGAAGGACTTGCTTATCTTCTCTCTTAAGGCCTGGGACATAAAAGACTTCAGCCTAAACAGTTGGTTGGATTTGCTTCCAGACCACCTCTGCTGGCTTCATGTGAGGAGAGTGATTTCTTACAGTGGAGGACTGCATTACCCCACCGTTTACCCTGGGGCTAGAATTACAGCTAAGTCATAGGCAATGAGAGGGGACATATTAAGGAATTTAACATGTATCTTGAAGAATTTTAGAATCATTTTAGAGGAATGTTGAAGTGGGAAGGTTTATAATGAGGCTTACTGTTTAGAAGGACAGTGCTGATTATTCGAGTGGAGAATGATTTGAACAAACAGAAATCAAATGAGGTTTAGATTGTTTAAGTCAGAAGCAATAAGGATGGAGTGCAGGGATGTGATAAAATTTAAGGAAGTATCTAAGGACTTAAGAAATCTATAGTGGCGGTGGTGAGAGGGTTCAGTGAGAGAGATGGAATATCTGGGAGGAATGGCAAAATAATGGCACCTTTTCCCAAAAAGAGAGTAGTAATTACAAAATGCTCATTTTCTGACACACACTAGAAAAGTAAAAATAGTGGGTTTTTTTTGTTTTTTCGTTATGGTGAGAGGTCTTAAAGACAGTCTGGAATGGTCTGAAACTCCATTTCCTTTCATCTACTGGATTTCTGACAACCAGAGAATAATAGAGGTAGATGTCTTTTTTTTAATTCTCTCTCCATTAGATGAGAGAGCCTCTGAATAATACTGTTTCCTCCTGTGTCGTTAATGTTAGCAAAGGTTCCAGTTTTCTGTGAGCTTTAATATCTAAAAAAATAATGGGATACTGTTGAAAGCACAGGCCTCATATTATTGAAAAATTCCAATATTTCTAACTAGTAAAGCATTCCGAGTCTTGAGAGTGAACTCTCTCTGGGTTAGAAACTTTAAAGGTTAATGATTGTAGAGAGACTATCTTTCTTTTATTCCTTAATAGCTTTGAGTGAAGTGTTATAGATAAAATTGAAACACAAAAATTCAGAACAAAGTGGACTTGGATTTGGACGTCTCTTTTCTCAGGAAAGAGTGTGAATTTCCTTCATGTGGCCAACAGAGGCCAAGATAAGCTGATCATGAACCCAGTTTGTGATACCTCATTGTCAGGATGTAATGTAAGTTTTTACATCCTTAACCCTGTTGTGTGATTTTAGCCATCAAAGTAATTTGCTGTTTTTTATATAAACAATGGAGATATTGTCTGGTTGAGCAAAGGTTACAAGACAGATGTGTTTTGCTGAAAAGAACCATTTGGAAAAGCTTGGCATAAGTAATTGACCACCCACTTGTGTTTGGTTTTATTACTGTAGCTTGGGAGGTAAACTTAGGTATATGAGCTGGATTGCCTGGAATATATTTATTGTTTATTTTCCCTACAGTGAAATTCCAGGGTTGTGAGGGAAAAGGACTCATCGGGTAACCTTCTCTTTACATGTATATATGCCAAGTTGCTCCTACCGCCAACATTTTATTTTCTGCTTCAGGCTGCCTGGACCTAAGAAGACTACAAACCAGTACTTAGTGGCTATACCTCTGTTCCTGTTTCTTTATTTGTGATGGAATAACAGTACCTTCCCTATTTGCCTTGCAAAGTTCTTATGAACTTTAAGTGTTAGTGTGAGATAAGAATGAAGTGTCTACCACTTCAGACTTTATAATTACTCCCCTCTTGCTCTTGTGACAAAGTCCAAACTATTTGGAGTGGGAGATAAGGCTTTTTATGGTCTGGCTCTTGTCTCCCCCTCCAACTCCTACTCTTCTATCCACTCCACTCCCTGTACCTTCTACTCTGCACACCAGACATAATGTCATTTTGATCTGTTCTTGGTTCTCCAAAGCCACACTGCGGTCCTCTTACCCCTGGTATTTTCTCATGACATGCTGTATGCCTAAAATGCTTGTTGTCTGGGGGCATTTGAGTCACTCTCTGGGTTTCTAAGCCCTTCTCTCCGTTCTCCTCAAACCAAGTTGATACTCAAGGCAAATATCTGTAGTAAAGCTGTCAATGTTGAGGGCAAGGACAAGAAAGGATTCTAAGGCTCCCTGTTCTCCCTCGATGACAGAGATAGAAAGCCCAAAGGAGTCAGTACTAACTCTAATTTTATAGATGGGACACCTGAGGCACAAAGGGTTTTGGTAATTTATCCAAGGAGATAAATCAAGGAATTTGTAGACCTGGAATTTGACCCTGGGCAGTTGGACTTCAGATTTAGGGCATTTGCTTCATGCTATTTTTGGATGGCATCACTGACTCAATGGACATGAGTTTGAGCAAGTTCCAAGAGATGGTAAAGGACAGGGAAGCCAGGCGTGTTACAGTCCATGGGGTCGCAAAGAGTTGGACACAACTGAGCGAGTGAACAACAACAAATATGGAGCATAGGATGTGACTATTTGCTTATTTCTTCCCTGTCCTTCTGTACTTTTTCCTTTGCTCTAATATAGCACCAGCATTTTATAAACTTTATTGAAGGCTTAAGGACAATAGGAAAGACTCACAGGTAGAGAAGTTTAGATTAAAATAACCACTAGATGCAAAGACATGCTTTCTCTGGGGATCCCTTTCTCTTACATGCACTCTTTCTCTTAAATCCCTAACTGATCCCAGAGATTCCTCATTTATTAGTGGGAAGAGTGGGGCACGAGATCCCAGTGTCCTGCCTTTCTTCAGCATCCATATTTTCCTCATGTCCTACATTATGTTCACTTCCAAGTCAGTGTCTCTCTTCTGACTATTTATTGCTGAGTAACAACTCCAAATCTCAGTCATTTAAATAACATTTTTTTAAAAACATGTCATGATTTTGAAGGTTAGCATTTTGGGCAGTGATCAGCTTCTGATCCACTTTGCACCGACTGGGATCAGTCAGTGACAGACAGCAAAAGGTAGGGATTATCTGGAGGAATTAAGAAAGCTTCTTTTATTGCCCTGGCGGGGGTCATTGGAAAGCCGGACTCAGCTCTTTCCTCCCCTTCTTCACCTGGTCTCGTAAAAATGCAGCATCTCTTCATGTGGTCTCTTCAGCAGGGCATACTCATCTCTTAATGATATCTTAGGGCTCACTACTCCTGAATATATTCCTTATAACACGTTTGCCTTTGACTTTAAAACATCTCAGTAGTGAAAATCCTGGAAGAGAGGAGATGGAAACTTACAGTCTCCTAAGACCTGGAAACTGGCATGTGTCACTTCTGCTATATTCCGTTGGTCAAAGTGGTCACCGAACCTGCCCATATTCAAAGGGAAGGTTCACAGACCCCCGCCACTTGATGGCGGTGGTGTCATGTAGATAGCGAACCTCATTGATCCCCTTGGTTACCAAAAAGCCACAGAGAAGGCAGGGGTGGCAGTATGGGGCAGTGGTCAGGCACCCAGACTGGGTTCGCTGTGAGTTAGAAGCCTGTCGCCACTATTTACTTGCTGCGTGCTCTGGGGCAGTTTTGCTTTCTGTGCCTCAGTTTCCTCATTTAAATAAAGCAAAACTAATCCTTGTCCCTACCTCATAGACTGGGGGGAAGTTAATACATGTAAACCATGTAGGGCAATACTTAGCACATGATGGAGAGCTGTAAAGATCTTAATGTCTTTACAAAGTTTAAAAGAAAAAAAAAAGAAGTAGCAGATTGTCTCTACCTCTTTTGGTGCTCTTAGTACCAAACTTGGTTATGATACCATGTCCCATCTATCACAGCATTTTTAAAATTGTGTTGAAATTAACAGTTTATAGTTATCTGTCTCCCCTATTTAGACAGATTGGGGATACTTGAGAGCAGTAATGTGAAATTTCATCTTTTTATTCCCAGTGCTTACAAGATTCTTAGCAATGTGCATTCAGTAGACAGTAGCTGCCTCTCCTCCTCAACATTTTGTTTTCTGTGGTTTCAATTACCCATGGTCAATCATTGACCTGTCCAAAAGATCAAATGAAAAGTTCCAGAAATAAACAACTCATAGGTTTTAAGTTGTACACTGCTCTGTGTAGCTTGATGGAATTTTGAGCCATCCTTCTTTATCCCAGACGGGATGTAAATTTTATATCATCACAAGAAGTAAAAAGGTGAGTACAGTACAGTAAGATATTTTGACAGAGAGAGAGAGAGAGAGATCACTTTCACACGCATTTTATTGTAGTATACTGTTATAGTTGTTCTATTTTATTACTAGTTTTTTAATCTCTTTTTGTGACTAATTTATAAATTAAACTTTATAAAACCTACTATAGATAGATTTCAGTATTATCCACAATTCAAGAATCCACTGGGAGTCTTAGAATGTATCTCCCACAGATAAAGGGGGACTACTATATCTGCAAATTGAGTGATATTATTTTCTCTGTTATTCAGACATTGTGTAGGTGGATTAGAATGACTCTGAAAGTTGTACTGGTAAATAAAATGTTAGAATTACATCTTTGCAAAAGAGTTTTAAAAACTGAAAAAGTAATGTTATGAAGAATACATAAATAGTATAATTAAATAATATATTTTTTATTTCTCTTTAAAATATGCAGTAGGTTCTAAATCTAATTCAGATGGTATTTTCAAATTTTATTTTCTTTTTTTTTGGATACATAGTACATAATGTATCATGGTCCCACTGAAGGGGTGGTACTAGAATTACAACACCATCTGAAATTAGAGCTTCTCTCTTACTCTCATTTTTGTTTTAGTTTTTTTTTATGTATCTATCATTTCTCATCACTTGTGAAGTTTTCGATTTTTTGTCTTTCCATCATATGGACATCAAGTTCTGGGAAACAAATTTTGTTTTCCCTTTTGGTTTTCCAGACAACTTCAGATGTGCACTTTGATCACTCTTTTCACAGAATGTTGACATTGGTTTTGGTTTTCAATGGCTCTCTCTCCTCCATTCCTCAAGGATTATGTATCACATTTAGGTCATTGTTCGGTACTCCATGTTCCCAAGTAAATCCAGCATCTTGTTAGTTGGGTCCTAGTGGACTTGAATATAGTGCAGAATGACAATAACAAATGAATCAAGGCCAAAGCTTTCCTAATGAAGGTCCTTAAATCTACTCAGAGGGGGGAAAAATTAACAAAGCCACTAGTTCTGTTTGATGAACACCCAAAGTGAAACATTAAAAAAAATAGCTATAGACAATACTCCAGTACTATTTTCTAAGAGAATTCTGCTGTAAGTGAATCACGACTGTAACCCTGAATAAGTGCAAATGTTATAAAGTCATAATTATATACTGAATCTTACTTCGTGTATTGTAAATATTTCTTTAACTTTGAAATGTGTGCTTATTCAAAGCTCTTGAATGTGATCACTCACTTTATTTGTTGGTTTAATAAAAACTGTAAAACTTATGGATTGATTTTGCTTTAATGAAGCTAGGCCATTTTCAACAAATACCTGTTGGAGATTGCAACGTATAAATTGTGCTGAACATTGTGGGGAATGTTAATAATGATAGACTCCTTCTTCTCTAAGAACCTCACAAAGAAAACTGTAGGTGTTAGAGCTGAAAGAAGTTTTGTGGACTTGTTTAGTCCAGTTCCCAAACCTTATAGATAAGAAACCCAAGGTCTGAAAAGCTAAGTGATCTTGGGAAAGAAATGCATTTGATCTTTGTGAACTTCAGTTTCCTCACTTATAATTACAAAGAAAATCATAGTATCTAACTCATTTGTTGTTCAGTGGCTCAGTTGTGTCTGACTCTTTGTGACCCCATGGACTGAAGCACACCAGGCTTCCCTGTCCTTCACTATCAGCCAGAGTTTGCCCAAACTCATGTTTATTGAGTCAATGATGCCATCCAGCTATCTCATTCTCTTTTGCCCACTTCTCTTTCCTTCAATCTTTCCCACCTTCAGGATCTTTTCCAATGAGTTGGCTGTTCTCATCAGATGACCAAAGTTTGGAGCTTCAGCCTCAGCATCAGTCCTTCCAATGAATATTGAGGGTTGATTTCCTTTAGGATGGACTGGTGTGATCTCCTTGCAGTCCAAGGGACTCTTGGACTATTCTCCAACACCACAGGTAAAAACATCACTTCTTTGGTGCTTAGCCTTCTTTATGATCCAACTCTCATATCCATACATGACAACTGCAAAAACCAGAGCTTTGACTATTCAGACCTTCATTGGCAAAATGATGTCTCTGCTTTTTAATATGCTGTTTGGGTTTGTCATAGCTTTTCTTCCAAGGAGCAAGTGTCTTTTAATTTCATGGCTGTAGTCACCATCCTTTGCATGAAATGTTCCCTTGGTATCTCTAATTTTCTTGAAGAGATCTCTAGTCTTTCCCATTCTATTGTTTTCCTCTATTTCTGTGCATTGATCACTGAGGAAGGCTTTCTTATCTCTCCTTGTTATTCTTTGGAACTCTGCATTCGGATGGGAATATCTTTCCTTTTCTCCTTGCTTTTCACTTCCCTTCTTTTCACAGCTATTTGTAAGGCCTCCTCAGACAGCCATTTTGCTTTTTTGCATTTCTTTTTCTTGGAGGTGGTTTTGATTCCTGTTTCCTGTACAGTGTCATGAACCTTCGTCCATAGTTCATTAGACACTCTGTATATCAGATCTAGTCCCTTAAGTCTATTTCTCACTTCCACTGTGTAATCGTAAGGGATTTGATTTACATCATACCTGAATGGTCTAGTGGTCCACTTTCTTAAATTTAAGTCTGAATTTGGCAATAAGGAGTTCATGATCTGACCCACAGTCAGCTCCTGGTCTTGTTTTTGCTGACTGTATAAAACTTCTCCATCTTTGGCTGCAAAAAATATAATCAGTCTGATTTTGGTGTCGACCATCTGGTGATATCCATGTGTAGGGTCTTCTCTTGTGTTGTTGGAAGAGGCTGTTTTCTATGGCCAGTGTGTTCTTTTGGCAGAACTCTATTAGCCTTTGCCCTGCTTCATTTTGTACTCAAAAGCCAAGTTTGCCTTTTACTCCAGGTGTTTCTTGACTTCCTACTTTTGCATTCCAGTCCCCTAAATGAAAGGAACATCTTTTGGGGATGTTAGTTCTAGAAGGTCTTGTAGGTCTTCATAGAACTGTTCAGCTTCTTCAGTGTTACTGGTTGGGGCATAGACTTGGGTTACCGTGATGGTAGGGACCTAATAGAAGCCGAAGATATTAAGAAGAGGTGGCAAGAATACACAGAAGAACTGTACAAAAAAAGATCTTCATGACCCAGATAATTACAATGATGTGATCACTCACCTAGAGCCAGACATCCTGGAATGTGAAGTCAAGTGGGCCTTAGGAAGCATCACTATGTAAAAAGCCAATGGAGGTGATGGGATTCCAGTTGAACTATTTCAAATCCTGAAAGATGATGCTTTGAAAGTGCTGCACTCAATATTCCAGCAAATTTGGAAAACTCACCAGTGGCCACAGGACTGGAAAAGTTCAGTTTTCATTCCAATCCCAAAGAAAGGAAATGCCAAAGAATGTTCAAATTACCACACAATTGCACTCATCTCACACACTAGTAAAGTAACACTTAAAATTCTCCAAGCCAGGCTTCAGTGATACGTGAACCGTGAACTTCCAAATGTTTAAGCTGGTTTTAGAAAAGACAGAGGAACCAGAGATCAAATTGCCAACATCTGCTGGATCATCAAAAAAGAAAGAGAGTTCCAGAAAAACATCTATTTCTGCTTTATTGACTATGTCAAAGCCTTTCACTGTGTGGATCACAATAAATTGTGGAAAATTCTGAAAGAGATGGGAATATCAGACCATCTGATCTACCTCTTGAGAAATCTGTATGCAGGTCAGGAGGCAACAGTTAAACCTGTTCATGTAACAACAGACTGGTTCCAAATAGGAAAAGGAGTACGTCAAGGCTGTATATTGTCACCCTGCTTGTTTAACTTATATGCAGAGTACATCATGAGAATACTGGGCTGGAAGAAGCACGAGCTGGAATCAAGATTGCCAGGAGAAATATCAATAACCTCAGATATGCAGATGACACCACCCTTATGGCAGAAAGTGAAGAGGAACTAAAGAGCCTCTTGATGAAAGTGAAAGAGGAGAGTGAAAAAGTTGGCTTAAAGCTCAACATTCAGAAAACTAAGATCATGGCATCTGGTCCCATCGTTTCATGGCAACTAGAAGGGGAATAAGTGGAAACTGTCAGACTTTATTTTGGGGGGCTCCAAAATCACTGCAGATTGTAATTGCAGCCATGAAATTTAAAGATGCTTACTCCTTGGAAGGAAAGTTATGACCAACCTAGACAGCATATTTAAAAAGCAGAGACATTACTTTGCCAATAAAGGTCCATCTAGTCAAGGCTATGGTTTTTCCAGTGGTCATGTATGGATGTGAGAGTTGGACTACAAAGAAAGCTGAGCGCCAAAGAATTGACGCTTTTAAACTGTGGTGTTAGAGAAGACTCTTGAGAGTCCCTTGAACTGCAAGGAGATCCAAGCAGTCCATCCTAAAGGAGATCAGTCCTAGGTGTTCACTGGAATGACTGATGTTGAAGCTGAAACTCCACTACCTTGGCTACCTCATGTGAAGAACTGACTCTTTTGAAAAGACCCTGATGCTGGGAAAGATTGAGGGCAGGAGGAGAAAGGGACAACAGAGGATGAGATGGTTGGATGGCATCACCGACTCAATGGCCATGGGTTTGGATGGACTCTGGGAGTTGTTGATGGACAGGGAGGCCTGGAGTCCTGCATTTCATGAGTTGGACATGACTGGGTGAATGAACTGACTGAGTCACCATCCGCAGTGATTTTGGAGCCTATAAGATTGTCATATGGGTTAGCTCATAAGGTTGTCATAAGAATTAATGTGGTATATGTATAGTACTGAGCTGCCAATAGTGTTCCCAATAAATAGTATTTTTTTTAGTGTTATTCTTTGCTATGATAATACAAGAATAACATGTGTGTGGTGTGGTTTAGTCACTATGTCATGGTGTAGTCACTAAGTCGTGTTCAACTCTTGTGACTCCATGGACTGTAGCCTGCCAGACTCCTCTGTCCATGGAATTTCCCAGGTAAGAATACTGGAGTGAATTGCTCTTCTCCAGGGAATCTTCTCGACCTAGGGACCGAACCTATTCTCCTGCATCACAGACAGACTCTTTACCAACTGAACCACTGAACCAGGGGAGCTGACACTACAAATAATAAATAACCAAAACAGAGATACAAATCCTTTTCTTTCAAGCTCACTATTTTATTGTGTTGGCCAAAAAGTTCATTCAGGTTTTGCTTGCCATCTTATGGAAAAACCCAATATATAGTTTTTTTGGCCAACTCAATATATAGTTTTCCATGCTATAAATGTATTATTTTCCAGTCTGGGAAGTGTTTCTCTTTCAGTGTAATTCATATTCAGAAATAGCTGTTAATTGTCAGACTGCCATTTGTTTTCACCAAATCACAACAGGAACAAAAATAATGTTTCAAACAAAACTAACAATAACCTCCAAACTTTTTTTGTGTATGTGCACTGCTTAAATGCAGCAGTAAGTTAAAAGTTAATTTTTTTCAAGTTAAGACTTTCTAATATAGACACAGATTAAATGTCACCCATTTGTTCTGTTAAGCATCCCAAATGCTACAGGATTTGCTCCAGATTGTAATTCCTATAAGATTTTTTGCACTTTCATTGCTTATCCATTTATCTCATAGCTGTTATAGTAGTGGTCAGTCCACACTACCTCTTCCCTAGGGTCAGGGGTAACTCCCACTGTCTTACCTTATTTGCATGCTCACTCTCTGAAACTGGGCAGCAGCCAGGCTACTGGGAGGGCGGTGAATGAATTGGATGCTCACCAATCCTCTGTTTTTGGAAAGCCTGTCTTCTTGTCACTTCATGTTAAATATGGATGAGAAAGGCTCTCCTGATCTAACCTACTATGTTTATCCAGCTCTGAAATGCAAGTGTTCCTTTCTTATGGAAACTGGAGTGGAACAATATTTAATAAAGTTCTGTAGAACTAAAACATGATGCTTGATCTTAAATTTTCCTCTCCTTCTCCTCTCTATAGTTATTTTAAAGCAAAAGTTGCCATGAATTTCATGACATTAGATAGTTTTCACACTTTGAGGAGAGAAGTTCTTTGAATGTAAGTGAAATTCTTATATCTCCTTTGACTTCAACTCCTTTTTATTGATTTCAGACATCTAGATCTAGTCACTCATCAGCTTTAATCCTAAAAGCAATGGTATTTGAATTAGGGTTTTCCAAATAAATAAAATATATACATATATCTCAAATAACTTACTGTAAGAAACTGGCTCATGTGATTGTGAATGCTGACAAGTACCAACATTTGCACTTGGCAAACTGGAAACTCAGGAGAGCTATTATGTGATTCCAGTCCAAAGGCAGAGAAAAGAAACAAGCAGAAAAAATTATGTCTCAGCTCAAGACAGTGAAACAGGAGAAAATCCCCCTTGTGTCTTTCAGACCTTCAACTGGTTGGATGAGGCCCACACACATAATGGAGGGCACTCTGCTTTACTTAGGCTGCTGGTTTAAATGTTACTCTTATCCATAACACCCTAAAAGAAACACCCAGAATAACATTTGACCAAGTAACTGGGCACTTCCATGATCCAGTCAAATTGACAATAAAATTAACCATCATAGTACTCAATGGTTTTTCTTTAATCTCTCATACAGTGAGTGACAGAATGATACTTTTGTTACTTGTAAATATGCCTGGCTCTATCTCTTTTGAAATTAGCCATGACTGAAATTTTAGTTTCATAGAGGTTTTGTTTTGTTTTATTTTGCTACCATAATTCTAAAACATGGCACGTCTAGGGTTGATTTGCTAGTTTCTCTGTATAGAATGAATCAGACATAAATGGGAGAAATGGAAGTCCCAGCATTGTTTTGTATTTTGTAGGGAAAGAATGTTGCTTACCGTTAAAAAAAAAAAAAAGAAGGAAAAGTAATGGAATTTGAAGGCATCAGATGTTAATTTGAATCCAGGCTTTGTCATGCAACATCTATGTAAATTTGTAAATTACACATATTATTCAACTAAGCCTTAGTGCCGTTTTCTGCACAAATTGGGAAAAATAAAATAATACCTACTTAGCCCTAGCTAACTCAATGGACATGAGTTTGAGCAGACTCCGGGAGATAGCAAAGGACAGGGAAACCTGGAGTGCCGCAGTTCACGGGGTTGCAGAGTCAGACAGGACTTGGCAACTGTACAGCAACAACAACAACCCTCGCAAAACTTTCATATAGCTCTGCAAGTAGTTATGACAAGGATCTTGATTACAGTTCTTTTGTAATGGCAGAAATATTAGAAATAATCTAAATCTCCATTAATGTGAGAATGAATTTGTGGTATAACCATGCAGTTCAATTCTGTTTAGCAGGTAAAAGGAATGAATTAAATCTGTATATCAATTTACAAAAGTCTAAAATTAAGATTGAGTGAGAAAAATTAGATTCAAATAGCATTTATATAAAATTCAAAGATATGCATAAATATTATACATTGCTTATGAACACAGTTTATGAAAGAGAGTGTGGGGATTGTCAAAAATGTATGCAAAATCAAAATAATGATTTTCTATAGGCTAGTAGATAGAGACAGCAGAATAGGGAAGATTTCTGAAGGACAAATTTGCCAGGTATAGATAGTATTTACCAGGTGGACCTTTCTCTTTCAGTATTTTGAATATGTCATCCACTATCTCTTGACTTGGGAAGTTTCTTCTGAGAGTCTCTCATAGTCTTATAGGGTTGAGGTGACTCCCTTGTAAGTGACAAGTTGCTTTTCTCTTGCTGTTCTCAGTATTTCCCTTTTGTGTTTGACTTTTAACAATTAAATCTAATTATAATGTCTTGTTGCAGCCTTTTTGGGTTCAACATATTTGGAATCTTTTGGGCCTCAGAAATCTGTTTCTCACTCCATGTTTGGGAAGTTTTCAGTCATTATTTCTTTAAATAGACTTTCTGTCCCTTTTTCTTTCTCTTCTTCAGAGACTCATACAATTCATATATTAATTTTTTTGTGATGTTCCATAAGGCTGAGGCTTTCTTCATGGTTTCTCATTCTTTTTTCTTTTTGGTCCTCTGATAATTTTTAAATGACTTATATTAGAATTTACTGATTCTTCTGCTTAGGTAAGTCTACTGTTGAAGCTTTCTACTGAATTTTTAGTTCAGTCATTGTAGTTTTCAGCTCATGGAATCCTTTTCTATAAATCATTTCTTTCTCTTTATTTATACATTATTTTCCTAATTTCATTTAGTCATCTCTCTGTAAACTTATAGTTCTCCAAACTTCTTTAAGAGGACTACTTTGAAGTCTTTGTCAAATAGGTCATAAATATCCATTTCTTGAGGGTCAGTCATTGGAACTTAACTATAATTTCATTTGATACTATCATGTTTACCTTATTTTTTGTTATCATTCTATCCTTACGTTGGTATTCTCACATATAATTAAGTGGTCTCCTTTTATAGAATTGACATGTTTGTACTGGTATTGAAAGACCTTCATCTATCAGATTAACTTGAAGTCATGGATGGATCAGTTGGTAGTGTCTGTGGGTAGGCAGGACTTGTGCTCTGAGGCTGGGGAGGTCCTCTTGGCAGAGTTCCTCATTTAAGTGAGACCACTGGGTAAGTCCCCAGTTTGGGCAATGCTGCTGATTGTGCTCTGAGGTTAGATGGGGACACTAAGAGGACTCTGAAATCACATCCAGTTGAGTGACTTTGCAGACCGTGTTCCCTGTTACAGCAGAGCACCTGGTTGGAGTCTGAGACTGGGTAGAGCTGTTAGGGCTCTGCACTCTCTCCTGGTTGCGTGGGGCCTCAAGCTGTGCTCCCTGACCAAAGGGTGCAGCTGGATGGACCGTGCATTCAGGAATGGCAGCAGGCTCTGAAGTTACATCGGTTCTCATGCTGGGCTTTGTGATTTGGTAGGCTGCTGGCTCTGATGCACTGTGCTGTTGATCAGGTGGCTGGCCTGGCTGTCCATGCAGGGCCTCCAATTATATTTCATAGATTTGATGCTCTGCTCTCAGACTGGATCCTTATCTAAGGTTCCTGGTTGGGTTGCATGGCACTGTAGATTATGCCACGGGATGGGTTGAAGTTCCTGTCTGGACTACCCTCCAACCCCCCCGACAGCCCCGCCGACAAAGCTCTCCCCCTGCATAGCTATAGGCTGTATTCAGCAATCAGGCAGGACTGCAGGCTGGGCTCAGAGGTTGTTGATACCATCGGCTACGTTTTGAGACTACCCAGGGCCGAAGGATATGTTCAACAGTTGGGCAGAGATTCTGTCTTGGTCTCCTGCTTGTGTAGGACTGTAGGATATTCCAGGTTGTTTGGCTAGGATTTCTAGTTGGGTGGGACTGAGTTATGCTCAGTAGTTTGGCAGGGCTGCACATTTGCTTCCCTTCCCAGGCAGGCCCGCAGAACATGCCCTATGGATGGCATGGCCTGTTGGCTGATCTCCCAAATCAGTAGAACTGCCAATTGAGCTAGCCAGATGGGGTCACCAAATCAGCATTGCAGATGGTCAGAGCTGCTGACTGGGATCTCTGCTTGGCTGCAAACAAAAGGTAGTTTCCCGAACTCTGAGCACTGGTTGTCCACCTCTTCTCCATCTCTTGTCTGGATTTCTTTGGTGCCTTAAGTCATAACTGGAGTTAGAACAACTTTTAACAAGAAATATTGATTCACATGGAGTGGAAATTCATACCCCAAACACACATGGATGATTATGAATTCTCAGAGTAGACTTGTTTTTCCACTGAGAGTTTAGCATGAAACAAACTTTTCTGTCATCTCTTTGGGTTTGTTGGTAGATCTTACTTCTTATGAGTTCTAAGCTTCTGGTTTTAGATGGAATTCTCAGCTACAGCTCCCTTCTTTTTTATGACCTAAGATTTATATCCTATTTATATGGCTTTTAAAATCCAAGTTCTCTGGTTAATTAAACTGGTTATCTAATTTCATGTCCCATCCCAAATCATCTAGATATTTAGGCTCTGGTAATCAGTACTTTCTCTGTGTATTTTTCTGGAGATTTTTCTTATATACTTGTGTATGTGTGTGAATTCAGCATGTATTTAAGAAGATATTTGTTACATTTTATCTATAGCTTACATGTTTTTCCACAGATATGAAATTTTTGGTTGTTTAGTCATCAAATCATTAGAAACATAAGTTACATTTTTACTTTGGTATTAACAACATCTGTTCAGATCCCCCAGTGTTCCTTTCCTCTTTTATGGTACATGAACTTAGATGTTGACTCTGAAAGGTGTCATGGTCAGGGGGAGGTGAACTTTACCTAGTGTGGAAGCATCCATGGTGATTCTGTCAAGAGAAATTGTACTCATTTGGGGCTGTTCTAGTCTGGAAGCTGATGAAAATAGTCCAATTACACCACCTTAGCAATGAGTACTTACTTTGTCCATCTGCAGTCTCTGGGCATGGGGATGATGACCTCTGGATGACAAGGTCAAATAAGTGAGTATGGAAAAAAAGGCAGACTCTTCTTCTCTCTGGTCTCAGGAGAATTCATAGGTGATACCTTTTTGGACTTAGGAGAGAAACTCTGAGACGTTTCAACAGCATAATTTTGGGAATTGGGCTGATTTGACTATTACTTTTCAAGTCCTACTTTTCTCTCTGAAACTTTATTCAGATATAATTGACAAATAGATTGTATATATTTAAAATATATAATGTGATAATATGTGATAATATATAATATTATAATATAATATTATAATATTATTATAATATAATATCTATATATTATAAAATATTCACCATAACAAAATTAATTCATGTATTAATCACCCTCACTCAATGTATTTACTCTTTTTTTTCCATTGGTGAGAACTTATAAGATCTACTTTCTTAAAAACTTCCAAGATATGGGAGAATGGCATGAAAACATGTAAATTATCATATGTGAAATAAATCACCAGCCCAGGTTTGATGCTTGATACAGGGTGCTCAGGGCTGGTGCACCGGGATGACCCAGAGGGATGGGTTGGGAGGGAGGTGGGAGAGGGGTTCTGGAAGGGGAACGCATGTATACCCATGGCAGATTCATGTCAATGTATGACAGAACCAACACAATAGTGTAAAGAAAAGAAAAGTTTCCAAGAATATAATACAGTATTTTTTAGCAGGGGGTGGGGTAGTGATTATAATTTTCTTTTCTTTAATTTTTATTGGAATATAGTTGCTTTATAATATGTTGTGTTTTTGCTGTACAACAAAGTGAATAAGTTTTCTGTTTACATATATCCCATATTCTTTGGATTTCCTTTCCATTTAAGTCACCACAGAGCATTGAATGGTATTCCCTGAGCTGTATAGTAGGTTGTCATTGATTATCTATTTTATAAATAGTATCAGTAGTGTAGAATACAGTATTTTTAACTACAGTCAGCATGTTATACCTTAGATCCTTGGAATTTGTTCATGTTATAAATGAAAAGTAGTAGTACTCTAATATATTTCCATTTCCCCCAATACCTAACCCCTGGTTACCACTATTCTACTCTGTTTCTATGAGTTCACAAGTCCTAATTTCTTTATAGCAAAAAGAGTATGATAATATTTATAGAGTAATTTCCTTGTCTTTTTTGAGGATTAAATGAAATATGAGATAATGCTTGCACATTATCAATACTAAGTAGGTAGCCAAGCATACAATAACCACTAGGTTGATGTGTGGAGCAAAACGTTCTGAAATACGTGTGAGGTAACAATATGAACACCAGCCTCGCTGATGCACAGTGATCGTGAGACAGAAAGCCTTATGTACCCGGGAAGCCATTGTGCCCCATCATCAGCCAACCTATTGTCACAAGTCAGATTTTCATTTATGGTTAGCCGTTCAATATTTCTCACTTGGATGTTATTAATGCTATATTTTGAATGTGGGTAGTATGTTTTTAAAAGATTGTGGCCTACCATTTATACACAAGTCACTATGAAAAAAAAATTGCATTGTGTTGTAATAAAAGAGCCCTTTCAACCAGAACTGAATTGTTGTTTCCACAACACTGTAAGAGAAACTAAACAAAGCAGACTGGAAAAGCTGCTTTGTGTTGTGTGAGCAGTTCACATTGTTTTCATTTTTTATTGTACTGTTGTACCACTGGCAATCAGTGTGGGGCCTTCACTTATGGAAATATAGCTGTTGGCAGTTTAGGCTCAATTTCATTCCCAAGCTGTCATAAATGATCACACAGGAAGATAATACTTGATGGGAATTTTGTTTTCTTTACCCTTTTTTTTTCTTTTATTTTTCTTTGAGGCAACTTGTTACAGAGGAGAACAGATAAGATTGAGATCTATGGTATACTGCAATGCTTGGAAAATACACATATGTTCTCAGAAATTCTATTCACATAGGAAAAAGATAGAAACAATGCCCTAATTAAATTAAAATATTTGCAATCATGGCCACTTGTTCCCTACTATTATAGCCATAGACTCTTTTTTAAAATTGAATTGCAGTTGATTTACAATGTTGTGTCAGGTTCAGGTGTATAGCAAGGTGATTCAGTTATATACATTCTTTTTCAGATTATTTTCTATCATAGGTTATTACAAGATACTGAATATAGTTCCCTGTGCTATACAGTAGGTCCTTGTTGTTTATCTATTTTATATATAGTAGTGTGTATCTAACAATCTCAAACTGCTAATTTATCTTCATAGACTCTTAAAGAAGGAACATAAAAATTTTTGTTCAGTGTATTACAGCAGAAAATCTATGGCTTTGTCAGTCTATTTTATAATAAAGACTGTCTTCATGCATTGTTGCCACAGATGTGTAACCTGAATTGAATGAAGACTTTAGACCTAAATTCTAGTGCACAGGACACATAGTTTAAAAAACAAGCAATCACATATTTGTGAAAAAACAGTACATTCTAAAGGAGAGATGGCCTTATCTTCTCAAAAAATTATTGTTGTGAGAAGAATGAGGAGGGGAGAAGGAGAGGAATTTTCTAGATTAAAAGTCTTAAGAGACATAACAAAATGCAAAGCAAAATCCATGTGGTACTTGTTTGGATCCTAGTTTGATCAAATCAGTATTTTTGAGAAATAGTGAAAGTTTAGCACAACCTGGGCATTAGCTTTTATTAAGCATTTCTTATGAATTTTGTAGATGTGATGTGATATTGTGATTATATAGGAGGATGTTCTTACTGATTTTATTTTTATTATATTTTTAAGCATTTTATACTGACATATATAGGTTAAGAAATGTCATATCTATTTACTTTTTACTACTCCATCAAAGCAATACATAAAGCAGATGTTGCAAAATGTTAAAAATAGTTAAATATGGACAATGAGCATACATGATTCATTATATTCTGCTCTACTTTTCAGTAAGTTTTAAATTTTCTTAATAAAAAGTAGAAAAAATCTTCATGGTATTATTTATCTTGAAAACCAAGAGTGCTATTTAAAATGGTATTCTGAAACTGTTTAATCCATAAAATGATGAGTCATAAAAGTAGACTAAACAAAGCTTAACAGAATTAAAAATGCCCTCAAAGCAGAATCTCTGGATAGACCATTAAATATTTGGAGTTATAGAGGGGTTTGTCTTTTTTTTTTTTTTTTTAAAGAGGACATTCAATTTATGATGGTGATGGCTTTTCTAGATATAGGGACTAGGAAGACCCATATAATATGCTCCTTGGAGTAAAAATAACCATAGAAAATTTCAGACCACAGGCTTGGTGCATTAGTAGAGGTCATTAGCCTAACACAATGAGAAGAACACACGTGTTGTGTCCTCTTGGCTATGGTCCTGAAGTTGACTCTTGACTTATTTATTAGCAGTATGAACTTGAGCAGGTTTTCTTAGTCTGAGTCTCAAGTGTCTTCTTGGTAGAATGGGGATAATAAAGTATATCTTTCAGGGAATGTGTTGATATTAAATGAGGTAATATGCATAAAGAGTTTAACACAGAGATGTGTGAAATAGAACTCCTGTCTGTGTTGCTATCTTTAGAGTTTCATTAAGGGGAGGTGGAATAGGAGTGATCAGGAACTCTTTTGAGCACAACTGAGAAGATCAGTCTGGCAGGCAGATCCATGATAACCCTGACAAGTCTGAAGACAAGGGTGCTGTTCCAAAGTCTCCTGATCCCCTACCTGACAGTCATTGCCTTCTTCCTTCCAGGACTCTAGTTTTGTTATGGATGATGACACAACAGCCTGGACAGGAAACTAACAATTTAAAAAATACCCACATTTGCCAGCCTTATTTGAAGAAAGTGGCAGCACTGTCTTGTTTTGGCCAATGTAATGTAAGCTGAAATCATAGGGTGGGTGTTCTGCGAATGTGCTTTAAAATTAGGAGTCAGCCTAAGGCAATAAAACTGCTCTAAAAATACTCTATGGAGAAGGAATGGCAATCCACTCCAGTATTCTTGCTTGGCAAATTCCATGAAAAGAGAAGCCTGGTGGGCTGCAGTTAGTGGGGTTGCAAAGAGTCGGACATGACTGAGCAACTCACACACACACACACACACACACACACACACACACACACACATGCACGCACGCACGCATGCACGCACACACACACACACACAGAATATAAGTATTGAAAGCCAGCAGTATCTTGGGTTTCTCATGACCCCATGGAACTGTTTCACCATCTTGCAATGACCACTGCCAATCTTATTGTCAGGTGAGAGAAAAAGAATTCCCACTTTTTTCAAAGATGCTGCATATATGGTTGTTTTATGTTATGTACGGCTGAATTCAATCTGCCACTGATGTAAGCCCCAATTAGAAAACTTTATGAGGGTGAGGAGGAAATGAGAAGCAATGGGGAGCTGGACTGCAATGGTAGAAATGGAAAAGAATGGTAACCAGGAGACACTTTGGGAATAGATATTATGAGACTATTACTGATGGGATGTGTGACTGGAGGGAAAGGAAGGTATCCAAGATGACTTTCAAGTTTAAGGTTAGGTGTTGAGGAGAATGGTGACATTATTGGTGCCCAAAGATAGCTGTAACAATTAGGTTTTAGATGGGTGACTTTGATTCAAGAAAGAAAAGCTTGGATACTCTAAGAGCTGAATTAGTAGTATGAACTCCCAAGCCCTTATAAAGGTTGGTAGAAAGAAAGATTAGGGTGTGGTAAAGGGTCTCCTATCAGATTGCAGGACTTCTATTTATTCAGTATAAAGACAGGCCACACTGATTGGTCAATATTTTCAAATATGGGTTTAAACTATGTTTGGAAAATATATTATTATTTATGCTAGGGCTCAGTAGCTAGAAATATACCTTGCTTAGCTAAGGCATGGGTCTGCTTTGAGAGTAGAACATGGGCTAGGTGACCTCTGGATGCGCTTGATAGTTCTATGATTCTGTAATTATCTAGGGCTTCAAATAACTTTCCAG
This sequence comes from Antilocapra americana, assembly GCA_007570785.1. Taxonomy (NCBI): domain Eukaryota; kingdom Metazoa; phylum Chordata; class Mammalia; order Artiodactyla; family Antilocapridae; genus Antilocapra; species Antilocapra americana. Next base: position 129,619 of record ML661355.1, read on the forward strand.
GGAACAGCAAATAATTCTTACTAATAAAACACAATTTGAAACTTGGAGCTGAAATTACACGTTTTCAATAAAGTGTTGTAATAAAGTTAGTGACTGGAGACTCCCCCTTGGAATAAAGAGCTAAATGTATTGGTTGGCCACCCGTGCAAAGCAAAGCTAAAGTCTACACTGATTCATCACTTGGACGATGTGGATGCTCTATATAAGTTTTAAATATAAACCTGACAGCAGATGAAAGAACTAAAAGGGCATTGTTATTTTATAGTAGAATTTGCAGTTAATACCAATAGGTGCTCTGAAGTCTAAATTCTGTATCAACTTCACTGAGAAATTGCTGCCTGATACTAGTTCCTGCATTTAGGTCCCTTCTGAATCCTGTTTTTGGTACAGTGGATGGAAATTCATGTCTGTGTTCTTTATAATTTTGCCAACAATAAGAGAACTGCTACTACAAAAAGATAGGGAGGTGTAACGAACTTTATATTAAATAATGATTATCATATGTTCCTATAAATTCAGTAGAAAAATTATTTGGACAATTTTACTTTAAAGAGCTTTCTACATGTGGTAGAGAGCAATTTATTAACATAAATGATTTGTGGTACAGTTATTTTCTTAAAAATTTTATTTTCCACAGAAGCATAGTGCTTCTGATCTGAAATGTAGGTTTTTGCAAACAGTAAAGTGCAGTGATTCCCAAAGTGTCTGCAGATAATAGTTGTCCCTTGAAAATTTTTCCATGGTCAACTAAGTTTGGGACATTCTTTTTAAACAAAATTACTAAGTTTTTTTGTTGTTGTTGCAGTTATTGTTAGAGCCTTCATAAAGCTCTGTAACTCACCAAAAAGGAATAGAAGAAGCAACATTTTCAAGAATATTACCTCTTCGAATTATTTTTGTGTGATCCAAAAGTTTTTGCCACAGTATATGGGTTCATCTTAAGACTTCTGATCCAGTTGGTCTAATTGAATATCTTTTCTTGGAAATTTCATATTGAGATCAAGAAATTTACTCTCCTGTACCCCTCTCTCCCTCTCCTTCTGAGGCTAGATGTACAGTATGTAAGCTATATGAGACCATGTTTTTTAGTCCATTTAGATTAAAGAAACGAAGTCTGTCTAGACACAGAAAAGAGTAAAACACTTCTGATATGTATTTTGAATAATAGTTTAAAAATATTAGCTTGTAGTTGAGTTTTTTAATGTTAGGAAATGAAATCACTAACTCTTTATTTGTAATAATTCATAAAAGTTATCCATGCTTGCTTATCTATTTACATTATATTTAGCTTAATAAATATTTAATAGAGAAATTACAAAGTAAAAATAACAGACTTAAGTGTCTATCACTTAAAATGAATAAATGTTCATGCTCATGTTTGCTTGAAACCCTACCTATGACCCAGTCTCTCCAAACTCTCCACAAAGACTCTCTTGTTATGAGGTTGATGTGTATCCAAACCCTATTATCATATGCTTTTATGGTATAGGAATTTCTACTCAAAATATATACATTTAACAAACTGTATTTAACTGATAGTTTATAACACTGCAATTTTGTCTTTTTACACTTGACTTATGGTTGCATTATGTGTTTGCAATGCTCTTCCTATTTTATTTTCATTGAGCAATAGTTAGCATTATTTTATAAGGTGAAAAAGAACTAAAGAGCCTCTTAATGAAAGTGAAAGGAGTGAAAAAGTTGGCTTAAAGCTCAACATTCAGAAGACTAAGATCATGGCATCTGGTCCCATCACTACATGGCAAATAGATGGAGAAACAGTGGAAACAGTGGCTGAATTTATTTTTCTGGGCTCCAAAATCACTGCAGATGGTGACTGTAGCCATGAAATTAAAAGATGCTTAGTGCTTGGAAGGAAAGTTATGACCAACCTAGACAGCATATTAAAAAGAAGAGACATTACTTTGTCAACAAAGGTCCATTTAGTCAAGGCTATGGTTTTTCCAGTAGTCATGTATGGACGTGAGAGTTGAACTATAAAGAAGATAGCTGAGTGCCAAAGAATTGATGCTTCTCCAACTGTGGTGTTGGAGAAGACTCTTGAGAGTCCCTTAGACTGCAAGGAGATCCAACCAGTCTATCCTAAAGGATACAAGTCCTGGGTGTTCATTGGAAAGACTGATGTTGAAGTTGAAACTCCAATATTTTGGCCACCTGATGTGAAGAACTGACTCATTTGAAAAGACACTGATATTGGGAAAGGTTGAAAGAAGGAAGAAAAGGGGATAATAGAGGATGAGATGGTTGGATGGCATCACCGACTCAATGGGTATGAGTTTGGGTAAACTCTAGGAGTTGGTGATGGACAGGGAGGCCTGGCATGCTGCAGTTCATGGGGCTGCAAAGAGTTAGACACGACTGAGTGACTAAACTGAACTAAACTGATAAACATATTTTACTGAGAGGCATTTTGCCATGTTGCTGCATGGTTTTATTATTTATCCTTTATAATGTCTGGATAATGTTCCCCTGAGCTGACATATGATCAGTTATCAGTTTAGTCACTCAGTTGTTCTGACTGTTTGCGACCCCATGGACAGCAGCATGCCAGATATCCCATGTCCATCTCCAACTCCTGGAGCTTGCTCAAACTCAAGTCCATCAAGTCAAATGCCATCCAATCATCTCATCCTCTCTTGTCCCCTTCTCTTCCTGCCTTCATTTTCCTCAGCATCAGGGTCTTTTCCACGAGTCAGCTCTACCCATCAGGTAACCAAAGGATTGGAGTTTCAGCTTCAGTATCAGTCCTTCCAATGAATATTCAGGACTGATCTCTTTTAGGAAGGACTGGTTGGATCTTCTTGCAGTCCAAGGGACTCTCGAGAGTCTTCTCCAACACCACAGTTCCAGAGCACCAATTCTTCGGCACTCAGCTTTCTTTAGTCCAACTCTCACATCCATATATGACTACTAGAAAAACCATAGCTTTGACTAGACAGAACGTTATTGGCAAAGTAATGTCTCTGCTCTTTCATATGTTGTCTAGGTTGGTCATAACTTTTTTTCAAGGAGCAAGTGTCCTTTAATTTTATGGCTGCAATCACCATCTGCAGTAATTTTGGAGACCCCCTCCCCCCAAAAAAATAGTCTCTCACTGTTTCCCTATTTCCTCATCTATTTGCTATGAACTGATAGGATCAGATGCCATGATCTTAGTTTTCTGAATGTTGAGCTTTAAGCCAACTTTTTCACTCTCCTCTTTCACTTTCCTCAAGAGACTATTTAGTTCTTCCTTGCTTTCTGCCATAAGGGTGGTGTCATCTGCATATCTGAAGTTATTGATATTTCTTCCAGCAATCTTGATTGCTGGCTTGTGCTTCATCTAGCCCAGCAATTAAATAAGCAGGGTGACAATATACAGCCTTGACAGACTCCTTCCCTATTTGGAACCAGTCTATTTTTCCCTGTCCAGTTCTAACTGTTGCTTCTTGACCTGCATACAGATTTCTCAGGAGGCAAGTAAGGTGGTCTGGTATATCCATCACTTTAAAAATTTTCCAAAGTTTGTTGTGATCTGCACAGTCAAAGGCTTTAGCTTAGTCATTAAAGCAGAAGTAGAGTTTTTCTGGAACTCACTTGTTTTTCAATGATCTGATGGATGTTGGCAATTTGATCTCTGGTCCCTCTGCTTTTTCTAAATCCATCTTGAACATCTGCAAGTTCATGGTTCATGTACTGTTGAAACCTGGCTTGGAGAATTTTGAGCATTACTTTGCTAGTGTGTGAGATGAATGCTGTTGTGCAGTAGTTTGAGCGTTGTTTGGCATTGGCTTTCTTCAGGATTGGTATGAAAACCGACCTTTTCCAGTCCTATGGCCACTGCTGAGTTTTCCAAATTTGCTGGCATATTGAGTGCAGCACTATAACAGCATCATCTTTTAGGATTTGATATGGCTCATCTGGAATTCCATCACCTCCACATCATTGTAATGATGCTTCCTAAGGCCCACTTGACTTCACATTCTAGTGTGTCTGGCTCTAGTCCTGTAATTACACCATCATGGTTATCTGGGTCATGAAGATCTTTTTTGTATAGCTCTCTGTATATTCTTGCCACCTCTTCTTAATATCTTTTGCTTAGTTTGTATTATTCTTCTCCTATGGTTTATATAATTACTGTATTTTTTTGGATGCTAAAAATAAGCAAGTGAAGTAAGTATATGATAAAATTTAGAATATTTGTATCTGAAATTAAGAGAAAGCCTCATTAGTTATGACTTTAGCTATATTATATTGGTATTTGCTGTTTACATAATAGAGCAGTAGGTTATTTGGGACCTGAGTCATTTTTCTTTTTTGTGATTGTTTTCCCCATGATCACAAGATGAGTGTTGCTGCTTCGAATTTCATATCGTTACAGGGCAGCCTCCAAACTGGATGGAATAGAGTGGGAGTAAAAATGAGCCTTTCATCATGGTTCTCTCTTTTCAACAGAAAAGTCCTTCTCAGAAGCTTTCAACAGAGTTTACTTGAGGTTTTAATGTGCAAAATCAGGTGATGTGTACAAATAAGTCTGAGCTCTGTAAAGAACAACAAGATTATCATGATTGGCTTGGACAAACTTTACCTCTAGGGCTGAGTGCATCGCTCCCCATACCACCATGAATTTTTTCTGGCCAAGAAGGAGAGGAGATGGTGGTGTATTAGTTAGAGTTCTCTAGGAACAGAATGAATGTAAGATTATCTGTCTATGTTATCTGTTATCTATTATTTACTGTAAGAAATTGGCTGACATAATTTTGGAGATGAACAAGTCCCAAGATCTACAGGGCAGTTCACCAAGGTAGAGCCCCAGGAGAGCTGACACTTAGTTCTGAGTCCTAAGGCCTGAAAATCAGGAAGACCAGTGGTGTTGTACCAGTCTTGAGACCAGGAAGAGCTGATTTTCCAGTTCAAGTCCAGAAGCAGGAAAAAGGCCAGTGTTCCAGTATAAAGTCTTTTAAACAGGGAATTTCTTCTTACCCAGATTTATTTTATTCAGGCCTTTAACAAAGCCCACCCACATTTCAGAGGGCAATCTAAAGACTTAGTCTACTGATTTAAATCTTAATCTCATCCAAGAACACTCTCACAGAAATACCCAGATTAATATTTGACCAAATATATGTACATTCTATCGTTCAGTCAAGCTGGTACATGAAATTAAGTATCACACGTGGCTAGGGAGGTGCCAGACGTGTCCGATTCAGAGACAGGGCACATCATTGTGTAGCTTTTTGGTGTTTTTAATGGCAGTATTTTCCCAAGAATGGATCATTGAGTTCAATTGATGGGAATCCTTTCTAATACTTTTGATATGTATTTCCCAAATGTTTCTTTTAAAAACTTAAAATCTGCATAGTTCGTAGTAATGTTCAGAACATATGATCCCTACATTATCCCCAGCATTAGATTTCTTAAAAATCTGGTCATTTATTTGGTAGAAATGTTGTTTATTATGACTTTTTCTTTTCTTTTTTCTGGACAAACGGGATACATTTTTTTTCATGTATGCTATCTCATATTTTATTTTCTTAGGTATTTCTCTAATGAAATCTTAGCAACTTAAATAATTTATTGGTCTTTATACATTGTATGTCACTATATAATTTATAAAACCGCATTTGTCTCTATCCTTTAGCTATCCCTTTTCCTATTTGTGACATTTCCACCAATCTGTTACTTTCCTTTTTATTTAAATGTTGCTGCAATTTTTTTTATTACACAGATGCTTTAATGTTCTTAATCTTGCCCATTTTATCTTTTCTAATTTATCCTTTTATTTTAATTCCCTTAGTTGTGATAAATACTTCTTCTTTCCTGTAATTTTAATCTGTTTAGAATTTGATGTGCAATAAAACATTTAATGTCATTTGTTAAAGAAATACACTCATTGTTTTTACATTTTGTGATTTACAAATGTTATGGGTATGGATGCATGTGAATTTGGTGTGAAGAGGGCACAACTCAGCCAATAAAATCCCAGTGTAACTGCATTTGAAAATAGGGGCTTTAGGGAGGTAACATTAGATGAAGTTATCAGGGTGGAGCCTGAATTAGATATGACTGGTATCCTTATTAGAAGAGAAAGAAGCACAATAGTTCTCTCTTTGCTTGTGCTCATAGAGAACAGGGCATGTGAGGACACATAGAAGGTGACCATGTACAAGTCAGCAAGAGAGGTCTCACTACAAACCATCACTGATGACACTTTGATGTTGGATTTCTAGCCTGCAAGATTTTGAGAAAATGTATTTCTGTTGATTAAGCCACCTAGTCTGTGGTATTCTATTATGACAACCTGAGTAGACTAATACAGTAACATTCTTAGACTTAATGGGGTCTTTTCTTGAGAAAAGATCTATAGTTGCTTCCATTAATATATTCTATTAGTAGAGGTCTGCATATTTAAAAGCAGAGGCATTTCTTTGCCAGCAAAGGTCCGTCTAGTCAAAGCTATGGTTTTCCTAGTAGTCGTATATGGATGTGAGAGTTGGACTATAAAGAAAGCTGAGTGCCAAAGAATTGATGCTTTTGAACTGTGATGTTGAAGAAGACTCTTGAGAATCCCTTGGACTGCAAGGAGACTGGTTGGAACCAGTCCATCCTAAAAGAAAATCAGTCCTGGATATTCATTGGAAGAACTGATGCTGAACCTGAAGCTCCAATAATTTGACCACCTGATGCGAAGAGCTGACTCATTTGAAAAGACGCTGATGCTGGGAAAGATTGAAGGTGGGAGGAGAAGGGGCGACAGAGGATAAGATGGTTGGATGGCAATACTGACTCATTGGACATGAGTTTGAGTAAACTCCGGAAGTTGGTGATGGACATGGAGGCCTGGCATACTGCAGTCCATGGGGTTGCAAAGAGTTGGACATGACTGAGTGATTGAAGTGAGAGGTCTCAACTTATAATATATATATAAACATATAGTGCCATCACAACAAACTTTGGTTATTGTTTCTATTTTATATTTTGAGTGTAGTCTGCTCTTTTTTAACCTAATATTTTATGCAGATTGTAAAATTATACTTTAAAATATGGTGTATCAGTTTTGCTGAGTTTCTCTGTGATACCTAACACAAAACATCATGGAGCAGAGTTTATAAACCAGCATTTCCTGGTTCATCTAAATGTAAGGGATCTATAGAATTTAGCACGTCTTTCTTGTGTTAGGAGCTAGAAAATTTGAGTGACAGCAGATGAGTAGGAAAGGTGGAATACCCTAGTCTCTGAGGCATATCTGACTAAACTAAGATGGAGGGGTTGACATTTGCAATTGTTATTATTCTAAGTAAAGCCAAGAACTGAATATAACTACTTAGCATTTTGATTCTACAAAATGTCTAAATATTTTCTTAAGGTGATTTCTAGCTATGGGTGTACTATTTGGCTTAAATATTTTAAACACTTTTAAAAATGCAAATGACTTTTTAAATAATTTGTTTAGCATTTACCTCGGCTCCTATTAATGCAAGCTTCTCTGGGAAATAAAATGTAAATTAGATATTGCCCTGAATGAGGCAGTAAGAATAGTAGAATCAATGAGAACACCATGTCATAAAGGTTGTGTTGCCATTGTTTATAGGATGGACTCTTTTGTCTGAATTGACTGGACAGTTTGGCTCAGCTGCAGACTGATTTTATGTTTTATTCAATAGCTTTGAGTAAGCAATTGATATGTTGGCATTGCATAGATGTGACCTCAAATAAACAATTTCTTGTTTCAGAGAAGTTGAGTTTGGGCTATTCATTACCATTTGGAAAGAAATAATTTCCAAGAGAGAATAGAAATGATTCAGTATTTGTGACTTTTATTTTGCTTTAAATTGGCAACTATGATGATGATTATAATAATAATAGTAACAACAACAACAATAAAAGCTTAGGAACAGTTGAGAAATTTGCCTCAACTTTTGAATGTTTCTTAGTTTTGCCTCGGCACAGTAGAGGGTCCAAATGGCTCAGTTGCTGATGGTATGTTGGACACGCACAGTCCATGTTCTGAGAACGTTTCTGAAAAAGCGTTATTGTTTCAGCATTAATACTAGTCTCACTACTCTTTGATCTTCCTCTTGTACCACATAAATGACTCCTGGATGCTGTTCTTTGTTCAGGCAAGATTCAGCAAATCCCATTTTCAAATCTGATATTTGCATCATCTAGATGCCTCTTGAAGAGAACATCATGAAAAATGGTGGGCTGGAAGAAGCACAAGCTGGAATCAAGATTTCCAGGAGAAATATCAATAAACTCAGATATGCAGATGACACCACCCTTATGGCAGAAAAGCGAAGAAAAATTAAAGAACCTCCTGATGAAAGTGAAAGAAGAGAGTGAAAGAGTTGGCTTAAAGCTCAGCATTCAGAAAACTAAGATCATGGCATCTGTCCCATCACTTCATGGCAAATAGGCAAACAGTGGAAAGAGTGGAAGACTTTATTTTTCTGGGCTCCAAAATCACTGCAGATGGTGACTGCAGCCATGAAATTAAAAGACGCTTACTGCTTGGAAGGAAAGTTATGACCAACCTAGACAGCATATTAAAAAGCAGAGACATTACTTTGCCAATAAGGGTCTGGCTAGTCAAGGCTACGGTTTTTCCAGTAGTCATGTATGAATGGGAGAGTTGGACCATAAAGAAAGCTGAGCACTGAAGCATTGAGGTTTTGAACTGTGGTGTTGAAGAAGACTTGAGAGTCCGTTAGACTGCAAGAAGATCCAGCCAGTCCATCCTAAAGGAAATAAGTCCTGAATACTCATTGGAAAGACTGATGCTGAAGCTGAAACTCCAGTACTTTGGCCACCTGTTGCAAAGATCTGACTCATTTGGGAAGACCTTGATGTTGGGAAAGATTGAAGGTGAGAGGAGAAGGGGACGACAAAGGATGAGATGGTTGGATGGCATCACCAACTCAATGGACATGAATTTGGGTAAACTCTGGGAGTTGGTAATGGATAGGGAGGCCTGGCGTGGTGCAGTCCATGGGGTCTCAAAGAGTCGAACATGACTGAGCAACTAAACTGAACTGAGATGCCTCTAGGTTCACTCGGACCCCTTTCAGTAAGGCTGAACATATAAACATGGCTTAATTTTTTCTGGACTCTAGTGTAGTGTACAGCTGGAGAGGTAGCAAGTCCAGGTACAGGAAATTGATAGGACAGAATAGAATTTTTTAGTTTTTGTTGGTCAGAACTTAACTAAATTCAGTACTGATCTCTCTAGGAAGAAAAAAAAAAACCTAATTCAACACCCAATTATTTTTAAAAAAGGATCTAAAGACATTGCAGGAAATTAGACCAGCCAGTTTGACACCAGTTAAATCTCAGAAGCATTTTAAAAAGATCAAATGCTGGAACATTTAAAAAGCACAGCATGATAACAGTCAATTAAGGTAGCCTCAGGATGTGGCCAGGAGATTTTAGTAATTTGTGTGTGTACAGCATGGATGGAAATTCTAAAAGGCATCGCCTTAAGAATCAAGAAATACATAGTAAAAATCATAAAGTAGGGTAGGTATGGCTATTTAACAAAGCCCTATTTTTTTTTCCTTTTTTACTTAATAAGTGAAGCATGGAGTCCTGGGGACCAAACAAGCCTAGCAAATTGAATTAATAGTTGAGTAAACTTGGGTACAAGTCAAATCCAATTTCAGATTTTTCACAACTTATTTTTGTGTTCAAACTACTATTATTCAGTAATAATTAGATTTGGGGACAAAGGGAATCTGGTTATGATGAAATCATTTAGGACAGTGCTTTACAAAGTATGGTCCATGGGCTGATGCTGTTATGTATACTGTTATTTTCAGCAAGATAGGTGCAAAAATTAAGAATAAGAATTTATTTAGAAGCTTTTATAGCAATGTGACCAAGTACTTTCCCAAAAACATGGACTTGAAATTTGTATCTTTTCTTTTGGAAAAAGTCAAACTTAGCAATTAATTTTACTCTATTAAATATATATATATATATATAGGTCTCTGGCTTGTTGAAATAAAGAACTAGTGTCTGCCCCGCCCCCCCCCCCCCCCCCCCAAGGTTTGGGAACCAGGGTTCAAGATTTTTTTTTTAAGAAATGACATTTAAAATATGATGTGTACCATGTTATTAGAAAATGTCAACCTATTTTCCTGTTTGTGGAAAAATCCAAGCATAATTGCCTCAAATATGTTTGTAAAATGATTTTCAAAAATAGACATTTGAGGAAACTCATTGAGTTGAGAGTTTACAGAATCTTAAAAATGTCTTTTGTCATGAGCCATAGGTGTAACTCAGGGTACAATATGAGTTGAAAGGTGAATAGGGCCGTGTTCCAATTCTTCAGGCCTTCCCTGTATTAGAAATATTCATATCCTTTGCTGTGCAATTTTGTATTTCCTGTGACTGTATGTCAAGTATGCTACCCTGACCCATTGGTATTGGGTTTCACTAAGTGACTTGCATTGGGCAGTAGAATATGGGCAGAAGTGATAGTGTATCTGGTTCTGTGAAAAATCCTTGAAAGGCACTGTATGTTTCCTCCAGCTGTCTCTGGTTCATGTTATCATTTTGATAAGGGCATGCCCCGTCTTTGGCTCCTGCAGTATAAATCTAGGAATGAGACACTCAAGCTAAACCTAACCCAGTACAGCCACACTGCAGCCTGAGATACAGTCTTCCCTGCCAACCTACAGACCTATAAACCAGAAAAATACTGTTTTTTGTTGTAGGCCACCTAGTTGTGAAGTGGTTTGTTACAAAGCATTATTATAGAAAGAGCTGGCCAGCATAGTTGGATTATGATACATTCCAGAGCCAACAAGTGCTATTCAGTTTACCTCTACAACCTGGAAATCTCCTCTGCATGTCATTCTGACATGTTTAACTACTTAGATCTTTAATGGGCAGCTCGGATGTGACATACTCAAACCTGAGCTTGTTATTCTCCTGCCCCAATCCCAGCCTACTCTACTCCTTGGTTAATGGCAGCTCTATTCTATCTTCCAAAGTCCTTGGGGGTCATTCTTAATGTCTAACTTTTTTTTTTTCATATTCCACAACTAGTGGGATGTGAAATACATTGAAACACATCCCAAATGTGATCATTTCTCACCCCCTCCATCCGGACGTTCCTAAGAAGCACATGCCTGAACTGCTCTTTTTTATTCAACTCTCAGTTTTGAGAGATGTTTTCCACACACCAGATGGGGTTATCCTTAAGAATATATGTCATATTGTTTCATTCTTCTTTTCCGAGTCCTTTCTTCCCATCTCACTCAGAATTTCTTTCAGAGTTACTGTTGTGGCCTTACAGGCCCTGCACGTTGTGGCCCTGAATGTTTCTCTGATTTTCTCCTCTCTCACTGATCTCCCTTCACTCTGCTTTAGACCCCTGACCTCTTGCTTCAGGGAAGTACACTAAGTTGGCTTCTGCTGCAGAATCTCTTCCTGGAATGCCTCTTCTGGATGTCTAAAGTTTTGTTCCTTTTACTAATCTGCTCACCTGTCATTCCTTCCCTGATCCCATCTGGAATAAAGACCACTCTGGCGTGTTATGTATTTATGGTTTATTGTCTATCTCTGCTCACTGGAATCGAAGTTTCCTGAGAAGCAGAGACTCTCATATATATGACCAGATCCCCAGCATTAAGAACAGCTCTTGGCACACAGAAGGTGCTCATTAAATATCTGCTAGTGGAAACCTTAATTCAATATCTCTAGAAAGAATATGATTCTGTTAAGTTTTGAGTTTATTAAGTGTGGGTTAGGTATTCATGTGCTAACTGATGTTGCATGCTAAGTCACTTCAGTTGTGTCTGACTCTTTGCGACCCTGTGGACTGTAGTCTGCCAGGCTCCTCTGTCCATGGGATTCTCCAGGCAAGAATTCTGGAGGGAGGTTGCTATGCCCTCCTCCAGGGGATCTTCCCCACCCAGGGATCAAACCTGCTTCTCTTATGTCTCCCGTGTTGCCAAGTGAGTTCTTTACCACTAATGCCACCACTAATACTGACTGACGCTGGTGAAAAGTAAAAAAGACTCAACTTCCTGTTCTTAATGTGAAATTGATGTTGGCTGAATAGACTAGACAATCTTTTGGTCCTGGATTTTAAAGACTTAAAGCACTTGGTTAACATTAGTATGAGGGGCATTTTCATTTTAACACTGAAGACATGAAAGTAAGTTACATTCAGGGTTTCTGATTTGGATGGGATAGTCTATAAGGATTTTTCTGAAACCAGTCTATTTTTAAGCAAGGTCATTTATAAAGATTGCTCATAGATAGAAGGTAAGAAAATATTCTAGAAATAATTCAGGGAATTCAAGAAGCATTTTCACTTTAGGGGGAAAAATAACACTCCTTCCAAGAACATTTTGGAAAACTATGGGAAGACCAGGTTGGCCAGGTAGGAGGTGGTGACTGTCACTCTCAGATCTTGCCCACGCTGGCAGTTTTCTGGCATTTCAGCAGCACACGGTTTTGGTGAGGATTCTGTATGTTATTTCAGCAGTGAAATCTCTGCCAAGATCATGAAGGGAGTGCAAGCTCCAGGAAATCTTGTAAAAGAAGCAAAAATGTTGTCATATGCTTGGATGTCAGGCAAGCTGAGGCAAAACTGCAGCATACCTAGACCCAAGTCCTACCACGTAGGGTAATTCTGGGTCTTCCATCTGAAGTTCCTGCTCAGAGGTGACAGAATTCCTAACATAACTTCAAAATAGACTCCTCTATATTAGGCTGCTAATCTCCACATGTAGGTGCACACACCAATCCTTTAATTATTTCTATAGTGATGAGTGTTGCATATGCACAGATATATATTAGAAAAAGATGAAAATGAAGGGAAGAATGATATTATGTCTTTGGGGAAAAAACTCTTAATTTTATTCTAACTTATTTTGTCTTAACTGAACACAAAAGCTGTTTAATTTTCTCTGGTGAAGAAAGGGGATGTAAATAATACTTATTAAATAACTGTGCCAGGCACAATGCTAGGAGCTTCACATATGTTTCCTTGTTATAATATATAATTTGTATCTTGTGTGTAACCTCTTTGATTCTGAAGTGGGATATTCTCACTAGTTCTTAGGCTGAAGCTGAGACAAAAGCTATTTTTCCCAGACAGGCTACCCGAGACACAAAAGCGTTAAGTGTTTTGCTTAAGATTACACAGCAGGTCTGGAGTAGGGCAAGGGAAACTATTTTACCCTCATCATTCAGGGTAAACATTTTCATGGAAGTATCAGCTGTTTTTCTAAGATTTTTGGACCATTTATACCCTGATACTTAAGCAGTGTTACAATATAGGTTGTTCTTTGTGATGAACATTCAGTGAAACAGTTCTTCCCCCACCTCAGAAAAAAAAAAAACTTTAAATTATTCAATAGCTTCACTTTAGTTATTTTCTTGAAAGACTCTTTGAAGCAAAGCCTAGTGCATTTTCTGGGCTTTGCAGAATTAGTATAGTGACATAAAGTGTTGCTAGAACCGTGTTGTCCTTTCCTAAACTCCTCCACATCCCACCTGGTGCTCAGTAGCAGAGCAGTGGACCTTTGGCCTGGCTACTTACGGCTTCTGCATCAATAAAAGCCTGTAAGAGATGCCTGGCATTGTTGGTCATCTTCAGCTTGATCAGCAACAACAACTATCATAAATGCAAAGGGTGGTAGCAGTGGTTTGGTCGCTAAGCTGTGTCCAACTCTTGCAACCGTCTGAACTGTAGCCCATTGGGCTCCTCTGTCCAAGGGATTTCTCAGGCAAGAATGCTGGAGTGGATTGCCATTTCCTTCTCCAAGAGATATTCCCAACCCAGGGATAGAATCTGTATCTCCTGCATTGCAGGGAGATTCTTTACTGCTCTCTGAGCACGTAAGGAAGCAAAAGGTGCTACCAGCCAACTGCCAGAGGGTTCCTGGTGGGGTTGGGCAGATGTACAGCATTTGTTTACAGGAAGGATAAAAGACAAGGTTCTTCTTGTGGGATGTCTGAAAAATGGACCATATATTTTTCTCCAATGGAAATGCCACTTCTCTGATTTTTTTTCCCTTTCATCTGCTTCACCTATATATGATCTTCATGCAGTCTTTTCATAAGTACTGTGCAGTATTTGAGAATGAATTGAATCCTGAGACTTTTTTTCTTTCTTTTTTCCCCCTTTGATAACTGCACAAATGCATTAAGCATTTCTTTATTCCCTAGGGGTTGAGTGATTTATTATCTTGACCCTGCTGGTCAGATAAGCAAAAACCTAACTCATAATGAACAACTGTCTCTGTTTCTTTGAGTGATAGGCAGAGAATTTTGAATAATGGTTGGTGTTTTTGAAAAATGGAAGAAAAACAAGAAAGAAAAATGCTTGATTTCACTCAGCCTTAGCTATGGGGAACTATAGGTAGAAACTTTTGGCATTCTTCTCTTCTCTGAAAATATGTTCTTCGTTTATATTCTTTACCAGAAATTAAGCACTTTCATTAAGAAAATTTATTTAGTTAGCAAATAATATGTTTTTTATTCCAAATGTCTTAAATGTTCTAAAATGCTTTTACCCAGAGTTTTGTTCTTTCTTTTGTTTGTATAATTTGTTCTCCCTCAGTTTTTTTCTTTTTAACTTGGAGTGAGGGGGACTAGAAAACAGTTTCTAGTTTCATTTATAGATTGCTCATCAGTGATTTAGATTACTTTGTGCCAGGTTTAGTGTCGTTACCTGGGAAAACATGAGCTGGGAAAATAAGCTCTGCCCGATAGAAGAGGTCACATGACTCAACAGTTACCTGCTCGTACATAGTCATATGGAGAAGGCAATGGTGCCCCACTCCAGTACTCTTGCCTGGAAAATCCCATGGATGGAGGAGCCTGTGGGCTGCAGTCCATGGGGTCGTTAGGAGTCAGACATGACTGAGCGACTTTCCTTTCACTTTTCACTTTCATGCATTGGAGAAGGAAATGGCAACCCGCTCCAGTGTTCTTGCCTGGAGAATTTCAGGGACAGGGGAGTCTGGTGGGCTGCCATCTATGGGGTCGCACAGAGTCGGAGATGGCTGAAGCGACTTAGCAGCAGCAGCACACACAGTCATGTGCTGCAATGAGGCAGTGATGGAGACCTGGGCAGTGCAGAGTGGAATCAAAGAATCTGCCAGGCACTCAGGCAGAATTTCAAGAAGTAGTGATCTTTGTGCTGGTCTTGAAAAAAATTTTGTATAGTGTTAAAATGTAGGGAAGATTGTTACTAACTAAGAAAGCTAGGAGGACTGTTCCAATCTGGGCTAGAGAGAGATGCAGGTACCATCAACATGTAGATAATGCAATGACCTGGAAGGTATTCAACCTAGAGTGAGAACATGCATACTGAATCTATTTGGGGGATAGAATTGCATATAACTAACTAGTAGGCATGGAAAGAACTATTCACAAAGAAAACTTGAAATGTACACATAGGTAGAAAGAGAACTGAGAGTGATATGATAATTTAATAATCAAACTTTTCATTTAGGAAAATCTAGACTGAATCACATCCTATGGTTTTATCTTTCAACCTACCAGTTTTATGAATAGGTAACAGTTAAATATTACTTAATGTGAAACTACAAAGGACATGAATTACCGAACACTATTATGTTTTTAATTAATATTGAGCGCATAATGAAGACCCCCCTGTAGCACTTAAATTTAGGATATGATTTAAAGGCATTTGACAACAATAAGATACAGATATCTCCCTATCAGATTGACAAAGATTGCAGAAATTGATACAACTCACATTTTTGGAAGGTCGTCTTGCAGAGTATATAAAGATTTGAATGTGTCTAACATTTGACTCTGAAATTCTACTTTGAGGAATTTATTTTAAAGAAATAGTATATGTACATTCTTTGTCCAAAATAAGACTTTTGAAATACATTTCAGTGTACTAAATAGGATAACCCCTGAAAATTAAAATGATGGGTTAGAAATACATTTATTGACATGGAAAGATGTCTTTATATTGCTGCTAAAGTATAAAAAGCAGATTGTAAACAGCCCATATAGATTACCTTATTTTTAATTTGCAGTACATATAGAAAGTGGCTGAAATGATTTACATCAAATGGTAACTGTTTATCTGGTGACAGCTCTATAGGTGATTTTCATTTCATAATTTTGTGATATTTTGCAGTATCTTTGTGTTTTTGTTGTTGTTTTTACAATAAGCATATATTATTTTCACAATCTGATAAAGACACTTCTAATTCAAGTAAAATGTCATTGACTTGGAAGTCCCACTGGCCATTACTATTGGAAAAACACTAGTGCTTTCCCATTTATAATGGGCATATGAATCATCAATGTACATATGTGTGTGATTTAGAAGTGGGGCCTGGGACTCTGCATTTCTTACAAGCTCCCAGGCATTGCTTGGTGTGGACTACAGTTTGAATAGTAAAGTCTTAGTAAACTATAAAGAGCCTGTGTTCCAAGATTTTATTGCTTTCATTACGCCTATTTTATTACAGATAGAAAACACTTCTGGAAAACAAAACTGAAACAATTTTGTTACCTTTTAATGGGCTTCCCTGGTAGCTCAGCTGGTAAAGAATCAGCCTACAAGGAAGGAGACCCTGGTTCGATTCCTGGGTCAAGAAGAGCAGCTGGAGAAGGGATAAGCTACCTATGCCAGTATTCTTGGGCTTTCCTGGTTGCTCAGCTGGCAAAGTATCTGCCTGCAAAGTGGGAGACCTGGGTTTAATGTCTGTGTTGGGAAGATCCCCCTGGAAAAGGGAAAGGCTACCCACTCCAGTATTCTGGCCTGGAGAATTTCATGGACTATACAGTCCATGGGGGTTGCAGGCACAACTGAGCGACTTTCACTTTCACTTTCAATGGTTCCCTTAACTACTAGAGTTATGGGTTCCATCTGCATTTGGTCCAGAGATACCCAAAGTCTTGTTGAATTCATATGACTATCTTGGAACACCTAAGCTCATTGCAAGGCCTGGTGCTCAAAATAGTCTCATTCTACAGAACTTCTTGGGTTACCATTCTCATTTGAAGCTTGCTATTCATAAGTTTCTTTTACTTAGAACTTTAAATTGGTGACTTTTCCCTGATAAAATAATCAGTTCTTAAATATAAATACATTTTTGTCTTTATAGCCTTTTTCAAATTGCTTAAGATTTTTTTTCTGCATTTTTAATATTGAGGAATAAAGGATACATAGCATTATATCAATTTCAGGTGTATAATGATTCAATATTTATACACACTGTGGAATAATCACCACAAAATCTAGTTAACATCCATCACTTTACATAGGTATAGTTTTCTTTTTTCTTATGATGAGAACTTGAAGATCTACTCTCTTGGTAGCTTTCAAATAGGCAATAACAGTGTTATTAACTATAGTCACTATGCTGTATATTACATTCCCATGACTTACTTATCTGTTAACTACAAGTTTGTTGATTTTAACCCCTTCACTCATTTCTCTCACCCCACCTTCCACCCACCACCATTGACAACTATCAGTCTGTTCTCTAAGAACTTGTTTTTTGTTTTAGTTTTCACTTTTATTATTTTACATTCCACTTATAAATGAGATCACATAGTATTTGTCTTTCTCTGTCTGACTTACTTAGCATAATGCCCTCAAGTTCGATCCGTGTTGCAAATGGCAAAATTTCATTCTCTTTAATGGCTGAATAATATTCCACTGTATATACACCACATTTTCTTTATCCATTCATCCATTAGTGCACACTTAGATTGTTTCTGCGTATTGTCCATTGTAAACAGTACTGCAGTGAACTGGGAGTGCATTTATCTCTGTGAGCTATGGTTTTCATTGTCTTCAGATAAATACCCAGAAGTGGAATTGGTAGATGATATGATAGTTCTATTTTTAGTTTTTTGAGAACCTTTCATACTGTTTTCCATAGTAGCTGTTCTGGTTTACATACCTGCCAACACTGTATAAGGGTTCCTTTTTATTCACATCCTCACCAACCAGTACTTATTCTTTTATGTTTGTTTTTGGTAATTATAGCAGAAGTGAAGTTTTGATTTTCATTTCCCTGATAGTTAAAGATGTTAAGTATTTTTTCTTGTACCTGTTGCCTAGCTGTGTGTCTTCTTTGGAAAAATATTTGTTCAAATCCTCTGCCAGTTTTTAAATCAGATTATTTGCTATTGATTTATATGAGTTCTTAATATATGGGGGAGGGTATTAACTTCATCAGATATATGGCGTGCAAATATTTTCTCTCATTTTGTAGGTTGACTTTTCATTTTGTTTATGATTTTCTTTGCTGTGCAAAAGCTTTTTAGTTTGATGTTTACTCACTTGTTTATTTTTTCTTCTACTACTTTTGTTTTTATATTAGATTAAAAAAGTATTGCCAAGACCTGTATCAAGAAGCTTACTACCTGTGCATTCTTCTAGGAGTTTTGTGATTTCCGGTCTTAAGTTCAAGGGTTTACTACATTTTGAGTTAATTTTGGTGTATAATATACAATTGTGTTTGAGTTTCATTCTTTTGCATGTGGCTTTTCAGTTTCCGGACACCATTTATTGAAGAGACCTTACCTATTGTATATTCTTGACTCCTTTATTATACATCATTTAACTGCATATGTGTGGGTTTTTTTTCCTTCAAACTCTCTATTCTATTCCATTAATCTTTGTGTCTGTTTTTATGCCAAAACTATACTGTTTGGATTACTAAAATTTTGTGATATAATTTGAAATCAGGAAGTGTGATGCTTCCAACTTCGTTCTTCTTTTGCAAGATCATTTTGGCTATTTGTAGTCTTTTGTGGGCCCATATAAATTTTAATATTGTTTGCTTTAGTTTTGTGAAAAATATCATTGGTTTTGATAGGGATTGCATTCATTTGTAATTTCTTTGGGTAGCATAGTCATTTTAACAATATTAATTCTTCTAATCCATTAGTATGGATGTCCATTTATTTGTATTGTCTTTAATTTCTTTCAATAATGGCTTATAGTTTTAAGTGTCTAGGTATTTCATGTTCTTGGTTAAATTTATTCCTAAATATTCCATTCTTTTTGATGTACCTATAAATGGAATTGTTTCTTAATTTCTCTTTCTGATAATTTTTAAAATTAATGTATAGAAATTCAACAGATTTTTGCATATTGATTTTGTATCCTGTAACTTTACTGAATTTTTTTATTAGTTCTAACAGTTTTTGGTGAGGTCTTTATGGTTTTTTATATATACTATTATGTCAACTGTCAGTAGTGACAGTTCAACTTCTTCCTTTCCACTTTGGATTCCTTTTATTTCATTTTCTTTCCTAATTACCCCAATAGAATGGGAAAGGCTAGAGATATCTTCAAGAAAATTAGACATACCAATGGAATATTTCATACAAAGATGAGCTCGATAAAGGACAGATGTGGTAGGGACCTAACAGAAGCAGAAGATATTAAGAAGAGGTGGAAAGAATACACAGAAGAACTGGACAAAAAAGATCTTCACGACCCAGATAATCATGGTGGTGTGATCACTCACCTAGAGCCAGACATCCTGAAATGTGAAGTCAAGTGGGCCTTAGGAAGCGTCACTATGAACAAAGCTAGGGGAGGTGATGAGATTCCAGTTGAACTATTTCAAATCCTGAGAGATGATGCTGTGAAAGTGCTGCACTCAATATGCCAGCATATTTGGAAAACTCAGCAGTGGCCACAGGACTGGAAAAGGTCAGTTTTCATTCCAATCCCAAAGAAGGCAATGCCAAAGAATGCTCCAACTAGCACACAATTGCACTCATCTCACACACTAATAAAGTAATGCTTAAAATTCTCCAGACCAGGCCTCAGCAATACGTGAACCATGGACTTTCAGATGTTCAAGCTTGTTTTAGAAAAGGCAGAGAACCAGAGATCAAATTGCCAACATCTGCTGGATCATCAAAAAATCAAGAGAGTTCCAGAAAAACATCTATTCCTGCTTTATTGACTATGTCAAAGCCTTTGACTGTGTGGATCACAATAAACTGTGCAAAATTCTGAAAAAGTTGGGAATACCAGACCACCTGAACTGCCTCTTGAGAAACCTGTATGCAGGTCAGGAAGCAACAATTAGAACTAGACATGGAACAACAGACTGGTTCCAAATAGGAAAAGGAGTACATTAAGGCTGTATATTGTCACCTTACTTATTTAACTTATTTGCAGAGTACTTCATGAAAAATGCTGGGCTGGAGGAAGCACAAGATGGAATCAAGATTGCTGAGAGAAATATCAATAACCTCAGATATGAAGAAGATACCACCCTTATGGCAGAAAGTGAAGAAGAAAGTAAAGAACCTGTTGATGAAAGTGAAAGAGGAGAGTGAAAATATTGGCTTAAAGCTCAACATTCAGAAAACTAAGATCATGGCATCCTGTCCCATCACTGCATGGCAAATAGATGGGGAATCAGTGGAAACAGTGGCTGACTTTATTTTTCTGGGCTCCCAAATCACTGCTGATGGTGATTGAAGCCATGAAATTAAACGAATCTTGCTTCTTGGAAGGAAAGTTATGACCGACCTAGACAGCATATTAAAAATGCTGGAGAGGATGTGGAGAAAAGGGAACCCTCTTACACTGTTGGTGGGAATGCAAACTAGTACAAACACTATGGAAAACAGTGTGGAGATTCCTTAAAAAACTGCAAATAGACCTGCCATATGACCCAGCAATCCCACTGCTGGGCATATACACTGAGGAAACCAGAATTGAAAGAGCCACGTGTACCCCAATGTTCATCGCTGCATTGTTTACAATAGCCAGGACATGGAAGCAACCTAGATGCCCATCAACTGACGAATGGATAAGAAAGCTGTGGTTCATATACACAATGGAATATTACTCAGCATTAAAAAAAAATTCATTTGAATCAGTTCTACTCAGGTGGACGGAACTGAAGCCTATTATCCAGAGTGAAGTAAGCCAGAAGGAAAAACAACAATACAGTATACTAACGCATATATATGGAATTTAGAAAGATGGTAACGAGAACCCAGCATGCGAGACAGCAAAAGGAGCGCAGATGTATAGAACAGACTCGTGGACTCTGTGGAAGAGGGCAAGGGTGGGGTGATTTGGGAGAATGGCATTGAAACATGTTAAGTATCATATGTGAAATCAGTCGCCAGCCCAGGGTTGATGCTCAGGGCTGGTGCACTGGGATGTCCCAGGGGGAGGGAGTCGGGAGGGAGGAGGGAGGGGGGTTCTGGAGGGGGAGCATGTGTAGACCCATGGCGGTTTCATGTCACTGTATGGCAAAACCAACACAATAAAGTAAAGAAAATTAAAAAAAATAAATAAAAAACAGAGACATTACTTTGCCAACAAAGGTCTGTCTAGTCAAGGCTATGGTTTTTCCAGTGGTCATGTATGGATGTGAGAGTTGGACTATATGAAAGCTGAGTGCCAAAGAACTGATGCGTTTTACCTGTGGTGCTGGAGAAGACTCTTGTAAATCCCTTGGACTGCAAGGAGATCCAACCAGTCCATCCTAAAGGAGATCAGTCCTGAATATTCACTGGAAGAACTGATGTTGAAGCTGAAACTCCAATACTTTGGCCACTTGATGTGAAGAGCTGACTCACTGGAAAAGACCCTGATTCTGGGAAAGATCAAGGGCAGAAGAAGGGGACGACAGATGATGAGGTGGTTGGATGGCATCACTGACTTAATGGACATGGGTTTGGGTGGATTCCGGAAGTTGATGGACAGGGAGGCCTGGTGTGCTGCGGTTCATGGGGTCACAAAGAGTCGGATACGACTGAGCGACTGAATTGAACTGAATTACCCTAGTTAGGGCTTCTGATATTATGTTGAATAAAAGCGGTGAAAGTAAGCATTCTTGTTTTCTTAGAGGAAAAACTTTCAGCTTTTCACCCTTCAGAATGATGCTAGTTTGAAGCTTGCCATGTATGGCTTTTCTTATGTTTAGGTACATTCCCTCTATACTGACTTTGCTGAGAGTTTTTATCATAAATTGATGTTGAATATTGTCCAGTGCTTTTCTTTATCTATTGAGGTAATCATATTATCATTATTCTCCATTTTATTAATGTGGTAATCACATTGATTGACTTGTAGATATGGAGCCATCCTTCCATCCCAAGGATAAATGCAACTTGAGCATGATGTATGATCCTTTTAATACATTATTGAGTAGTATTTTGTTGAGAGTTTTTGAATATGTGTTAATTGAGGATATTAGTAGGTTTGTAATTTTCTTTTCTGGTGACATCCTTGTCTGTTTTTGATATTAGGGTAATATTGGCCTTGTGAAATGTATTTGGAAACAGTCCATCTTATTTTTGCAGGGGAAGAGTTTGAAAGGATTAGTATTAATTCTTGGAATGTTTGGTATTTGCCAGTGAAGCCATCTGGTCCTGGACTTTGTTTGTTGGGTGGTTTTGATTCCTGATCCAGTCTACTTACTAGTAAATGGTCTGTTCAGATTTTCTATTTCTTCTTGAACCAATTATGGAAGGTTGCATGTTTCTAGGAATTTATTTCTTCTAGCTTATCAAATTTGTTGATTTATAACGTTCATAGTAATCTTTTATTATCCTTTGTATTTCTGTGCTAATCAGCTGCAATATCTTCTCTTTCAGTTTTTATTTTGAGTTCTTTGTTTCCTTGGTGAGTCTAGCTAAAGATTTATCAGTTTTGCTTATCTTTTCAAAAAATTTTTAATTTGTTGATCTTTTCTGTTATCTTTTCAGTCTGTATTTAATTTATTGCTACTCTAATCTTTTTTATGTCCTTTCTTCTACCAATTTTGGGCTTTTATTTGTTCTTATTTTTCTTGTTCCTTAAGATGTAAATTTAGGTTGTTTATTTAGATTCTCCTAGTTTCTTGGGGTAGGCATTTTTTCTGTGAACTTCCCCCTTAGAACTACTTTTGCTTCATACCATGAATGTTGACACGTTGTATGTCCATTTTTGTTTGTCTCAATGTATTCTTTGATTCCTCCTTCATTTCTTTTGTAACCCCTTGGTTGTTCAGTGGCATGTTGTTTAATCTTCACATATTTGTGAATTTTCCAGTTTTCTTTTTGTAGTTGATTTCTAGCATGTCTACAGTTTATTAATTTAAAAAGTTAATAAAGCAGCAAATTCAGTCTAGGCAGTCAAGAGAGAGAGATTTTCCCAAAATATGTCAGATTCTACTACCCACACAGCCATCTATTCATATTTTAGTCAAATCTATCCCTGTTCTAACTTATATTATTAAACTTATACAAATTGATTTAATAGTTGTGCAGTTCATTTAAAGGGCTAATCTGATTTTCAGAAAGAACCCAGATTGCTGAATGAACCCTCTCAACCTGTTTAACTAGCCAAAATCTCAATTTTATTTTTATTGTTCTTATTAATGAGCTAATTAGTAGTTGGCATTACGATTTATTTCTTAATCTCTAGTTTTTGTATTAGCAAAGGAAATAACTATGGCAATATGCCATGTGTTGGTTTATTGTTAGTTCACTTTTTTGAACTACAACTTAGGTTTCTTTAGTGTAAAGTAGTTCTTATGCAACAGGTAAATAAAGAAATGATGTCAGCAGAAACATATTTATCCTAAAGTTAAGAAGTTTTGTGTTCACATGATGGTATGTTTTTCTAATATTTAGTAAAATCAGATACATAATTTAACCCTCATAAATTAAGTTTTCTCTCTGTCTCTCCTCCCTCTCACTGCTCTTCCCTGTTAGACTTCTCTTTGAAATATGCAATAACTGAAGTTTGGGAGTTAGTGCCTTTGTAATGAACACCTAGTGAGATTTGGGAACTTGTGGATCAGATCTAGAAAATACTTACAGCAACAATTCAATGAGAGCTAGAGATAAATTTTTTAAATTAATGACTTGGCTCTTGAGTTGTTTGATAATCCAGTTAATAAATGGAAGAAATAATATGAACACATTGGAGAAGTGTTTAAATTTCCTGCTGATTTGACACAAAGGGTGATCATTGACAAGGATAATCTGATACTTGTAATCTGTGCACTAGAGAGCTGACAATTAACTTATTAATGAATGTTTAAAATTCCAAGAATATGTGAGTCATCACTGTGCCTTAAACTTGAAGATCTCTTCATCCTATATGGATAAAAGCATTTGATATTTCCCCAAAGTTGGCATGAATCCTAAACATATATAAGACATTACAATAACAAATTATGGGACTGAAAAAAATGTTTCTTAACTTTCAATAAGGAAAAACAAGTTTTGGCCAATCTTATTTGAAGAGGGACTGAACTTTATTTTCTCTAAAGAAAATATTAAATTTTTTGGCATGCAAAGAAAAGTGGACACAAACAAAAATACAATTAGCATAGTATTAAAGAGGTGGTCCAGGCTGTTAATTAGTAAAATTATATAATTTTTCTAGATCTATGAAGTTCTTGGCAATTATCAGGAATTAAAAATTATGAATTCTTGTGATTTATTTGCTTGGTATTATAAATGGCCATTTTTCAACCAAATTTTATATTTATAATTTTTTATTCTTCTTCTTAAAGAAGGATCTCAAAAGTCTTCTATGAAACATAGATATGTCCCTGATTTCAGAATAGCTCAAAAGTCTAGTTGGCTTATATGGAATATTTCCTAGTCTGTTAATATTTTGAAGCAGAGGGCAAGCTTTTTCTCAATAAAAGTAAAATCTTTAGGAATGTGTTAAGAATTTAAGGGGGAAAAAAATTGATACATAGATGCTCTTTCCTTTAGTGAAAAGGTGTCTGTTTTTATAGTATAGAACCACTACACTTTCTCAAAGTTAAGCTCTCAGGAAAAATTGCAAATACAGATGAAAAAGCTGTGAAAATAATTCTGTCTGCGTTAACACCCTTCCACATCCCCCTCTAAAACAATGGATTAACAAAGACCATTACAGTTGAATTATATTTTGGGTTTTAGTGAAGTTAGCCTTTGGTAGAATAGAACATTACCAAAGGCTGACATCTTGAAGGAGAAAATAGAAGCCCAAAAAGTAAATATGCAAAGGAAAGGTGAGATAATGTACATGCCTGAGGGTCCCTGAGGAAAGGTAACTGAGCTAGAGTTGTACTAGTATCACTATTGTTTGGAAGAGGGCATTCAGTACAATACTTCAGAGCTTTTGAATCATCTGGCCCTGTCCTGTTCTCCCCAACCCTATTGTGTTTAATGCATAATTGTGTTGGAGAGAAAAAGTTAAAATTTTACGTAACCTCCTGCTCCTTCTTTCTCTGTAACTCAGCTTGCCCCTTGCAAAGTCTGGATCATGTAGGTCACATAGGCTCCGAAAGTGGGGACTTACAATACTAGGGACTGGAGCTTATCTCACTCACCCTTGTCTTAGCCTTTGCAACTGCCCAGCCTCTGCAAACCTGCTTAATCATGCCTGTCTGTGTAAAGGTCAAGCATCCCCCTCCCCATCTTGATTGCTGTTCTTGGGTACGTGAAACCCCTTAGTTTAAACCAGCCTATTAATAGCCAGTGTTGCTATAGTTTATACAGACAGTCTATAAAAACTCTGTAACCCCTTGGTTCGGGGTTCAGAGCTTGGAGTGTTAACTCCTCTGGGCCCACCAGCATAATAAACTGGGTTCTCCAACTCTTCCATTGTGGTGCTTGGTTTGATTACTGGTTTCTGCAAGGCGCTAGTGAGATTCCAACCATGCCAGCTCCTTGAGCCCTGGAACTGGTGGCTTGGCTGGGCTGGAGCGAAGGAACCCGGAGACGAAGGAGGATGCACGCCCCCTAACAGTATCCTGGGTTATCTTTCGGACCAGTGTTCCATCTCCAGATGGCTGAGCCCCAACTGTACTCATTGGATGGATGGACCAACTCACCAGGAATGGCCACAGGATCAGGTAAGGCCCTGGGGCCAGTCCCCAGTCAGGTCCTTCCTAGAAGAGAAGATTGATCATCTCTTTGGAGCTCCCAGGAAAGGAGCATGGGATAGGGAGAACTGGGGACTCAGGAGAAGGGAGGCACTGTGACTGATAACCTCCTTGGAATTCCCAGGAAGGGCGCAACAGTTAAGGAATCCTGGGGACTCCGGAGAAGGGAGGCATTGTGATAGCCTTGAATGACTGTGAGTGCATGGTTGCTGACTGAACAGAGTGAGAGGACTTTTTCTTTTTGGAAACTGCAAAACCAATTCTTTTTGCATATGCAATTGAAACAACTAGTTTGTTAAAAGGCCTGCCTTGGAAAAAGCTTGAAGTTAACCCTTTCCATGTTCTTGAAATACACAGCTAACTTTGCCTAAAACCTCAGCCATGGGCAAATTAGAACTTAAAAGCAAAGGGGAAAAAAAGGGATCAAAGTGATATTTTAAATCTCAAACAGAAAACTATAAGATCTCTGTTAGTCTGTCTGTCTGTATTTATGTATGTCTTTTGCTTTTTGTCTGATAATATTGTTGAAGTTGTAATGAGTTCTAATTTTTAATTGGCCTGAATAAAAGGAAGTGCTTACAAATCAAATAATTCTAAACACAAGAAAAATTAACCTAAATAAATTTCAGATTCATGTAAACTGAGAAATATTCAATATTAAATATCTAGTATCAATTTTTGTTTGCTAATCTAATAAAGAAGTATGTTTTTAATAAAGAAGATATAAAAAATAAAATTACATTTTATAAAGGGAAAAGAAAGTAGGTCTGACTTACAGGTGGCTATTACAGAAAGTGATTAAAAGGTTTGTGAAAAGTGGACCCTAGGAAAGTTTTGTGCATGGTTAGGACTGACTAAATTTAAAATAAATTTAATTAAGTTTACCTAACTAAGTTTAAAGTAAGCTAGCGCAAACTTGAATTGAGCCTTTCTCTCTGTGAAGAGGACATATTTTCTTCAGATATTGAACTGCTTTTAATAATAGATTTAAGTTTCTTTACCTCTTAATTGATCTGTTCTATATTTACCTTTGAAATCTTTTGTTAACTTTGGCTAAGTAAATAACTATTTCACAGTAACTTATATGATCCTACCTGTTGGAGTGTTATAAACCCGTTTGATATTTATCAACAAAGCTTCCTAAATAACTTGACTTATAGCTAACTTTGGGGTGCTTCTGAGGGCCCCTGAGACATCCCAAAGAGCTATTAAGCTATCTGGGTTCATTGGACATGTTAAATTACATGAAAAGTACTGTTGAAGGGGTGATAAATCTTTTCAGGTTATACGGTATGGCTGATGTTACTAATATAGATATCCTAGAATTATGTGAAATTCATATAGACCTGATATTCCCTGATAAAATAAGTCAATTATAAATCTAGTTATCATACTAAAGTGTTATGACCAGGTTTCTTTGTCAATTGCAAAAAATCAGATTTTTTTTTATTGGTTTTGCCATACAATGACATGATATCGCCATGGGTTTACATATGCTCCCCCTCCAGAACCCCCCTCCCTCCTCCCTCCCTCCTCCCTCTCCCCGGGAAATCTCGGTGCACCAGCCCCGAGCATCAATCCTGGGCTGATGATTGATTACACATATGATAATTAACATGTTTCAATGCCATTCTCCCAAATCATCCCACCCTTGCCCTCTTCCACAGAGTCCACGAGTCTGTTCTATACATCTGCATTCCTTTTGCTGTCTCGCATGCTGGGTTCTCGTTACCGTCCTTCTAGATTCCATATATATGCGTTAGTATACTGTATTGTTGTTTTTGCTTCTGGCTTACTTCACTCTGGATAATAGGCTCCAGTTCCGTCCACCTGAGTAGAACTGATTCAAATGAATTTTTTTTTAATGCTGAGTAATATTCCATTGTGTATATGTACCACAGCTTTCTTATCCATTCGTCAGTTGATGGGCATCTAGGTTGCTTCCATGTCCTGGCTATTGTAAACAATGCAGCGATGAACATTGGGGTACACGTGGCTCTTTCAATTCTGGTTTCCTCGGTGTATATGCCCAGCAGTGGGATTGCTGGGTCATATGGCAGGTCTATTTGCAGTTTTTTAAGGAATCTCCACACTGTTTTCCATAGTGGCTGTACTAGTTTGCATTCCCACCAACAGTGTGAGAGAGTTCCGTTTTCTCCACATCCTCTCCAGCATTTATTGCTTATAGATTTTTGGATGGCAGCCATTCTGACTGGTGTAAAGTGGTACCTCATTGTGGTTTTGATTCGCATTTCTCTGATAATGAGTGATGTTGAGCATCTTTTCATGTGTTTGTTAGCCATTTTTATGTCTTCTTTGGAGAAATGTCTGTTAAGTTCTTTGGCCCACTTTTTGATTGGGTTGTTTATTTTTCTAGAATGGAGCTGCAGGAGTTGCTTGTATATTCTTGAGATCAATTGTTTGTCCATTGCTTCATTGGCTATTATTTTCTCCCATTCTGAAGGCTGTCTTTTCACCTTGCTTAGAGTTTCCTTTGTTGTGCAGAAGCTTTTAATTTTAATTAGGTCCTATTTGTTTATTCGTGCTTTTATTTCCAATATTCTGGGAGGTGGGTCATGGAGGATCCCGCTATGGGTTATGTCAGAGAGTGTTTTGCCCATGTTATCCTCTAGGAGTTTTATAGTTTCTGGTCTTATGCTTAGATCTTTGATCCATTTTGAGTTTATCTTTGTGTATGGTGTTAGAAAGTGTTCTAGTTTCATTCTTTTACAAGTGGCTGTCCAGTTTTCCCAGCACCACTTGTTAAAGAGGTTGTCTTTTCTCCATTGTATATTCTTGCCTCCTTTGTCAAAGATAAGGTGTCCATAGATGCGTGGATTTATCTCTGGGCTTTCTATTTTGTTCCATTGATCTATATTTCTGTCTTTGTGCCAGTACCATACTGTCTTAATGACTGTGGATTTGTAGTATAGCCTAAAGTCAGGTAGGTTGACTCCTCCAGTTCCATTCTTCTTTCTCAAGATTGCTTTGGCTATACGAGGTTTTTTGTATTTCCATACAAATTGTGAAATTATTTGTTCTAATTCTCTGAAAAAGATCTCTGGTAGCTTGATAGGAATTGCATTGAATCTATAGATTGCTTTGGGTAGTATACTCATTTTCACTATATTGAAACATGCCTTCTATTGTTTGACTTTCATGCCTTAAGAAGAACATTGCTAGCTCTTCAAAATTTATGGAAAAGGCTTTCTAAGATTAAACAGATAATCAAATTTTGTTATTAACAATAAGCTGGTACCAGACAGGAATTTGGTCTCCTCTCTGTTTAGAGAACAAAGTTTTCTTAGAATGCAGCTTTTGATAACAGATTATGAATTTCTTTGCTTTTAAATGATTTATATTTGTTTTTAAAATCTTTTTGGTAATTTGTTAAAGTAAATACATTATTTAAAATTATGGTACATATAGACAAAGCTCATTCTATTTCTACAAAATATAACCCCTCACAGTTAGACTTTTGCTATCTTGATGTCCTTAAAACATGGCAATAATCTGCTCCTAGATCAGGAAATTAAAATGGATAAACAGCAGCTAAAATCAAGGAGCTAGGTCTGAGGGAAATCCAAGATGGCCATTTGGCTTTTCCCAGCTCCCTGACAGATCTCATTTTTATTTGATGGATTAAAGTCTTCCGTGGCTACAGTGTTAATGCCCTCACAATGAGTTGTCCAAAAAAAAAAAAAAAAAAAAAAATTATGTTTCACTGGATATTAAGTACTAGTTTTGTTAATTAAGGTCTGTGCTTACTAAGACTCATTTCAGAAATAGTTCCTTGTTATGTTATATTGTTAAAAGGTTTAATTAAGTTATTAAAAAGGCCACTCTCAGATTGTTTCTAAAGCTTATCTCAGTAAGCAACCTTTGGATAAAGGTCAGATGCTCCATGATGTACAACCAGGAGATTAACACTTGGTTATAATCATTTAACTGAGTCAGATGACCTGGGATATACCAGACTACACCCAGTGAAAGTTCTTGGCTTAAATTCTTGCTTGTGACCTTACTAATAACTGCTCGCTATATTATTTTCAATGTAGCTTCCTTCAGAAGATTATTTCTTAAGTTACCAAATGTGTGACTGAGTCTGATAAAATGCTGATATGCAGTTCCATATGAAACCAATAACTGTAATAATGTAACTCCAGATATGGGAAGAAGCAACAAGAGGAAATATTTTCCTGGCCTAGGAGGCAAGACAGGTATGGTCCAGAGACTTTTGCTACAGAGACTTTTGCTACTTTCAAGGCCTGGTCTAGTGACTACACATTGAGTGACCTGTCAATGGAATCTTTGTTAAGCCTGGGAATGATACTTCCTAGCACAGTGGGACACAATAACCATGAAATGCCCCCAAAACATGGTCAAATATGTGGTTATGAAGGGGCCCTGCTGACTGGAAGTTGGCCCTTGCCAGCTGCCTCTACAAAGATTAAATCATGACCACTACAAGATGCTGAACTTCAATACTCCCTTGGAAGGAGTTCAGGGTGGAGACAAAAAAATAAGGCACTCTGTGCTCTGGGGAAAATTCAGAAAAACAGGCCTTCAGATAGATGTTTTCAGGTAAAGATTTTTATGAGTCCAAATTCTTGCATCTTCTCATACCTAGAGAAACACTAATGTTACAAACCAATGTCTGGACCTGGTTCTCCTAGCTAGTGCCTCAGCAGTTTCCCACTTCTATTAATCTTTGGGCCATACATCTTTAACTGTCTTGCGAAATTTGTTTCTCCATGTAGTAGTACGATAAAATTATCCCCTGGCCAACACCCAGACAATGCTGGAATAAGCTGCCTTATCATTCTGTGGACTCGTCTCCCTCCATAAATGCACCCCAAGGTCCTCAGGCTATTCTCCCTTTGAGATCTTATATGGGAGATCACCCTCAGTGATTAAAAAAGCTCAAGGGAGACCACCAACAATTGGCTGACCTGGAGATGTCCCGACACCTCCAGGCCCTGGAAAAGTCTTCTGCCATATTAGAAAGGACACCCATTCCTTTGGGCAATTGGGTTCACCCCTATCAGCCAGGAGATGAGGTATGGGTTAAAGATTAAAACAAAAACAAAAATCACTTCAGCCAGTTTGGATAGGCCCTCACACAGTTGTCCTGGCAACCCCCATTGCTGTTAAAGTTGGATCCATCTCTTGGATCCACAACACCTGAGTCAAGAAAGCAGCAGCTTCCTTTGACGAGGACACCTGGAAAGTAGTTCGGGACCCCAAAAACCTCCTCAAGGTCTGGTTCCAAAGATAACAGCCCTCATCCACGAAGGATGCTGAGCCCTGCTCTATTCACTCCAGAAGCTGACTAGTCAACACACAGCAGAAGCTTGAGGATTCTTCAGCCTTGCTCCAACCACACTCCGGCAGCTGACTGGTCAACACACGATGGAAGCTTGAGGATTCGGCTATTGAAATATTGATGGATTTTCATTGTCACCCCTGGCCTCTATCCCTAATCAGTATTATTGCTGTGTTTTTTTGTTGTAGGACCAACTAGACTCCCTGTCTGAAGTGGTTTTACAGAATAGGAGAGGGCTAGACCTACTGACAGCTGAAAAGAGAGGACTCTGCCTCTTCTTGAATGAAAAATGATGCTTTTATGTAAACCAATCGGAAATAGTCAGGGACATGGCCCAACAGCTAAGGGAACAAATCATAAAAAGGAGAGAGAAACTAGCTAATTCCTGGAGTTATTGGAACAATATCTGGAGCTGTGCATCGTGGTTTCTCCCTTTAACAGGTCCTCTCTTCATGCTCTTTGTGGTGCTCTTGTTTGGCCCTTGTATTCTCAGTACAGTTACCCAGATCATGACCCCTTGGATTAAATCCATAAAGTTACAAATGCTAATGGCTCAATATAGCCCCCTAAATGATGGGGAGCTTTGAATGTCCTACCAAAACATGAGATGATGCTTTCTACAATGAGTGATAGAAGCATCGGGGAGGGGGGATGATGAGGAAAAGTTAAAATTTTACATAACCTCCTGCTCCTTCTGCCTCTGTAACTTAGCTTGCTCCTTGCAAAGTCTGGATCATGTAGGTCACATAGGCTCAGAAAGTGGAGACTTAACAATACTAGGGACTGGAGCTTATCTTACTCACTCTTGTCCTGCTCTTTGCAACTGCCCAGCCCCTGCAAACCTGCTTAATCATGCCTGTCCGTGTAAAGGTCAGACATCCTCCTTCCCATCTTGATTGCTATTCCTGCGTGCGTGAAACCCTTTAGTTTAAACCAGCCTATTAACAGCCAGTGTTGCCCACTATAGTCTGTCTATAAAAACTCTGTAACCCCTTGGTTCGGGGCTCAGAGTTTGAAATGTTAACTCCTCTGGGCCCACCAGCATAACAAACTTGAGCTCTCCCCGTGTGGTGCTTGGTTTCTCCATTACTGGTTTCTGCAACAGAATGAGAGCTATTTCCAGAATACATTTATAACAATAAAGCAAAACTGCTTGTGTCTGTACCTTGCTCATTTGTAAACGACTTGGAGTTGCTTCTAAGATAAACATGATGCAAAGCTAAAAGAGCTTAAGAGAAGAGTGATCATATAATAGGAGCAGAGCATAGAAATAGTATAGAGAGCACATACCAAGCAGTGACACAAAACTGTCATAAACTGGCAGCCCTTTTAAATAAAACTAGACAGTTCTTCAACTCTTTCTCTTGGAACCTAAGACAGAAAGGAAAAATGAGTATTGATGGAGTTTTCATCTAGGGATGAAATGAATCACAGATACCCACAAGTTGAGATCCTAGGGAGAAAACATCCCATCTCTGTGCATGGATCATAGTATATACTCAAAAATGGAGGTGGAAGAAATACAGGCTTTGCAGTCAGATGACCTGGTTCTCATCTCAGCTTGGCTGTTAACATTCTGACCTTGGACTTGTTACTTACCTCTTTAAACTTTAGTTCATTGGTGATAAGGGGATAATAATAGAAAACTACTCAGAAACACATATAAGTACCTAGTAATGTTATATTTTAATATTATTGTTATTTTTTTTAAAAGACATAGAAATATAGTTTGGTTGTACAGGTTATTATATGCCACTTTAGAAAAACAAAGGCTTTAAACACTTGATTACTACCTAAGGAAGGGATTTCTATGGATATTTTATCTTATGACTAAAAGTTCAGCACCTGGCAATTCTAGATGAAAAAAGTCTCTCCCTGGACAGCTGCTGTGACAGATCTATTTTCTGAATGCTTTGAAATCTGGTTCATTGATTGCTTTTCATGACTAATGAAAATAGTCATTGCTTGCCAGATCCTGGCCCTGAGGTTTACCGCATGTGGTCTGTGGCTGGGATGTAGCCGGAGCGTCCCAGGGCAGTGAACACTGCCAGCTGAATGGTCAGACCCTGTAAGGCAAAGCTCTAAAGTCAGTGAGCAAAGGTCCCTGCGGGAACCCTCCTGCCCTCTTGCTGGGAAGTAGTTGGTCTGCCCACCTCTTCTTCCCCTGTGACTGAGGTTACTGCACCTAGGTTCAGGGGCTTCTTCAGAGTTGAGCAACCTGAATCGCCCACTTCTCCATGCAGATAATCATCAGCCTTTTGAAGTCTTGGGTTACAGCTGGCTAGGGGACAGCAGGTGCCAGACGGGAGAGAGCTGCCCTGTGAGACATGGTACCCCTGGCACTCGGAGCTTGTGTTTCACCTTGCCCTTGCACATTAGGACAATGGCGGTGGGGTGAGTGAATTGTCTGCTCTCGCCAGCTGTGGAGCCAGGGAGGCGACAGCGTGTGGCTGCCATGGTGGGGCCATTTAAGGGCTGTGACTGATTTGTTACTATCTCCATGAAAATGGACTGCATGTTGCATTTTAGACTGAAGGAGGGGAGCAAACCCTACCAGCTTTTATGTCTGTTTTGTATCAGCTTTCAATCTTAAACAACTATATAAGTGCTCTTTGGGTTAGACTGAAATGCTTGAAGAACCTCATTACAAAGTTTAATTATCATGGCATTTGATAAAGAGAGACAATGAGTCTGGCTGGGAGAATCCTATTCTCTGATTGCTGATGATGCTGGTGTGGATTTCAGCAACCACTAGAAGGTGCATTTTACATTTCTTGCAAATGTACTTTGCAAGAGGGGAACTGTAAGGGGCAGAAAGGAGAAAAAAAACCACCAATCTGTTTTCTTTTTTGAAATTGTGAATTACATAAAGAAAAAAAGAAATTGAAACATGAATAGACAAAGACTTTGTTTATTTATTGCCAGGAGAGACCCATTAGGATGCTGCACTGTGTTTCCATGGCATTGTGGAGACATAAACAGAAAACACAGGCTAATGCATTCAGTTAGGCACAGATTTTAAAGTCTAATGTGCAATCTAAATATATATCACACACGTATTCTTGCTATTTATTTATCTATTGTATATCCAGCAGTGAGGGGGAGACTGCCTAACTAATGGGAGCTGTGATCCGTTTGTAAATGTGCTTACACATTCAAGCCTTCAACTTTTGATGTGTGTCTGTGGTTTCTCCATGTTCTTTGTTACCTCCTTACCTACCTTTGACTCTTCTAGACTAGAGGCAGCCAACGGAAATGCCTTAATTCACCTTCCAGGCAGGTAACCTAAGGAGGGAAGTGAGTTAGGATAAGTGTAGATGAATCATCTCTGAGTGATGAAGATGCAGCAAATTGGAGAGCCTGTACTCTCTTGACAAACAATTCTCGACAAGCACAAATGTAAGTTTATTTCATAAGATCTGACAGATTCTCAAGAGACTCAGTAAATCTGCATTTTTACTGATCTGGCAAATTTTCAAGAGAATCTGTAAATCTGCAATATTACTTGAAAACTCTGAATTTAAAAAATTAGCATATTTGTTGGCCAAATGCACTACAGCAGGAAGAGTACAGAGCTGCCAGTTTATGACATCTGATTTGTGATAATAACTTTTCTGTTGCCTTTTTTTCTTGTTTGAGGTGAAGAGCCTTTACCCCTTCAGTGGTGCATATTGGCACCCTACGTGTAATGCAGCTGTGTCGATGCTAAAGCATAGTCTAGAACCTACAGCTTTGACTCCTTGTTTGGTGTTCTTCCCTTATTTTAATGGTTGATTCTTGCCTGTTGACTCTCTAGAACTTTCAGCTGGCTTCCTCCAAGAAAAGCAATGAGCGGAAGGGAAGAGAAAAATCACAAATCTGGAGAATTATATGGCATCAGTGCTCCAAGGAGCTCATGTCCTGTGAGGAAACACTGAACAGAACAGGAGAGAGTAACTTCATGCTCTTAGACCATGCTTATGAATAGGAGAAATGCTGCTGCTGCTGCTAAGTCGCTTCAGCCGTGTCCGACTCTGTGTGATCCCAGAGACAGCAGCCCACCAGGCTCCACTGTCCCTGGGATTCTCCAGGCAAGAACACTGGAGTGGGTTGCCATTTCCTTCTTGAATGCATGATCAAGAAGAATTCATTATCAAGCCAGATCATCATAGAACCAGAAAATAGGCTCCAGATTCAGAGATGCTGCTTACATTTGTTACTGCTTGCATGAAATCAACTGGTATCATTTGAGTCTCATCCTAAATTTCAGGGATTCCACAGTGCACTTGGGTGTCTGTCTTTTGAGCATGGAGTAAGAGTGAAACTTGTTGTGTG
This sequence comes from Antilocapra americana, assembly GCA_007570785.1. Classification (NCBI taxonomy): domain Eukaryota; kingdom Metazoa; phylum Chordata; class Mammalia; order Artiodactyla; family Antilocapridae; genus Antilocapra; species Antilocapra americana. Next base: position 165,136 of record ML661355.1, read on the forward strand.
CCCCTTTATAAAGCAAGTATGAGAGTTTTACGTTTTTTCTTAAACTCAGGTGTGAAGTAGTTTTTTTTAGGGCAGTGTGGTTTGACTCAAGACTAGCTGTACAGTATATTATCAGTTTTCAGAAACAGAATATTAATCCTTACTGCTTGGAGTCAAACAAGAAATAGAAATAAAAATAAAAATATTACTTTGAAGATAAATGTATTTATCCTATTTCTAACAAAAACAGTGAATTGTTTGAAAAATGAATGATCAAATGAAATAATTAGCTTGAAAAAATCAAAGCCTTCTTTTGAACTGTACTTTCTTTCTTTTGTACTTTATTTGCCTGCAATTTCATCACTATGGTGGAGGTCAATATTTTGAGCCAACTTCCTTTGCTTTTTTTTTTGGCCCTTTGCACTTTCATATAAATTTTATTTTATTTTGTGTGTGTGTGTGTGTGTTTAAATTTTCTTTATTGTGTTGGTTTTGCCATACAATGACATGAAACCACCATGGGTTTACATATGCTCCCCCTCCAGAACCCCCCTCCCTCCTCCCTCCCGATTCCCTCCCCCTGGGACATCTCGGTGCACCAGCCCCGAGCATCAGCCCTGGACTGGGGATTGATTTCACATATGATAATTAACATGTTTCAATGCCATTCTCCCATATCATCCTACCCTTGCCCTCTTCCACAGAGTCCACGAGTCTGTTATATACATCTGCGTTCCTTTGCTTTTTAGTTTTCATGGGCTCATGCTTACACTCTGGTTGGACGCACATTTTCTTCTTAGGTTTTTCTTATTCCTTTTATTCTTGAAGGTCCATTAAATAGGAAACTCCCTATTATAGCTGCAAAGTAAGTGTACTTCTTACCCTCTGGCCTGTCACAAAGAGAGTCTGGTTTTCTGTGAGACTGTCTCCTTGCTACTCATATCACAGTGCGCTCGGATTACCTGCCAAGTGCTTGCTGTATAAATTATAGCTGCCTGGTGGGAGCTTTAATTCACCTGCTTGATGTTTTAAAAAAAAATTATTTTCAAGGTTGAACTCCATAAATCCAAGTTTTTTGACTGGGTTATGTCTGTTCTCATTTTTCCTTTTCTTCCTCTTGAGTGTAGAATTGAATCTTTTTTAGTGGGAAAGGAAAGAAGACACAGATTCCATGAGAAAGAATATTGTGTTTTGATGAAAAATAAAATAAAACTCAATAAATGCCATTAATAATAGCATAGATTAGATATATAAGATCCGTTAGCATAGATTACAGGCTAGTACTTATTTATGTATTTACTCAGAAGAGCCAGCCCTCCTCAACCTCAATTTAGGCCCTCACGATTGCCTTTTCTATTTTGCACACTTCAGTGAATGTGTCTACTGGTATACATGAGCATTGTTATTTGGAAATTTAGTTGTAGGCCACCAAGTTACTGATCATCATTGAGAAACAGAAAATGGTAAGCATTTACTTGGTGCCTAGTTTCAAGTTTGGCAGTATCTTAATTCCATTACCAAGTTTTCTTGCCTTGGCTTTTTTCGCAACAATTAAAGACAGAGATTGAATCTCCAGACTAGATAATTGATGCCCTGGATGGAGGGGAAGTTAATCCATAGAATTGATGGGTGAAGACTGACACAGGCAGCATGAGAAAGCCATAACAGGTCTAGAACTGTGCTTAGAATAGGAATGGAGATCAGAGGTTTCTTAATAAGTAGTTCTAAGGAGTGGACAGAAGAGTGAAAGAATACTTTGTAAAGTGGAGTGATTAGTAGAATGAGATTAGAATTAAATTGATGACGTGATACAACTAAACATACTATTTTAATTTGTTATTTTTTATTGAAGTATAGTTGATTTACAATGTTGTGTTTCAGGTATAGAGCAAAGTGACTCAGTTACATATATGTTATATATTCTTACATAATATATACATTTTATATATATTCAAATTTTCATATTCTTTTCCATTATAGGCTGTTACAAGATATTGAAAATAGTTTCCTTCTTAATGCTATGCAGTAAGACTCTTGTTTCTTTTATATGCAATAGTGTGTATTTGTAAATCCCAAATTCCTAATTTATCCCTCCCCCTACTCCTCCCCACCCCCCTACCTCGTAACTGCAGGTTTCTTTTCTATGTCTGTAAGTCTATTTCTATCTTGTAAATAAGTTCATTTTTACCTCTTTTTTTAGATTCCACATATAAATTATATATGATATTACTTCATTTAGTAATGAGTTCAATTATTATGATAATCTCTAGGTCCATCCACATTACTGCATGTGGCATTACTGCATTCCTTCTATGGCTGAGTAGTATTCTGTGTGTGTGTGTATATATATATATATATATATATATATATATATATGGAATTCCATATATTTTATAATACACCACATTTTCTTTATCCATTCATCTGTCAGTGTACATTTAAGTTGCTTCCATGCCTTGGCTATTGTAAATAGTACTGCTATTGAGAAGCATACTATTTTAAAGTATTATATTTGAAGAGAGTTACTTGTTGCTGGAGACCTTTTCTTTGCTGCTGGATAGCAAAGAAATTAGATGCAAATTAGATTCAGAAGTTTGGGCAAATGAAGACTTGCTCTGCATAATAAAGGAAGGAAGCAGTGGAGGTTCCTAAGAGAAGGAAAGGAAAGAGAAATACTGAGGCGTCTGGGGAATGGGAATAAAATTGAGGCGGCTGGACCCAGCTTAGGGAAAGTCAAAGGAGGAGGCAGCTGAATAGGCAGAAGAAGCAGACAGGGGAAAACAGATGTGTCTGAATGAATCTGCAGACTTCATTCTCAGTAATGTGATGTAAAGTCTCTCATCTGCCATGTCTTTGGTAGTTCTCCATTGTTGCTGAATGTTTTGGGTGTGTTTCGTTACTTTTGCAGCCTGTGAAGAAGTGCTGAGGTTGGCATTAATGTTGAAGGCAAAAAATAGAGTATCAGGACAGGAGGAAGACTACCTGGATTGAGAAGGTAGCAGTAGTGCCAGTGACAGTGATGACAGTGACATTGATAATGGCAGTAGTAATTCTATGACATACATTTTAAAATTAAGTTTAATTTAATTTTCATGACAGCTCTGTGGAATTGAATCTGTTGGTGTCCTGATCTATCCCTGTTTTCATCCAGCCCTCTAGATTGTCTTGAATCCTTTGCAGGGCATCAGGAGAGAGAGAAACCTCTTTCTTGAGCTCCTGGTTGCTTATTTTTGGCATTTCCTTCTAACTAATGCCAGTGGCACAGACTTGACACTAGAACACAAATTTATTCCCCAATACTGACTAAACATTGTCAATAGAAGTAGTTACAGGTCAATGGCAGATAAAGCTCTCTCCTAGATTTATAGCTTAATTTTAACATTTTAATAGATAACTCATTTTGTTTGTCTTTATAACATTCACAAACTTCTCCCCAGATTCTTTTCCAGGTGGAGGTAAATAGACTCTGGTGCCACCTCTAATTGTAGCTTACTTTATTTTCACAAGGTGCCTCATTATAATGCAATTACTGTGCATCAGAGGCATCTTGCCAGGGCACCTGGGTGTTGGAGTATGTTCAGTACAGACTAAACCAAGAACTTTAATTTGACAGGGTCTTGTCTTTTTGATCTTGTCTATTCTTCCTCTGGAGGTAAAAGAATGCAAATGCAAACTATGCCTCTGTTTTCCTTCCTTATTTTGTCTCCTTCTCACCCCCTGATCCCCCAAGGACAGGCTGCCCTGCAAAGTTTCTCCTAAATAATCTCCTCTCCTCCCAAACCATAGATTCCTCTCTGATCAATACTTTACCAGTATTCAATGATATGAAGAGGTAATATCATTCCCCATTTTACAGCTGAGATTTAAGGAGGTAAAATAAGCCATTCAAGGTCACACAGCTAGGAATAAATAGAGCTAGAATCCCAATCTGAGTCTGTCTGGTCCTAGCACCAGCCTCCTCCTTTCGCATTCTGGCTCTCTTCCCCAGGCACAAAGGAGTTATGAGGGCAGCTTATAAATTTATGGCAACTCTCTACTTCCACTGAGGGGTAAAGCCTGGACAATTTGAAGGCATGGTAGGCAAGCAAGTGGTATCATGAAGCTAAATTGCAACATCTGTATATCACATTTTCATGATTTTTTTTTCAGCTAAAACATTTTTAAAATTTAGAAATATAAAGTCACCATCTAAGTTTAAGTTAGTTCTAATAAAATTTACAGTTGACATTAAATCTTTGTAATAATTTTTACATTATTAATTATCTTAGGTGAGAATTCAGGAACAACACACTTGCCATGCATCTTTCCAAAGTTCAAGTTCAAACTCTGCCCGCTAAACGTATTGCAGAGAGGAAACAAGAAAACCTCACTTAGCTAGAGGAGCATGTAAAATAACCTTCAGCACAAGAAGCACTTTTTTTATTTTCCTCTAAGAATAGCTCAAAAATATCAGACATTAAAAAAACACCAATGACAATAAATCTTTATAAATGTATTTCTTCCTACACTGACAGTTGAGACTATACTTTACTCCGTTACACTGTCTTATCATTTAGAGTGTAAACGATGTTAAAACATAGCCTATCCATGTGTTTCCATCCCAGGAACCCCATAAGGCTGCCTCTGCCACGTACTGTCTGCTTGTTTCCCCACCTAGCAGGTTACGTTGGGATTTTTTCCTTTGTGGTACACTGGTTAAGAATCTCTTTGTCAAAAAACTTTTTGTTATGAAAAAATGTCCAGACATACACAGGTGTAGAGAGAATTTCATAGTTGACCCTCTGTATCTGCTTTGCATCAACAGTTATCAACTCATGGCCAATCCTGTTTGTTCTGTCTCTTTTGCTCCCTTGGGTTTTCTCTTGGTTGTTGGTGGTGGTTTTTGGTGGGGAGGCAAGCAAACCCTAAACATTTCATTGTATGCAAATCTGAGTCTCACTTTAAGTTATCTCTAATTCCAATTTTAGAAAATATTTCCTATGAGTAGTAGGTACTCAAATTATTTTTTCTCATGAATTCTAAGGAATGATTCAGAGACCTCCAGGAGTAAGCAGTGAGCATGCTCTGGGCTTTTTTGTATTGTTCCCTCTGTGCCAGATTTTGGAAGAAGTGCTGTTTGTGAAGTAGGTGGACCCATAAGTGGTAAGGATGGCCCATATGCTGGCTCTTCTTGATCCTGGTTTCTCCTTTGCCGTCTTTCCCAGGCAAGGGAATATGTGGTGATAATATGTTGAAGTTGCTTCAATCAAGCTCATGAATGTTTCATGTAATTTATATACACATTAGGCTACCAGGGGAAATGGTTCTGAGGAGTGCTCTCATTCTGAGTCTAGGTATTGTGTCCTCAAAGGCTTGCCACCCCCATGGAGAGCTGAGGAAGGAAAATACGAAAAGAGAAATCCAACTTTCCTGAAGTCCTTACTTCTATGGATATACTTGCCCTCATGGCTCTGAAGTTGAGGGCAGAGGAGAGAGGTATTTTACACTCAGAGTCTAGGCAACCTGAATTAGTGGACTTTTCCAAATGGCTCTGCATCTATAAGTTGATGAATGGAGTTGAGGCTTCATTTGGCTGAATCTGTTCATATGTTTATTCCATTCTGTGTCTTCCTATCAAAAGAAGGTACTTGGGAGATTAGAGTCTGGACAGAAATTAAAATGCACAGTAGACATTCAAAGCACGTTTCTTGATTGACTGATTAATTTATTCATTTCACAATTCTAGGCCCTGTTTAGCATATGGGGGGATACGCAGTTAAAAAGAAAAGACAAAGTTTCAATCTGCATGGAGTTTATGTCATAATGGAGGAGTTAGACAATATGTAAGCTAACAAATAGATAATAATAGTTGTGTTGAGCTATAATACATGGAGCAAATGAAGATGGTGATGAAATGGCACCTGACTGGAGAAGAGAGACGTAGCAACTTTAGAGGTTATGAGAGTCCAAATTGGCAGGTCAGTGGTACTTGAAGTGTGGCCTGGGAGCACCAGCATCATCTAGAAACTTCAGAAATCCACATTTGTCAAGATATACTTGAAATTTGACCTAAAGCTGCAAGACCTTTTGAATTTTTATCTCTGGGGAAGGAGACCTTCAGGTGATTTTTATGTGCCAGTATTTCGAGAAGCACTGTGCTAGGTTATGCAGTGACCTCCAGATCCCTGTTTTGTGTTGCATTCCCATCATGGATCAGCACGGGTCCCTGCTCCTCCTAGTCTTTCTGTTGTCCAGGCTGCAGCAACTACTACTATCTTAAACATCATTGGTCGTTATGAGGGACACAAAAAGCTCTGGATGGTCTGCAACTAAACACTCCAATCTGAAAGTGACATGGCACTCCTGTCCACAGTCAACGGGCAAGCGCTGCACCCATGGCTGTACCTAATCCTGATGAACCCAAGAAGGACAGCCCTTCCGTATGCCTGTAAGGAAGTACACAGGGAAGCAGGAAAAGCTGGTCTGAAGCAACATCATGAGATTTGAGACTCCATGGATGAGCAAAAGCCAGCTCTGTGAAAAACATTAGAGAAAGAGGTAACAGCCAGCACAAAGGCTCTGGATCAAAAATAAGTAAACTGTTCTTTGCTAAAATGTAGAGATGACAAATAAGTGTTAGCAAAAGGTAGTTAACACCATCAGCAGTGCTTTGTTTTTACATGATCACTAATGAGTATAAGGCTAAATCCAACAGTATCATTTCATATCTTTGAGTCATCAGGACTCCAGGTCCAATCATATCTGCTGTGGTCTCCTTTGTGAAGAGTATTATTTAGGAAAGTGGTACTACATAGTAGAAAACCCTTGGACTTTGGTTCCAATCCTTGATATGTCACTTGGGCAATTTAGTTAAGCTCTTTGACACTCAGTTTCTTTTTCATCTATAAATTGGGGGTTATAATACCTTCCTTTCAGAGTTATCACACAGATAAAATGAAATAGGGAACCCAAGGAGCCTTTCTAGTACAATTCATGGCATGTGTCTAATAGTAAACAAAAAAGATACTACTCTTTGTGTCTAACAAGAGGAACAAGAGGCACAAAAGATACTAAATAATACTACGGATTGAGAGTGGAGCAGATTCATTGAATCTTGGGAATTGAAAGAGATCTTAGAAGCCTCTTATTCCATTATCTTATCCAATGTAGAAATCCCCAGAAACTTCCTGGCAATCGGTTATATAATCATTCACATGAAACTCTACTGACAAAAATTCCTTCCTTTTTTAGAGAGTCCTTTTCAACCCAGAATTGCATTTTTAGAGTAGCAGTTTGTTGATAAGATTCACTCACTTGTGAGGCAAAATGTATTCTATGGTCAAAGAAGTTTTCAAAGTTATGGGCTTTGGCAAAGTAATACAGGATTTTTTTTTCTTATATACAACTTCTTAGAGCCCTTCATATTTTCATGAACATTCTGATTTTCTATGCTATGGTATGTGGTATTTTCCAGATAAGACTCAGGGGATAGTGTTTTGAGAAACATATTATGGTAAATATTGTTGTAAATGTCAGACACCTATATTGAAGAAATTCTTCTGCTTAATAACTTGAATCTCTTCCTCTTATCTCTGCCTTCTGGAACAACAGAGATAAATGTGCACTGTTTTCCATACAACAGATCCCATACGATCAACATATGAATCAAAGACATGGTGTGCCATCAAGTAGAACACATCTGAATGGTTGTTGAGATATACAAAGCCTTCCAATACCAGAGTCTTTGACTCTTGTTGTGCATAAAAAATGATCACTCAAAAACCAGAAAATGAGACAAATATCCCTGTTTGATAATTCTGATTTAAACACTGAAGAATGTATTTACCTAAAGGACAAAGGGGAGATAGTATATAATCCTTCTTGATGCCTCTTATCCCTTGAGCACCCCTCTGCAGCCAGTATTACTGTGAAGTCCAGGGTGAACCAAGCAGGAAAGTGAAGGGATTGACCAAGGCCACTGAGGGAGTCTGTGTGTCAGATCCCAGAATAGAAGGCAAAGGTGTCTGGCTCCTGTGGTTTCAGCCTGTGAGCAGCTACATCTCCTGAGGCCATTTGATGCTGGAAGGGGAAAGTGAACTGGCGACAGAATGAAAAGCATTCAGTGATATCCTTTCCTTTCTATGACATCTTTGTGATGAGATCTTCTGATGTCTCCACATCCACACAGTGAGAAAATGCTTTTGTCATCAAAAGCATAGGACAGACAATTATAGATCTAATTTGAGCACTTTGAGTAGTGAGTAATCTTTTAGCCAAAAAAAAAAAAACCAATGTACACATTAAAAGAACACACACATTTTCTGTTATAACTTATCTTTGTCGGGTCTGAGGCATTTGAATGTAATGCTGAGTACTCTGGAATGGGAGTTAGGTAGGATACCTGAGCTTCAGCCCTGGCAATGCCACTAATAAATTGGGCAGTTATGGGCAAGATATTACCCCTGTCTAAATCAGCATCCTTATCCATAAAGCAAGTGGGTTATATGTCTGATGATCAGTTTTTTCCTCCCTCCACAGTTTTATAACCAGGTTATAAAACTTTAAATGAAAAGAATCCCTTTTAGTTCACAAAACCAGTTATCTAAGACTGAATTTCATCTTTTTTGTTTAAATCAACTTAATTGTGACTTTGAGCTCTCATCTGTCTAAGATGAAGTTCCATCTCAGACATTACTGGTTTTAACACTTCCCACAGAGAAATGTGGTTATATTTCAGTGTTGTGTTTGGGACCAGAATATCAGCAGACCTTCCGTTCATCAGCCATAGGGCTATATATACTAGCCAGTATCAGGATGTTACTATGCCTCCTGACCTGAAGGCATGGTTCCCTGTGGTTTCAGAGTATCACACTTAAGGCATATAAGATTCTTAAACTGAGGCTGGGAGCTGTGTCTAGAGTCCTTCTTCCATCACAAAGCGATTTCCTTCTGGGACACCTTCCAAGAACCTATCATAGTGGATCTCCGCTGTCATGGGACTTACACTTTTGTCTTTTTCAACAATCTAAGAGATTAGCATTGTTTTCTATTTTCTAGTAATTCTGAAAGACATTCATCTTTCCCTCACCATCTCCAGAGGTTTATCCAGAAGATAAACAATCTCTGAAAAGAATTTTATATATTGCAAAGGATAGGGAGAGTTTTATCTTCAAGTAGTTTTTGCTTTACATAAAAAATATCCCTGGAGCAAGGAAATACTAAATGCCTGGCTCTTTACTTGAAACACAGGAAAGGAAAATCAGGAGGAGACAAACATATAGTAACATTTTAATAAACTGACTGATTGTTAATACACACAACTTTAGGATCTGTGAGGGAGGAAACAACATTTTTAAACATTATTCGATTCTATATTTTCAGTATAGAATGCTTAAACAAGGTGGAAAAAATAAAATTGTATGTTAAAACCATTTATGATCTGACCTCTTAGAGAAAAGTATTTTTAATATTTTGGTATATATGCTTTTACATTCTCTCTATGCATAAGTACTGTTACTATCATTATTATTATGGTTAATATTTATTGTTTCTTTTCTAAGATATAAGAGACCTGAGGGAAATCTAACTCATGAATGATACAGAGGTCAATTCTTTGAATAATGAAAAATTTTAGGTATCCAGTATTTACTGAGAATTTATCAATAATTTATCAATTATCCAGTCAAAGCTATGGTTTTTCCAGTAGTCATGTGTGGATGTGAGAGTTAGACTATAAAGAAAGCCAAGTGCCAAAGAATTGATGCTTTTGAACTGTGGTGTTGGAGAAGACTCTTAAGAGTCCCTTGGACTGCAAGAAGATCCAACCAGTCCATCCTAAAGGCAATCAGTCCTGAATATTCATTGGAAGGACTGATGTTGAAGCTGAAACACCAACACTTAGGCCACCTGATGCAAAGAACTGCCTCATTGGAAAAGACCCTTATTTGCTGGGGAAAACTGAAGGCATGAGGAGAAGGGTATGAGAGGATGAGATGGTTTGATGGCATCACCGACTTGATGGACATGAGTTTGAGCAAGCTCTGGGAGTTGGTGATGGACAGGGAAACCTGGTGTGCTGCAGTCCATGGGGTTGCAAAGAGTCAGACATGACTGAGTGACTAAAGTGAACTGATATATACTAAGTCTTATACAAAATACTTTAGGTGCTTTTTTTTCCATTTCATCTCTGTGTCAGATGCATAAAGTTAGTTTTCATAGTAGATACTGCTGAACATCTATCAAGTCTCTATTTCCCTTCTTTACTTCCTAATAGAACGGCAGCTTTTTAAAGTATCCACCTTTCTTCTTTGCGACCTACATCTCAGGAAAACTGTCCTATCTCTATCTTTAGGAATGGGCTTGTTTGATATAAGAATAATTCCATTATAATAAATAGTAACTAGTTCAGCAATGCGAGGGTTACTCAATACTGGGCAATGAGACATGAAGGAGAGTCAGCTTGGAGTTTCTGGAAATGATTCTATGATCCTAAATAAGCCCAAGAAGAGGCTGTTTCTTCCTTTTCCTTTAGACATAGCTGAATATGATGTCATGTTTCTAATTGTTTAATCTATTTTGGGTTAGTGTTTCTGTTTCTTGAGGTTACAAGCATCCCAACTCTTATTATATCATTATTTCATTTTTGAAAATGATGAGATTCAAGCTCAGAAGTTCAGCAGTTGTCCAAGTCAGTAAGAAAGATTCCAGCCTGGTTCCATCTGAGTTCAGAATTGCCACTCATAAACTTGAAACTTCTTTTAACATGTAAGTCCCTGATATTTCTTCTTTGGTGTACGTGCTGTTCATGCCTTTTGGAAAAGCACAGTTTAGCCCACTATATTTTTTTTTCATAATTTAAATAAAAATACTTGTGAAAATCTTCTTACATAGTTCTTATAATTACTCTTAAAGCTGCCACTACTGTTTGTAAATTAACCTCACCATCATTTTTATTTTTATTGCTATAACTCTAGAAGATAGTGATAGAGCATTAACCCAATACACTTTAAAAGGTGATGAACTAGCTATAATGTGTTATTTAAAAGAAGTCACTTGGTTGCACAGTATTTTATTTGGATGTCTCAGGGCGTCATCATAAATTGTACCATGGTGACTTGTCCCCACCTATCAGTTTGTAAGTTTCTTGAACACAGAGGCTGTGTATCTTTATACTTTAATAAGTCAATAGAAACTCTGGCCCATTTATGGGATGGATAGCTAGCAAACCTGCATTTATTAAGTGCTGAGTAATGATAGGTAATAGGCATACTCTGGGGGTGTATATGTAACATTTAATCATCAAATAACCCTATAGATTAGATTTTATGGTCTCCATTTCACAGTTGAGAAAAAGTTCAGAGGTGATAAGTACCATTAATTCATTTATTCAGTTAGTCGGCAAATACTTCTTAAGTACAGCCTTCTTGCCAGACATTGTGACAGTTGCTAGAGATACAAGGGTGCACAAGTTACAGTTTCTGTCTATAGTAGTTAAGGGACAAAGACAAAGAAGGAAAGAGGCAGTTATTATAGAATGAGAATGAGAAGGGAGCACAGGGAATTACGGTAGCAAAAAAAGAGCAGTTAGGGAGGAGGATTTCCTTGAGGAAGTAACTTCTGATTTAAATACTAAAAAGAACATAAGAGACAGCCAGGTAAAGGAGGAGGCAGTGAGGCTAGACTTCAAGGGAAAAGGACACGATGTGCAAGTGTCTGAGGCATAGGGCAAGCATGATATCTTCCGTGAAGTCAGAGAGTGGGGTCTGATGGGGATGGTGAAAGATGAGTCTGAAAACGTACATATTTGTATGTACATTTGTACGTTCAGACAACAATTTTGAATCACATTAGTTGATGTGCTAAGAAAGTTGAGTTTTGCTTACTAACAACTGGGGAGCCATTGGAGCGGAGGAATTATTTATTTCTATTTTGGAAGCAGTAAAGAATGGCTTACAGCAAGATATGGCAACATTTTTCTAAGCTAAATATTTTCAGTTTTGTGAGTCACATGGTCTCCATCTTGGTGCTGTTATTGTAGCACAGAAGCAGTAATAGACAATATATTCATAAGTAAATGTGTGAGCATCACTGTGTTCCAATAAGACTGTATTTACAAAAATAGAGGTCAGATTTGGCCGTTATGCTGTAGTTTGCTGAACCCTGGTTTGAAAGGAAGTGAAAGTCAAGAGACAAGGGGCTGTAATAATAAGCCAATCAAGCATTGATGGCAATTTGAAAGAATAAAGAGTTAATGCAAGTGAAAAGAAGTAAGCAGATTTAAGACATCTATGGACCTTGGTGTAGATAACTGTGCTCCAACTGAGGACAGGATTAATTGGAAGAGTAGGTTGGGAGACTGAAGTGGGGAAAAAATATGAATAAAAATATCAATATCCTAGTGGAGTTATTCAGTGGACAAGTGGGCATATTAAATTTAGGTATTCAGGAGAGCAATTCAAGCTTGCCACAAGATTTGTTAGTTCTCAACACATATGAAGTATAAGTGAATATTCCAAAAAGAATCAGAGGAAGGAAAGTTGCTGAGGACTGAGAATGGGAACTCAAGGGCTGTAACAGAGTGAAGTGAGCTCAGCCACTCAGCACAGCAGCCATTGCTCTACATCATTTCTCTGCACCGCCACTAGAAAATGGATCCTTTTTGGTCTTCGGTCTTCCCTGGTGGCTCAGGTGGTAAAGAATCTGCCTGCAATGTGGGAGACCTGGGTTCAATCCCTGGTTGAAAATCAGGTTGGAAAGATTCCCTGGAGAAGGGAACAGCTACCCACTCCAGTATTCTGGCCTGGACAATTCCAGAGAGGGGTTGCAAAGAGTTGAACACAACTGAGCAACTTTTACTTAGCGGGCCCTGCCTACTGGCAACCAACTGTCACTGAATGACTACTAGTGGTCCTGCTCATCCATTAGACAGCACAGCAGTGGGTCCTATCCACAAGCAACTGACTGTGAGTGAGGGAATTCACACAACACTGAAGATGGTCGTGAGATGGAGAATGAGTAAGAGGTGGATGCTGGCCTTCCTTTAACTCATCTAGCCTTGGACCAGCAAGTGAACTGGGGGGCCCAGAGAACAGGCTTAGAGCTGTGTTCGATAGGGCTTCAGAGTCCTCACCAAGGTCACCTACTACCCTTGGCCTGGGCCTTTAGGCAGTGGTGAACCTCTCCCCCATCCTGGTCTCTGAGATCTAATAGCAATGACAGTCTGCCTGTGTCACAGTCTGTGGGACCTGGTCTCCCTTCTTTGGGCAGCCTGAGGAGTGTGAGGGACAGTTGGGTTGGGTGCCTGGCTCCTTCAGCGATGACAGCTGGGCAGAGTCTGGGGACCTGGCCCTGAGGGAGCCACCAACTGAGCTCTGCATCCTCTTAGCTAGGACTTGGACTTTGGAGGGTGAAAGTACCTTTGGGACCTTGCCCTTTCTTATCAGGACAGAGAATAACATTCATTTGGTAGAGATTTACAGGAACATCATTACCTGACCTTGACCTGACTTCTGTACAATGTCACAAACCTCCGTCCATAGTTCATCAGGCAATCTGTTTATTAGATCTAGTCTCTTAAATCCATTTCTCACTTCCACTGTATAATCATAAGGAATTTGATTTAGGTCATACCTGAATGGTCTAGTTTTTTCTCTACTTTCTTCAATTTAAGTCTGAATTTGGCAATAAGAGTTCATGATTTGAGCCACAGTCAGCTCCCAGTCTTGTTTTTGCTGAGTGTATAGAGCTTCTCCATCTTTGGCTGCAAAGAATATAATCAATCTGATTTTGGTGTTGACCATCTGGTGATGTCCATGTGTAGGGTCTTCTCTTGTGTTGTTGGAAGAGGGTGTTTGCTATCACCAGTGCGTTCTCTTGGCAAAATTCTATTAGCCTTTGCCCTGCTTCATTCTGTACTCCAAGGCCAAATTTGCCTGTTACTCCAGGTGTTTCCTGATTGCCTACTTTCACATTCCAGTCCTCTAAAATGAAAAGGACATCTTTTTTGGGTGTTAGTTCTAAAAGGTCTTGTAAGTCTCCATAGGACCATTCAACTTCAGCTTCGTCAGTGTTACTGATTGGGGCTTAGTCTTGGATTACCTTGATATTGAATGGTTTGCCTTGGAAATGATCAGAGATCATTCTGTCATTTTAAAGATTGCATCCAAGTACAGCATTTTGGACTCTTTTGTTGACTGCGATAGCTACTCCATTTCTTCTGAGGGATTCCTGCCCACAGTAGTAGATATAATGGATATCTGAGTTAAATTCACCCATTCCAGTCCATCTCAGTTTGCTGATTCCTAGAATGTTGACATTCATTCTTGCCATCTCCTGTTTGATCACTTCCAATTTGCCTTGAATCATGGACCTAACATTCCAGGTTCGTATGCAATATTGCTTTTTACAGCATCGGACCTTGCTTCTATCACCAGTCACATCCACAACTGGGTATTGTTTTTGCTTTGACTCCACCCCTTCATTCTTTCTGGAGTTATTTCTCCACTGATCTCCAGTAGCATATTGGGCACCTACCGACCTGGGGAGTTCATCTTTCCGTGTCCTATCTTTGTGCCTTTTCATACTGTTCATGGGGCTCTCAAGGCAAGAATACTGAAGTGTTTTGCCATTCTCTTCTCTAGTGGACCGCATTCTGTCAGCTCTCTCCACCATGACCCAACCATCTTGGGTGGCCCCAAACGGCATGGTTTAATTTTACTGAGTTAGACAAGGCTATGGTCCATGTGGTCAGATTGGATACAGGGATTAAGACCATCCTCATGGAAAAGAAATGCAAGAAAGCAAAATGGCTGTCTGAGGAGACCTTACAAATAGCTGTGAAAAGAAGAGAAGCATAAAGCAAAGGAGAAAAGGAAAGATATTCCCATCTGAATGCAGAGATCCAGAGAATAGCAAGGAGAAATGAGAAAGCCTTCCTCAGTGATCAATGCAAAGAAATAGAGGAAAACAACAGAATGGGAAAGACTAGAGATCTCTTCAAGAAACTTAGACATACCAAGGTAACATTTCATGCCGAGATGAGCTCGATAAAGGACAGAAATGGTATGGACCTAACAGAAGCAGAAGATATTAAGAAGAGGTAGCAAGATACACAAAAGAACTGTACAAAAAAAGATCTTCATGACCAAGATAATCACAATGGTATGATCATTCACCTAGAGCCAGACATCCTGAAATGTGAAGTCAAGCGTGCCTTAGAAAGCATCACTGTGAACAAAGCTAATGAAGGTGATGGAATTCCAGTTGAGCTATTTCAAACCCTGAAAGATGATGCTGTGAAAGTGCTGCACTCAATATGCTAGCAAATTTGGAAACTCAGCAGTGGCCACAGGACTGGAAAAGGTCAGTTTTCATTCCAATCCCAAAGAAAGGCAAACCAAAGAATGCTCGAACTACCACACAATTGCACTTATCTCACAAGCTAGTAAAGTAATGCTCAAAATTCTACAAATCAGACTTCCGCAATATGTGAACCATGAACTTCCAGATGTCCAAGCTGGTTTTAGAAAGGGCAGAGGAGCCTGAGATCAAATTGCCAACATCTGCTGGATCATTGAAAAAGCAAGAGAGTTCCAGAAAAACATTTATTTCTGCTTTATTGACTATGCCAAAGATTTGACTGTGTGGATCACAATAAACTGGAAAATTCTGAAAGAGAAGTGAATACAAGACCATCTGACCTGCCTTATGAGAAACCTGTATGCAGGTCAGGAAGCAACAGTTAGAACTGGACATGGAACAACAGACTGGTTCCAAATAGGAAAAGGAGTACGTCAAGGCTGTATAGTGTCACCCTGCTTATTTAACTTATATGCAGAGTACATCATGAGAAATGCTGGGCTGGATGAAGCACAAGCTGGAATCAAGACTGCTAGGAGACATATCAATAACCTCAGATATGCAGATGCTACCACCCTTATGGCAGAAAGTGAAGAAGAACTAAACAGCCTCTTGATGAAAGTGAAAGAGAAGAGTGAAAAAGTTGGCTTAAAGCTCAGCATTCAGAAAACTAAGATCATGGCATCTGGTCCCATCACTTCATGGCAAATAGCTGGGGAAACAGTGGAAACAGTGTCAGACTTTATTGTTTGGGGCTCCAAAATCGCTGCAGATGGTGATTGAAGCCATGAAATTAAAAGACACTTACTCCTTGGAAGGAAAGTTATGACCAACCTAGATAGCATATTGAAAAGCAGAGACATTTCTTTGCCAACAAAGGTCTGTCCATCAAGGCTATGATTTTTCCAGTAGACATGTATGGATGTGAGAGTTGGATGGTGAAGAAAGCTGAGCACCAAAGAAATGATGATTTTGAAGTATGGTGTTGGAGAAGACTCTTGAGAGTTCCTTGGACTGCAAGAAGATCCAACCAGTCCATCCTAAAGATCAGTCCTGGATGTTCATTGGAAGGACTCGTGTTGTAGCTGAAACTCCAATACTTCAGCCACCTCATGCAAAGAGTTGACTCATTGGAAAAGACCCTAATGCTGGGAAGGATTGAGGGCAGGAAGAAAAGGGATGACAGAAGATGAGATGGCTGGATGGCATCACTGACTTGATGGACATGGGTTTGGCCAGACTCTGGGAATTGGTGATGGACAGGGAGGCCTGGTGTGCTGGGATTCATGGGGTCGCAAAGAGTCGGACACAACTGAGTGACTGAACTGAGCTGAGTGTTACTTCAAGAACAAAGGATCTGACATCAGGAAGTTTGTAACAACTTACCACACCCCTCCCTCACCTTTTTGCTTTTAAAAGGGCTTTTTTGAAAGCTTGCAGTAACTTTGGGATTCTTAAAGGATGAACCACCCATCTCCTGCATGACCCTATAATAAACTTCTCTCTGTTCCAAAGTCCGATGTTTTAGTATTGTTTGGCCTTGCTGTGTGTCGAGCACATGGACTTGATGATGTTCGGTAACAGGGGCACTGATACCTAAGAGGAGAAGGAAGTAATTTTTGTGAAGAGAACTGAGAAATATGGAGACCAGAAATGATGTCATGGAAGACGCGGAAATAGAAAAAAGGGAATAGAAAATCCACAGTATCTAATGCTATGTTATTTGGTTTTTTGGTCAATGACTAGATGAAACACTATCAGAGGAGTGATAGGAAAGAAACCCAGGTTGTAATGAATTAAGGAGGATGGTAAGGTATGAGAGTTGACATCCCTTTTTTGAGTAATAAGATTGTGAAATAGAAAAAATAAATAGTCAAATGGAGATATTTGTGATGTATTTTGGTAAAGAAGGAAGAGTCTGAGTGACACTTGCCATTCTAATGTATAAATAGTTAAGAGAAAATACTGAAGATACATTAAAAGACAGTAGTTGATGGAAGAAGTTCTCAGAAGAAAAGGATGGATATAGGTATCATGGCCAAGGTCATATACTTTTACCAAAGGTCACAGCTTATTCTATTGAGACAGGAAAGCAGAGATAGAAAAGGCATATCTTTTAGTGACTTAGTGGAGGGGAAGGCCAGGAAGCTAGGTCTGTTTTCTCTAAGAAGTGTGAGATAGGGTCATTGCTGAGAGGGAAGGGAGTTTTGCTGTTACAGAATTTGACGGTATGAAGAAGATTGGAAATATCTCTTTGGAAAGCTCAAGAAGAAAGTATTTTTGGCAGGTTGTCAGCTCATACATGGTAAGCCTGGTATTATAGGTCATTCCACCCCAAAACAAGGAATTTTACCTTTTTCTCAAGCGCACACGGGACCTTCTCCAGGATAGATCACATCCTGGGCCATAAATCTAACCTTGATAAAATAAAAAATATTGAAATCATCCCAAGCATCTTTTCTGACCACAATGCAGTGAGATTAGATATCAACTACCGGAGAAAACCATTCAAAACTTCCAACATATGGAGGCTTAACAACACACTGCTGAATAACCAACAAATCACAGAATAAATTAAAAATGAAATTCAGTTATGCATGGAAACGAATGAAAATGAAAACACAACAGCCCAAAACCTATGGGACACTGTGAAAGCAATGCTAAGGGGAAAGTTCATAGCAATACAAGCTCACCTCAGGAAACAAGAAAAAAATCAAATAAACAACCTTACTTTACACCTAAAGCAACTAGAAAGGGAAGAGATGCAGAAGCCCAGGTCTAGTAGAAGGAAAGAAATCTTAAAGATCAGGGCAGAAATAAATGCAAAGGAAACAAAAGAGACCATAGCAAAAATCAACCAAGCCAAAAGCTGGTTCTTTGAGAAGATCAATAAAATTGACAAACCGTTAGCCAGACTCATCAAGAAACAAAGGGAGAAGAACCAAATCAACAGAATTAGAAATGAAAACGGAGAGATCACAATGGAATTTATATTTTGAAAGTCTAGAACCACTGTCTGTTGATTATGCCTTGCTGCCAGTGAGAACTTATACAGTTTTACACTTATATGGAACTATGCATAACTATAGGGGACCTATTTCTGAGAACTCAACCCTTCGCTCTGATTTTTCTAAACATCAGTTTATCATTCAGTCATTTCTGACTCTTTGTGACTGCATGGACTGCAGCACACCAAGCTTCCCTGTCCATCACTCAACTTATGTCCATTGAGTCAGTGATGTCATCCAACAATCCCATCCTCTGTCATCCCCTTCTCCTGCCTTCAATCTCTCTGAGCATCAGGTTATTTTCAAATGAGTCAGTTCTGCCCATCAGGTGGCCAAAGGATTGGAATTTCAGCTTCAGCATCAGTTCTTCCAATGAATATTCAGGGATGATTTCCTTTAGAATTGACTGGTTTGATTTCCCTGAAGTCCAAGGGACTCTCAAGAGCCTTCTCTGACACCACAGTTCCAAAGCATCAATAATTTGGTGCTCAGGTTTCTTTATGGTCCAACTCTCACATCCATCCATGATTACTGGAAAAACCATAGCTTTGACTAACTAGACAGACCTTTGTCGACAAAGTAATATCTCTGCTTTTTAATATGCTGTCAAGATTGGTCATAGATTTTCTTTCAAGAAGCAAGCATCTTTTAATTTCATGGCTGCAGTCACCATCTGCAGTGATTTTGCTGCAGCTGCTGCTAAGTCACTTCAGTCATGTCCAACTCTGGGCGACCCCACAGATGGCAGCCCACAAGGCTCCGCCATCCCTGAGATTCTCCAGGCAAGAATATTGGAGGGGGTTGCCATTTCCTTCTCCAGTGCATGAAAGTGAAAAGTGAAAGTGAAGTCACTCAGTCATGTCTGACTCTTCACAACTCCATGGACTGCAGCCTACCCGGCTCCTCCATCCATGGGATTGTCTAGGCAAGAGTACTAGAGTGGGGTGCCATTGCTTCCTCCACAGTGATTTTGGAACCCAAGAAAATAAAGTCTGTTACTGTTTCCATTATTTCCCCATCTATTTGCCATTAAGTCATGGGACCAGATGCCATGATCTTTATTTTTTGAATGTTGTGTTTTAAGCAAGCTTTTTCACTCTCCTCTTTCACTTTCATCAAGAGACTCTTTAGATCCTCTTCTCTTTTTGTCATTAGGGTGGTGTCATTTGCATGTCTGAGGTTATTGATATTTCTCCCAGCAATCTTGATTCTGTCTTGTGCTTCATCCAGCCCAGTATTTTGCATGATGTACTCTGCATATAAGTTAAATAAGCACGTACTCCTTTCCCTCTTTGGAACCAGTCTGTTGTTTCCTGTCCAGTTCTAACTGTTGCTTCTTGACCTGCATACATATTTCTTAGGAGACAGGTCAGATGGTCTGGTATTCCCATCTCTTTAAGAGTTTTACACATTTTGCTGTGATCCACACAGTCAAAGGATTTAGCATAGTCAGTGAAGCAGGAGTAGATATTTTTCTGGAATTCTCTTGCTTTTTCTATGATCCAGCAGATGTTGACAATTTGATCTCTGGTTCCTCTGCCTTTTCTAAATCCAGTTTGGACATCTGGAAGTTCACAGTTCATGTACTGTTGAAGCCTGGCTTGTAGAATTTTGAGCATTACTTTGCTAGTGTGTGATATGAGTGTAATTGTGTGGTAGTTTGAAAATTCTTTGGCATTTTCTATTACAGTACGTATGTATTGCTAATGGAAACTTTCCAGGTGGTGGAGTGGTAAGGAATCTGCCTGCCAGTGTAGGAGACTCAAGAGATGAGAGATGGATCCCTGGGTTGGGAAAATCCTCTGGAGTAGGAAATGGCAACCCACTATAGTATTCTCGCCTGGAAAATTCCATGGACAAAGGAGTCTGGGGGGCTACAGTCCATGGTGTCACAGAGAGTTGGATGCAATTGGGCAACTGAGCACAGCGGGGTAGAAGCTTGTCTAAAATGTGCTCTGTGAGCAGGGACTCCATGTGTTCCCATGTGCTATGAAGACAACTATGACTGGATGGGGACACATTTCAAGATGGATTTCCCAAGCAGCAAGTAAAAAGCCTACCAAGACATGGTTTAAGTGTGTGTAAAGAGGATAGCAGAAAACAAAACAATAGCAAAGATAAATCTTAAGCCAGCCAAGGATCAATGAGAAAATTTTAACCCTAAAAGAAGAGCAACATCCATGTGAAAACCTCAGAAATTGTAAAGGCCCTACCACAATATTATGCTTTCTTTGTTTATAGATTTTAGGGTTCTGAAATTGACTCTTGCATGCTCTACAATTCTCAGACCAGAAAGTGAGAAAGAGTTAGGAAATTTACTTACTTGATGAAAGTTTCTTGTTACTACCCTGTTATTTATGATCAATCCCTTTCTTCTGGCTCTATAAAGTAGTTATTTATTCACAAATTTTAGAAAGTCCAGTGTAAACTCACAGGTCAGTTATAAATCCACACAGATTGGGTGAAGAGAGTTGGCTCCCTTAGATAGATGACCTTTGGCTCAAAGAAACTACAGTACAGGGAAAGCTTTATTGCTGTTTCCTGATAAGGTGTTTTAATATGTCTAGTCCTATATTATTAGATCCACTCTATTGTTATGGCAAAGAAGAGCATTTGTTCTTATAAACTGGTTGGGTCCTTCTAATGTGCATCAACAGAACAGAAACATCAGAGGAAGTTTGAGCAAGTTGGAATTAGAATAGATAGTAAAATTTAATTTTTTGGGGGGAGGTGGTCTATGAATGACAGAACATTTCACCAAGTCAGTATTTATCAGTGTACATAAACTTGGCTATTTCAGATGGCCCAATTATGTGCTACATTAATATTTTACATGCAGCACACTACATTTCATAGTGTCATGAAAATTAAATCTGACTACTACAAACATTGGCAGCAAGCCAAGTCATGTAAAATGAGGTTATAGCATCACTCACTCAGATGTCTACCCCATTGTAATCATCTCTGGTTCGAAGCAGCAGAAGGCCACATTTCTTCCAATAATAATTTGATAACTTAGATAGTGTTTCAGACATGAGGGTTTGACCTTTCCTCAGGCTGCAGGTTAATGTTTCCCTTTGTTCAGGATTGCATCATTTAGGTAATGCTCTCTTTGGAGACTGTGGTGACATGATTAGCTGTACATTTGGAGACTGTGGTGACGTGATTAGCTGTGGGAATGGGGCATGCCAAGTTTCCTTTCAAGGACCTGCCACACATCTTGGATGTGCCACTCCAGTTCAGACTGTGAACCACAGCTCTAGAAGTTAGTGAGATAGTAATGTACTTGTAAGGTGTTTCGTCTATTAGTAAAACATTTCATATTTCATATGTGTATATATGAATTTATATATCACTATTAAGAAGAAAAATCAGTTAGCCAACTCATAGATTATTCTTTTCCTCATATTTTAATTCTGATGACCCAAGTGCTTTGTGAGAGATTTAGCTTTATCTGCGTTTTTTAGTGTCCACAAAGAAATGAAAAATTGTTTTTAATCTTACTAAAAACAAGCTATGTTTTTTGTATCTTAAAGCCAGCTGAGTCCACATATTCAAATGTGGACAGCTCTCTTCTAGCCTTTTATGTCACAAGCCATAGGCCAAAGGGACAGTTCATGAAACATGAAATTGATTTTTTGGGGGGAATATTCTTAGGCATTATTTTAATCTATGGTACATGCTATTTTAGTTGATCTTTATTACTATTACTAAAGGTTCATTTGAAGAATTACTGATTGAAAATTATTTCTCTCCCTTCATTGTATTTGGGTGTGGATCACAATAAACTGTGGAAAATTCTGAAAGAGATGGGAATACCAGATCACCTGACCTGCCTTATGAGAAACCTGTATGCAAGTCAAGAAGCAACAGTTAGAACTGGACATGGAACAACAGACTGGTTCCAAATAGGAAAAGGAGTACGTCAAGGCTGTATAGTGTCACCCTGCTTATTTAACTTATATGCAGAGTACATCATGAGAAATGCTGGGCTGGATGAAGCTCAAGCTGGAATCAAGACTGCTAGGAGACATATCAATAACCTCAGATATGCAGATGCTACCACCCTTATGGCAGAAAGTGAAGAAGAACTAAACAGCCTCTTGATGAAAATGAAAGAGAAGAGTGAAAAAGTTGGCTTAAAGCTCAGCATTCAGAAAACTAAGATCATGGCATCTGGTTCCATCACTTCATGGCAAATAGCTGGGGAAACAGTGGAAACAGTGTCAGACTTTATTTTTTTGGGCTCCAAAATCACTACATATGGTGGTTGCAGCCATGAAATTAAAAGACGCTTACTGCTTGGAAGGAAAGTTATGACCAACCTAGACAGCATATTAAAAAGCAGAGGCATTACTTTGTCAACAAAGGTCCACCTAGTCAACCCTATGGTTTTCCCAGTAGTCATGTATGGATGTGAGAGTTGGACTGTAAAGAAAGCTAAGCACCAAAGAATTGATGCTTTTGAACTGTGGTGTTGGAGAAGACTCTTGAGAGTTCCTTGGACTGCAAGAAGATCCAGCAAGTCCATCCTAAAGGTGATCAGTCCTGGGTGCTCATTGGAAGGACTGATGTTAAAGCTGAAACGCCAATATTTTGGCCACCTGATGCAAAGAGCTGACTCACTGGAAAAGACACTGATTTTGGGAAAGATTGAGGGCAGGAGGAGAATGGGATGACAGAGGGTGAGATGGTTAGATGGCATCACCTACTCAGTTGACATGAGTTTGGGTGGACTCTGGGAGCTGGTGATGGAAAGAGAGACCTGGTGTGCTGTGGTTCATAGGGTTGCAAAGAGTCAGAGGTGATTGAGCAACTGAACTGACTGAGTGACCGAAAGTGTGGTGTACTCTGGTAGTTATTTTTGCTTAAGTAAGATGCAAGTATTTTTCTTAAACTTCTTTCAAGTTAAAACATATTGAATTTTAAATTAAAAATGATCCCAAACACAAAGTACAGAGAATTATATATTGGAGTCTTGTGTACCCATTGCTGAGATTAAACATATGATGCTGATTTTTAATATTGGCTTCAGGAAGGAAATCTAGGATCTGAACAGTATGAATAATGAGCTTGACCAATGAGTGATGATAGATTTGTTTCTTTTCAATTGTTATTTCTTATTTGTTATTCTTTTTGTTCCTGAACTGGCCAGTTAAATTGATGTTACATAGAAATGTGCTTTCAAAAGAATTAATTCAAGTGTTTCTACCATTAATGTTGCTAGAGGATTTGGGGAGATTCATTTTAGCAGATTAAGAATGTTTCCTCCTATTCCTAATGGTCCAAGTGGTCCCTTTCCCCCACTCCTCATCCCTGGGAAGAGCTGTTGAATTTTATCACATATTTTGAATTCCTCCAGAGATGGAGATGCTACTATCATTCTCTTTATTAAGACTTTATCTTTTTAGAGCAGTTTTAGGTTCACAGAAAGTTTGAGGGGAAGATGCATTAATTTCTCACATACTCCCTGTCTGCTCACATGCGTAGCCTCTTCATTATCAATGTCGCCCACCAGAGATGTACATTTATGAGAATTGATGAACTTATATTGACACATTGTAATCATACTTTACATTACAACTCCCTCTTGATATTGGGCTTCCCAGGTGACAATAGTTATAAAGAACCTGACTGCCAATGCAGGAGACATGAGAGAAGCAGATTTGATTCTTGGATCAGGAAGATCCTCTGGAGGAGGGCATGGCAATCACTCCTGTATTCTTGCCTGGAGAATCCCATGGACAGAGGAGCCTAGTGGGCTATAGCCCATAGGGTCTCAGAGTGTCAAATATGACTGAAGTGACTTAGTATGTATGCACAGTGTAGATTCTATGTATTTGGACAAATGTGTAGTAACATATATCTATCATTATGCCATCATACAGAGGTTTTTATTTTCCACTTCCTTGAAAATCATCTGTGCTCTATCTATTCATTCTTCTCTTCTTCCAACCCCTGGGAAGTTCTGATATTTTTACTCTTTCCATATTCTTAGAGAATTGTCATATAGTTGAAATTGTACTGTATGTAGCCTTTTTTAGATTAGCTTCTTTCACTTAGTAGTAGGAAATGCATTTAATTTCCTCCTTGTCTTTCCCTGGCTTGCTAACTTGTTTAACAGTGAATAATATTCCATTTTGGATGTACCACTGTTGTTTTATCCATTCACCTTCTGAAGGACATCTTGGCTTCTTCCATGTTTTGCCAGTCTTAGTAAAGCTGATATAAACATTGGTGTGCAGATTTTCATATGGATGTAAGTTTTCAACTTTGAGAAAATGCTAAGAAGCATGGTTGCTGATTGTATGGTAAAAGTATGTTCAGTTTAACAAGAAGGCGATGACACCCCACTCTGGTACTCTTGCCTGGACAGTCCCATGGATGGGAGAGCCTGGTGGGCTGCAGTCCATGGGGCCACTAAGAGTCAGACACGACTGAGTGACTTCACTTTCATGCATTGGAGAAGGAAATGGCAATCCACTCCAGTGTTCTTGCCTGGAGAATCCCAGGGATGGGGGAACCTGGTGGGCTGCTGTCTATGAGGTCGCACAGAGTCGCGCATGACTGAAGCGACTTAGCAGCAGCAGCAGCAGCAGTTTAACAAGAAACCACCAAACTGTCTTCCAAAATGGATGTACCATTTTGCATTCCTGCCAGCGGAGAATGAGAACTCCTATTGCTCCGTATCTTTACCATATTTGTTGTTGACAGAATTCTGAATTTTTCCAGTCTAGCAGGTGTGTAAGTAGTATCCAGAAGACTTTAAGAACCTCATTGCTAGTCTAGTTGGTGTTTGGGCTTGAATCATCTTTTAATCATGAAACTATTTTGCTATACCTTTACCATATAACCTGAATGCCTTTTACTGAAATTCTTAATCTTCAGTGAGATGCTAAACTGATTTCTGTCACTCTTCAGTGTCAGAACAGACATTTTTGTATTTTAATCTTTACATATTTAATCTGATTGAAACACAGAACATTCTTATCACTTTTAAATCAGCATTAGCTCCAGGGAAGTAACTTAGCAAAGTAAAATAAAATTAAATAAACAAGTAAAAAGTGTAACTACATGAGATACGTGGGTGGTGAAAAGAGCAATATTTATATGCAAAGTAGTGCCTTTCAAAATTGATTTAGCAGCAAACTTTATCTTTAACAAAATGTAACCAGAATGCCAATGTGAAAAATAGATAAAACAGAGCATCTTGTGTTGATAGCTTCAGGGTGGGCAGGGTGCAGTGGAGACTTGGCTTTGTTCCTAAGAGGCAATCTCCCAATTTTTAGCATTTTTGGCTCCGAGACATCCCTCAGACTTCTAGGGATATCACAAATGTTGTACCCAAAGCATTAATCTAAGATAATAACACATATTTGACAAAAAGTATAGCTCTCATATGTTCAAATAGGTGTTACTTGAAAAAAATTATCTTGGAAACTTACACATTTCTTTCAGTACATTTTTTATAGTTGAAAGTAATACAATCAAAAATGTAAGAATATGTGCTTATATGTGCTTATTTGTGTCCAACTCTTTGCAACCCCATGGATTGTAGCCTGCCAGGCTCCTCTGTCCATGGGATTTTACAGGCAAGAATGCTGGAGTGCATTGCCATTTCCTACTCCAGGGGATCTTCCCAACCCAGGGATTGAACCCACCTCTCCTGTATCACCTGCATTGGTAGTTGGATTCTTTACCACTGAGCCACCTGGGAAGCTTCACTTGGACTGATGTATCTCCATAAATAAATCACCATAGAAGATTATATTTCTGTTCCAGTCATAGTAATATTGCTCAAAATTATCAGAATTACTCACTGAGTCCATGTATGAACCACTATTGAGTGCAAATATCAATTAATTAAGGTAATAACTTGTTTTGAGTACAGATAGAATTATCTTCACTAGCTATATCTTTGACTCTTTGCAGAAATCATAGCCAACATCAGAAGGCTGAAACTTTGCCACCATTACAACTATTCAAAGCAAAAGGAATTGCAAATGCCAAATATAGTTCTAAAAGAAAAGTTCCTAATATGATATGACTATGAACAGTCACAGCACCAATAGAATGAATGTATAACCTCCTTTATGGTGATTGCCTTAAAGAATTCTATGTTCCTGTGGCTGAGCTGTGCTTGTTCAAGAAGGGTCACACCTGGTAGAGCCCAAACAGAATATAGTGTATAGAAGTTAGAGAGCAAGGGAGAAGAAGAGGATTTCTTGGTTCAGTGAAGCTGCTGAATCTTGTTAAAACCTGAAGGGCAAAAAAAGTCAAGCATGGCCACTGGGACTTAGTGGCTAAGACAGAAATAAAATCAGTGTATGGACTTAAGGTGAGAAAGGAATCTGAGGGACAGGTGCAAAAGGGAGCAAATGAACAGTTTTTATAAATCACGACTGTAAGTCACTGAAACGAAACTCGATGAAAGGCTAAGAGTATAGTTGACATAAGAAGGTAGCTCTGGTACAGTAGAAATTGTTCCAGATTTAAGTTAGAAGTCATGTTTCCTTTCTATCCTCTACCGCATTTCAAAGGTATGACCTTGCAAAGTCACTTGACCCCATCTCTGTTCACATGTTAATATGCCCCTATCTTCGTCACAGCCCTTATAACATAACAAACTATTTATGCATTTGTCTTTCTTCTTAAACTCTGGGTATTTCAAGACAGCTTTCTTAACTTACTCATCTTTGCATTTCCTGGTGCCTGGAAGAGAAACTGACACAAAGCAGGTGATCAGTCAGTGCTTGTTGAGATAAAATGCAGCATTGTGGAAACTGAAATGACAAAAACTCTTTGTGAAGTGTAGAGGGCTACATAGTTCTGGATCATTTTTTGTTAAAAATAAATATCACAACTGATGCGTACCAGGGGAAATGAAGAATTCTGTGAAAGACATGACTCCACTTTATATATATTTTAATCCTTTCAGGTTCAACAGGGCTGGGATAGTAAGGTTTTCAGATGTGTGAGTATAGGTGGACTTTGGCATTAATTCTAAATGCTAGCTGTGGTTGCAGTTTGACTAGACTCTTCATGGATCACATTTGTTGTGTCCTTCGTGTGGCACCAGGTTGCCATCTGGGAGGTTGTGTTTCATGATTCATCAGGCATTCTTCAGTGTGGTAATCTCTACCCAGGCAGAAATAAGCCCCACCGCTGCCTGAGCTGGCTTGGAGATGTGCCCATGATGCCAGCCTTTTCTAGGAAACACAGGAAATGCTTCACAAAGCTACAGATCTTGAAGATAATAATTTTGACTGATGGTAGGTCTCTTGAACTCAGACTTTGAGCTTCTACTGGGATGACTCTGGTGCAGGTGAGACGAATGTTAACAAAACATTCACAACCATTTGACAACCCTCCAACTCTCAAATTTAATTGCCAGCCGCCAGATTTCCAGGAAGGATGCCGAGCTATAGAGTTCAGTATCTTATCAGGTTAGGCCATCTCATTTGATAAGTCCCTACCCCCATTTATTATTCCCCCATTCCACCCTTGAAAAGCAGTTGTTCCCAAGGATAACTCCAGCTGATTATCCAGAGGTGTCAGACATGATTAATACCTTACCTTACATCATACATCATCTTTTTTCTCCCCTTGGGGCCCTGAGAGCAATGTCCTTTTCTGTTCCTTGCTGCCACAACAAATAAGTTCCCCTGTATTGTATTTACAGAGAGACATATTTCCTGATGTCTGTGCTCTGCACAGGTTAGCAGATTGGATGGCAGCAGTTAGGATCGTCATAAATTTGATTCTGGCATGGTGTGTCTAGGGTCCTGCCAGAGGTCAGACTCATGGAACTGCCATAAATGGCTGTTGGAGAAATGACAACCAGAAGGAGTATTAAGGTTCTTCTCACTCCTCCTACCCCAATTGCAGCAAGTAACAAAAGGGCATCCAGAAAGTCTGAACATCACTCTGTGAGCTGAGAGCTGTCATCATAACCCACGTGTGGTGTGCAAGCTGAGTTTGAAGCCTTGTGATATCATAGAAGAGCATGCATTTGCATTGAGCATCAGAAGACCCAGCCTCAAGAACTGCCTCTTCCTCCTTTAGGTTTACATTGTGTCAGGCAAGGAAACTCTGTAAGCTTCAGTTTTTTCGTCTGTAAATGGGGTTAATAATCCATGATTTATCATGCATGAGGATTAAGCCTCATATTATACATGAAAGTGCTTTGTAACCTGTCAAGTGTGTAGAGATATGAGGAATTAGTGTCTTTTGTTCTGCGCTGAAAATTAAAAAGAAAAAAAATAGTATTTAGACTGTGCTGGGTCTTAGTTGTGGTTTGTGGGGTCTTTTAGTTGCAGCCTATGGATTCCATGACTGGGGATCCATCTGGGCCCCCTGCCTTTGAAGTTCCAGGGATGTCCCAGTGGTGGAAACGGAGACATCAGATGTCTGCTTTCTTCTTGACTTCCATATAGAAGTGTGTAGGTTCACCTGACTGCTTCTGCTCTCCTCCCACTTGTCTAGCTTTGTTTGGCTGCATTTCCCTGACATCTGATTTTGGAATGACCCCCAACTGTGGATGGACACCTTCCTACTGCTGTGTTTGGCTTCCACGTGTGCCCTGAGCCCCAGCTCTCTGCTTGCCCTGCCCTCTAGTGTGTTTTGGGCCTCCATCCTGTGTCCCCTCATTCCAGCCACTGCTCTGACTCTTTCCTTTCTCTCAGGGTCTATAGTTCCACCTACACAGTGTTTCAAAAGTTTTGTCAGTATGTTATAAACAGGATTCATAATATGCTTAATCTTTAATCCAAGTGGAGTCTGATTTTGTGTGTGTAGAGGTTAGGAAGCTAGATTTTTGTCTTCCAGATGCGATTCTGTAAGTAAGCATTCTTGGATTAGAAAGGACATACAATAGTTAAAAGCTCAATAGCCTGAAACTAAAGTAACTTAGCAAAACCCTGCATTTGGAAATGGGCCAGCTAGGAAAAAGAGTGAAAAAACAAAAGCCTCTTAAAGGCTTCATGTTAGTGTATGTGCTTATGGTTAGTTTTCATTTTAATATAATCATAGAGCAACATAAGTTTAATTATGACTTGTGGAAATAGAATAATAGCATTGGAAAAATTTTAAAGAATCTTAGAATTTCAGAATGAACCAGAGAGAGTATGGGAGGGATAAATAGAAATGTGAATGAAGGATGATCACTTTACAGTATTCTGATGGTACTTTAAAATTTTTTTAAAAAATAGAAATGTGAATGAGCAGGAAAAGAAAGATACAGAGGAACTAGAAACTAATAAAAGCAAAATAAGATGACAGGTATGCTTCTGGGCAATTATCATTGTAGCTGCTGTTGCTTCAGTTGTGTCCAACTCTGTGTGACCCCATAGACAGAAGCCCACTGGGCTCCCCCATCCCTAGGATTCTCCAGACAAGAACATTGGAGTAGGTTGCCATTTCCTTCTCTGAATCATTGTAGAGTATGTGCATATGATTTCAACTGAAGGAAAAAAAAGTAAGATAGAATGAGATTCATATATACATATGTTCATGGCAACTCGGGCACAGATCAGTTCATCCTTTGTGTGGTTTTGCCTCAGGTCCATCTAATCTTTCAAAGATTCTAAAGTAAGTGTCCAAGTGGAGGCACATATACTATAGGTCTACGTAAGTAATTTAAAGTTTTATATCAGACTCATAAATTGATAAGTAAAATGTTTTTCTATCCTTGTATCTTTCTTCTCCTTTGGCACACATACTCTCATAACACCCTGGAAGACCAACTTTGAGTTGAGAATTCTTGGGCTTGGTGCACAACACAGCACTGTGACAGAGAAACAGCCCTGTGCACACCAGCCCTTCTTCACCCCCCATCTTGCCTTGTCCTGCTCTGCAGAGGGGTTTGCACACACGTGTGGATACTCTGTCCTGCATGGCCAAGCTTTATCCACATCTCCAGCAAACAGCCATCCCTGTTCCACAGCCTGGCCCCAAGGATGTATGTGTTTGCTTCCCTCATGCTGCAAGACATGAGGGAAAGTCCAGAGCAGTTGGAAGTTTCTTGGCTGGGAGACACTGGGTTAATGGTCTGGAAGGGGGCAGGCCAGAGACTTGGGGGGGGGGCATGTGCCCATAACTATAGGAGGCATATTCCAGAATGGGCTCTTGAATGTGAGTCCCAGGCCAGGGGCCTGTGTAATGCTCTGAGTGCTGGGCGCCATGTGCAAAAACTTAAATGTCTTCTTTTATTTTTTATGAGAACTCAGAAATGATTTAAAGAGGATTTTGGCCTCCCTCCCCATTCCCCAGGCCAGGATGGCTAACGTCCCAAATGGGGGCATGGGAGATATAATTCCATCATTGGCTCAGAGAACAAACACATCAGCTGGCTTTTCTATCTGTGCTTTGCTTCATTGGCCAAATGGAAGTAGTCCCCTCTCCCAGGGACATTTTAAGAAGATACATACAATGTTGAGTTTCAAGAGTCTGAAGGAGTATACCCCAAGTTGATGAATGAGAGGGAATAACATGAATATCTTTCCACTCCCAGAAAGTTGAGTTCCAGGACTACCTGCCCCTGGATCGAGGAATTCCATGTATCTCCCAGCAGGAAACCCAGTTACTCTTTAGAGTTGAGATGCCAGTGCCAACTGTGCCATTCTTCCTCCCATGACTTAAGCACTGAGGGTTTATTTTTCCCCAGCGCATGTTCAATCCATTCAGGTGCACCCAAGCTGGCCAAGTGGCTTTGCATGGGGCTGCGGAGAATGCTGCCAGCTGCCTGACTTCTCTTAAGTGCAAAGGCAAGAGCAAACGGGGTTCCAGAAACAGGTCAGGAACATCTGACTTGGGCCCTAGCCGTCATCTCTCCTTAATGGTAGAGAAGAGCATGTTCCTTTCTTGGCATGGGAGCTGGGGGGTGGGTTGTGGGGAAGGAGGAAAATCACAGATGTGAAAGAGATGAGAGGAGAAAAGGATCGGGTTCATCTGGGAGGCTGAGCTAAGTTTTCCTTCCTTATTTGATCCTCCTGAGCTTATCCCTTCCCTGCAAATAAGCACCTTGAGGCAATTAAAAATGCTGAGCTCTCCAGTGCTATCACACTGATTCGGTCTTTATAGGAGGAAATTACTTCTGAGACAACAGTCAACAGCCTGTCCTTCGAGGTGGCTCGGGGAATACAAACCTCACAAGCATTTAAAGCCTTTCTGCTGACTAACTGCCTTTGAATGGAAGGCTTTGCTCATTGTCTTCGCTTTCTGAAAATGCCAAAAATAATTGGGACCACAACAGGATTAAACTGTATAGTCAAAGTCACTCCTTTTGCCAGAGGTGGAAATACAAATGAATACCTTAAAGTGTGAACATTTTCTCCTCCTGAGGGTTACATTTAAAGAGCATCTTTCAAATAACTGTGTATTTCCCTCAAATCACTAAAACAAAAGGTAAATCCAAACAGGCCAACAGCTACCAAGAGGGGACAATTTTCCCCTCAGCTGAGGCACTATTTGCCGAATTGCAGCCTAGGAGTGATTTTTATCGCCAAGTTATAAATGGCTGCAAATCAGGAGGTTTTGATGGAAATGCAGACTGACTTTTAGCTGTATCGATGCTTGTGATTGCTGCTGTGAAAAAAAATGTCCTCCTTCCGCCATCCAGCTCCCCAGGCTCTTTAATTCTTGTAAATAATGTGCTTGCCTTGAATCTCACACTGAAGCTGGTCAGTGAAGCAGTCAGGGGAATATGATTAAGGAATAAAAATTCCCATTCTGGTTCAGGAAACATGACCGGAGGTTTGATTTCTGATCAGTCAACTGGTGCGTGTGTGTGTGTGCGCACACACACACACACACACACCCCTTTAATGACACATTTATTAATGATCAGAAGTGAAATGGTCAATTGCCTTCCCTTCCTCTGATCCCGCCATTTAGGATAACTGAGAATAGGAACAAGGCTGTTCCTGAATTCTATACCTGTGCATCCTTTTGGCAAAATGTCTTGATATGGAAAATAGCAGTGTCTTTCAGCCCCCAAGTGATTTTTTTTGTTTGTTTGTTTCATGGTATCAGTGATGAGACACTTGGTGTTAATAAATATCCTGGCACCAGGTACAGACTCAGAAATTTTGTCTCTTAGTCAACTATTTGATTGCTGTGAGTTAAGCATAGATATTCACTGCTACCTTTGAGGGACATAATTCTAACCTCCTTCCCAGAAACCAAGGTCTCTTTCTTTAGAGAACTTATAAAAAATTGAGGCTTTTGTCATCACTTTCAAGTGCAGATTGCTCTCAAAGCTCAGTCCACATACATTTATCACTCTTCACCCCCCACTCTCAAATAAAGCATATGTTCCAATCTATTAAGTTCTTTGCACATCCGAACCACCAAAAAGAGGTCAAATAATATAGTTTGACACATTTTCTACTTTGTCACTTACTATCAAGATTTTGTAGATAGAAAAAAAAGTTGACAACTGCCCTTGAAAATATCAGAATATGGAGATTTTTTTTTTTTTTGCCTTGACAGGTTTCTCCCCCACCCCCACACCCCCACTTTTCAGTCTGACAAATCAGGCAGTCTCTGTATTCTATGAAATGTAAAGTTTAGTTGGATGGCTTTTCATAAACTTCATTTTTAACACATTTTCCTCTTCTTTGTATTTTTATAATATATGCAAAATGCCAGGCTCCTCAAAAGAACTTTACAGGTCATTTTCCTGCCATAATAGTCGAATCAGCAGCAAATGCACTTCATGGTTTAAATGCAGTGACAGAAGTAGTCTGACAGCAGAAATATGTACTGGGTAGTAACTTCCACAAAAGCCTTGAGATTTTCACATGAGTAGAGATTATGACTTTGGAAATCACTTTTTTTTGAAGATCAGCTCTGTGTAAATATGGACGAAGAGCATTTATTAGTTCTGTATTGTCAAGTGCCCTTGACCTAGTGACATTATTGATTTTCAACCATTGTCTTTATATGTATTGGTCCAAGAAGACAGAACCATAATAGCTGCCTCCCTTGACAATTAATTTTGATCTGCTTGATGTGATGAGCCTTACGGATGCCCTTGAAAAAAATGACTTCCATGTCAATGCATGCATGTAGGTATACACACTTATATTTTTTCAAACCAAACATTAGGTTACCTGGTCTGATGAAAGATTTTCCTTCTCATTGCCAAGTCTCCTGATAGGAAGAGTTGCACCAAAAAATATAATTATTTTTAGTTATTAACATTAAAGATATATCTATTGAAAAGGATAAAATTAAATGAAACTGCAGTAGGTGTGCAAATTCTAAACATATACTGTCTCATTAGACGTAGTTTTTTTTTTTTAAATAAATCACCAAACTATAAACATAATGTAAATTTCTTCACATAGTTTTGTTGTTTTTTTAAGGATTAGTATGTAAAGAGGTTACTGGCTGAGTGTCTTAGTCAGTTCAGGTGGTATAATAATACCATCAACTGGGGCATTTAAACACTAGGGGTTTGTTTCTCACAATTCTGGATGCTAGGAAGTTTGAGATTAAGATGCCAGCATGGTTGAATTCTGATGAAGGAACCTCTTCCTAATTAATGGATGGCAGTCTTCTTGCTGTATCCTCACTTGGCAGAGAGAGGGAGGCTCTGGCTACTTTCCCTTCATATAAGGGAACTAATCCCATTCATGACAGCACCACCCTCATGACCTAACCATCTCCCAAATATTCACCTCCAGATACCATCACATTGGCATTGTTGGGGATTAGGGCTTCAGCATATGAATTTATGGGGCAGGGGTAGGGGTCACAAATATTCAGTCCATGACAATGAGTAAAAAGATTCCTATTATTGAATCTCCTTGGAAAAATGTGAGCAATTTGGGCTAAGAAAATTTAGAAACTCTCTACTTCATTCATCTGGCATTACTATTTTTTTTTGTTTGTTTGTTTTAAACTGCCATTATTTAATAGACAAAATAAAAATAGCAATTGTCTATTATTGGATAAAATACTCATTTCATCCCAGGGAATAAATGAAGATTAATTACTGTAGGTATTTTGTGTTTCTTGGATCAGAGTAACATATCAACAAGTATACATTTTCTAGTGTGCAATTTTCTTGTTATAATTAATGTGTTTTGGTTGTTTTGCCATGCTCAAATAGTAGTATTTTAATCACCCTCAAAGGCCTCCTTCTAAATACAAAAAGCATAATAAGTACCTGTGAAATTTTTTATTCATGGCAGTCAAAATAAGAAACCAATTGCCATTTTAGGTTTTGAACCTTCCATCAGTGCATCTCCAATTTTCTTTCTATTCCACTTTCTCCATTTAATTTTGGAAAAGTGATAATAAATAAATAAATTTAAAAACATTGAAAAGCTTTGAGAACAGTAAAAAGAATTTTATATCAGGTTGTATTACTGTGTAACATATCAATTCAAAATTTGATTGCTTACAACATTTATCATTTCTAAGAAGCACAAGGATTGCATGGGAAATTCATGGGATGGTGTTAAAAGATAAACTGAGGCATTTTAAAAGTGTATTTTAACAAAATTGATTTGAATTGGGCAGTATGCAATCTAGCAGATAGAAAGGAACTCTGAGGAGCTGAACAAAATGAAATACCTTAATAGCAGAAGAGAGCAGGATCAAGGAAGTTCTACAAGACAGAAAAGCAAGTTGGTTATTATAAGTTTAGTGGCTTTTAGGAGATGGCAGAGATCAATCAGGTCACTTACGTAAGCTCATCAGGCACTACCTGATTGACTGATTTCCAATTCCATTTCTGGGAGAACTGAAACTATAATTAAGTCTTGGTTTGATGGCATGAAACTTAGCATAAGAAACTCTATTTTGGGTCTGTGGTCCTGTTTTCACAGTGGTCACCTGGTTTATCAGCTTGATAAGGGGCAAGGATCGGCAGGTCTTAATGGCCACAGCTGGGCTGACTCACCTAGGCTCTCCATGGCCTGTCATCCCCTAATAAGCTAGTTCAGGATTGTTCTTATGATAGAATTCAGGCATCTGAAAGAAGGCAGAAGTGTGCAAGGTCTCCTAAAACCATGTCTCAAAACTAGCACAACCTTAAACCCATTGTTTCATATTAAACAAACCAAGCAGGCAGGGCCAGGTTCATGGTGGCTTTATTACATACCATTAAGCATCTGGTTGTGATTATAATAAGCACATGAGTTACAGCGAGTGACACATGTTTCTTGAAGGAAAAGAAAGGAGAGAGGAGGAGGAGGAAAAGGAACACGGCTAGCTCCCAGTGGTGGCCTGGCTGGTGTACCCAGGTGTGGGCCGGGCATGGGCCTGCACTGCCCTGTGCTTTTTAACCCTCTCACATTCCCGGGGGAGGCACTGGGGAGAAGGAACTCTTGGGGCACAGGCAGGGTCTCGGGGCTCCCAGGAGGATCCTTCTTGCCCAGTTGTCTAAGAGCCAGCAGAGGACAGGGATGTGATTGGTCAGCTAAGCTTAAAGGCCCCAGTGTCTGGTCCAGAGCAGACATTTGGAGTGTGAAAGGTCCGTCTGGCCAAGGCTATGGTTTTCCCAGTGGTCATGTATGGATGTGAGAGTTGGCTATAAAGAAAACTGAGCATCGAAGAATTGATGCTTTTGAACTCTGGTGTTGGAGAAGACTCTTGAGAGTCCCTTGGACTGCAAGGAGATCCAACCAGTCCATCCTAAAAGACATCAGCCTTGAATATTCATTGGAAGGACTGATGCTGAGACTGAAACTCTGATACTTTGGCCACCTGATGCGAAGAACTGACTCATTTGAAAATACCCTGACGCTGGGAAAGATTGAAGGCAGGAGAAGAAGGGGACGACAGAGGATGAGAGGGTTGGATGGCATCACTGACTCGATGGACATGAGTTTGAGTAGGCTCTGGGAGTTGGTGACGGACAGGGAGGCCTGGCATGCTGCAGTCCATGGGGTTGCAAAGAGTCGGACACGACTGAGCGACTGAACTGAGGAGTGTGTAGGAGGGCAAGGAAGGAGGAGAGAAAGGCAAGACTGAAGGAGGGAGGGAGAAGTTTAGGGCCTCTCACAAAAAAATAAATAAATAAATAAATAAACAAACCAAGTTACAAGGCCAGCTCAGTTCAAGGACTGGAGAAACAGACTCTGCCTCTTGATGGGAGGGGTATCAAATGGTAGTTTAAAAGGTGTGAATGTAGGGAGACCTTTAACTGGGTCTGTCAATGCAATTAACCCACCAGATGCATTATTCCAGACCTCCTCAGACTGATACTTATTAATATGTATAATTAAAATTCTTAACTTTCAACTAAAATATTAAGATATTAAAGATTAATGGGAAAAAAATTGGGTTATTTTTCAGGTTCTGTTCATTTCCTCCACTGGGGCAATCACTATGAAGAATTTGGTGTGTGCCCAGTTCATCTTTAGAGGCACCTTTGTTTATGCATGTACACAAAACACACACATATAGCCACCCCCTCCCTGGCATTCATATATACTGATGGTTTTAAATTATATGCAAATTTTTTATATTTCTCCTATCAGGATACAATGGGAAGGAGGTCCAAGAGGGAGGGGATATATGTATACACATAGCTGATTCACTTCTTTGTACAGCAGAAACTAACACAACATTGCAAAGCAACTATACTAAAAAAAATGTAAAATGTTTTATCTTTTTTTTTTTTTTTAACTGAGTTATTCTCAGTGGCTCAGTGGTAAAGAATCCACCTGCAATGCAGGAGACTTGCAGGCAATGCAGGTTCGATCCTTGGGTTGAGAAGATCCCCTGGAGTAGGAAATGGCAACCCACTCCAGTATTCTTGTCTGGAGAATCCCATGCATAGAGGAGCCTGGTGGGCTGCAGTTCATAGGGTCACAAAGAGTCGGACATGACTGAGTGACTAAACAACAGCAGCAACACAACAGCAAAATGTTTCATACTCCTCACATTTGAATAAAGGCTGGCTGTATTCACTGCTGACAATTAGAGTAGAGTGGAAGGAACACTGCATGACTTCAAAGTCAAGCAAGGTCATCAAAGATTATGAAGTTTCTACCTGACTTTCTCCCTCTTGGAATAGAAAGCTCTGAGTTGACGGGTAAGAATTTCAGCTAAAGAATAATGACTTTAAAGAATAATGACTCCCCAAATATACCCATGTCTTTTTCACCAGATCTTGTGAATTTTATGGTACATGGCTAAAAAGATTTGGTAATCTTTGGCAAAGATGGAAATTAATTTTCTCACAGCTTTGGAGGCTGGAAGCCCAAGATCAGGGAGCAGCACGGTTCTGGTGAGAGCTCTCTTCCTGGCTTGTAGATGGCCTCCTTGCTGAGTGTTTACATGGTGGAGAGAGCCAGTAAGCTCTCTGGAATCCTCCTGTCAGATTAGGATCCTACCTTATGGCTTTATTTAGTCCTAATTACTTCTTAATGTCAAACATAGTCACACTGAGAATTAAAGCTTCAGCATATGGCTTTTAGGGGAACGCAGTTATGTCCATAGTATAGCAAAATAAATGATATTGTTTCAAGCCATCTTTAAGTTTTGGGTTGGTTTTTTTTTCTGTAGTAATAAGTATCAGGAACAGTTATATGACCAAGACTGTTTTTGTGTTTTCATATATTTACATAAATGACCTTATAGTTAATATTGTTATTTCCTTTTTGACTCAACATGCTTTGAGATATAAACATATAAAATTATATTCATTTTAATTGATGCATACTAGTCTAGCATATAACAATATTTTATGTATAAATTCCCATAACCATGAACTTTTGGGTTGTTTTTAGTTATACCACAATTATAAATAGTACCTCAGTAAAAGTGTTTTTATCTTTTTTGAGCATGTTCTCACTTTTTCTAAACTGTATTAAGTGGGTCATAGGATATGCATACTCATTTTTTTTAACAACATGCATACTTTAAATTTTACTAATGTGTCAAATTGTTCATTGAGTTCCCTCTCATCTTCTTTTTATTAATTCCACTAGCATTGTGCAAGGACTCTTACATCTCTGCATTCTTACCAGCACTTGATAGTTGCAGAGATTTGATTCATTGCTAAAATTGTGGCATTAATATAAATTACTTTAATTTCTATTTTCCTTTTAGTTTGTGAGGTTGAATGTCTTTTGAAAACATTTCTTGGCTATTTTGGCATCTTTTTCTCTATACTGATTATTTTCTTTGTCATTCCATTGTGCGCTCAGTCACTTCAGTTGTGTCCAACACTTTGTGACCCAATGGACAATAGCCTGGCAGGCTCCTCTGTCCATAGGATTTTCCTGGCAAGAATACTGGAGTGTGTTGCCATGCCTTCTTCCAGGGGATCTTCCCTACCCAGGGACTGAACCTGCATCTCCTGCGTATCCTGTATTGCAGGCAGATTCTTTACCACTGAGTCACTGGGGAAGCCCCTTATTATTTCAGTAGATTTTGGTTATCTTCTAATTTGTTAAGGGAACTCTTTATGTGCTCTGAGCATGAAAATATTTTCAAGACTTTTATTGATAGCCATGCAAATACTAGTGATTAAGTAGAAAACCATACTCTGTAGTTACTAAGTGATAGTTTTATTCCCTTCAAAATAGTTATCATCTGGGTTGGCTACTCACATAGAATTTTTCTAAGACCATAAGACTTGTATTAGAAGGCAGATATGACTTTGTCTTGCTTTAAATTCTTAGGAATACAGTACACAAAGAAAAGGTAACTAATCAAAGAAACAAAAAGTATACTGATGTATTCTGAGCATTAATGTTTTCCTGTTTTTTGCTATGAAATTATCTTTAGACATTTGCCTTGTCCTTTTCTTAGTTCAGATTTCTGTGATGTGATTTAAATACATATGTGTAAGTATATAATGCATATTTCACATACATATGATTTCATAGTTTTTTTTATGAGTTTTGAGTTTTGTGTTCTCTTTAAGAAATCCTTCCATAATATATAGTATTCTTGATGTATACTTCTAATAAAATATCTTAAATGGACAAATGGTATAGTATTCTTGATATTTTTAGAGCTATATTTTCAATGAATTTGTAATTTCCACTTATTAATAGAACAGATCAGAGTGCCAATTTTTTCTGTTTTATTGAGACTGGTAGTGCAGTATAGAGATTTATGAAATGTGAGACAAGTAACTGGAAAAAGGAACTGAAGCTTTTAATTGTATTTGTGGGGAATAATATCACGCAAGCAGGCGGGTTCAACCAATGAAAAAGTTTTATCTTACTGGTGGTCCTTGAGATGGCCTGAAGTTAAAAGTTCTCATCCTGAAGTATCCTTTGGGTCTGTGTTATATAGGATTAACCAGGCTGATGGTCTTACTTTTACCATCATCACTGATTATATAGTTTATTAGTTGGTAGCTGTGAGAAACTTGAAGGTAGTATGGGAAAAGTTCAGGAGAAAACATTATTTTATGGGGATTAGAGGAAAGAATGGGAAACTGGTAAACAAAGAACATGATATCCCTTTACTTGGCCCATGAGGTTAAATTCACCTTTCAATTCAGATCTTGGTAAATATGTTTCATACAGGCTATGTTTTAGGTAAATGCAAATCTATGTATTGTGGAAAGCATGTACACAGACTTTTATGCACAGAAAGCATGTCCTGTCCATGTAATTGGTCACACAAATGCAATATAGCTACTGCATTACCTGTCTTCTTCCTGCATTTTGGTAGAAGCTAATGAATGAGTTCCTTAAAGCCCGGGAGAGAAATGATACAGAAAAAAGTAATACTGCCCCACTGTTGTTTTTTTTTTCCTTCTACTATTGTTGCCATGCCTTGTGTCATAGCTCATTGCTGAAGGCCAGAGCCATGATAACCCTGGGGTAAGATGGGTGAGAAGGAGATATTGTCTTTAGGCCATGGCTTCATCTTGCCTTAGGAGAGTCTGATGCAGCTGATGGCAGGCGTGCTGTTCTCCTGTCAGGGATTTTCAGAATTTATAGATGCCTCAGGGCCCTGAGCTGTGTGCATGCTGTCTGTCTATCACAAAACATGAAGCTTCTTCTGGGTTGCCTTTGTGGGTTTTGGAAGGCAGAGTAGAATGCAAATACAAAGACCCAACTTCCAATTAGCCAGCTTTCTTTCTTTTAGATTGTGATCACACTTGGCAAATCTCTCTATCTCAAGGAAACGATTACTTAGTCACATCATAATTACCACAAATAGCCACATGAATTACTAGCTCCTTCCTCAGAATATGATTTTCTCTGAATCCCATCTCAAATGATAAGAGAACACATAGCAAGAATATGGTATCTGCACAGTGAGGGAGACTTGGAGGTATTGATGGGGTCATATTAGAAGGTATCTCTGGTCTGACGTCAGTACGTGTGTAGTGCCCAGTGGTGGAAAAAAGCTATCCAGAGTAATGAGATAGGCAGAGCAAATATTTTATAGAGTGTGTATTGAAAAAAAGGCAATCCATCAAATTTTCATATTATGTACAACTGTATAGTATCAGCTTACAAATGT
This sequence comes from Antilocapra americana, assembly GCA_007570785.1. Classification (NCBI taxonomy): domain Eukaryota; kingdom Metazoa; phylum Chordata; class Mammalia; order Artiodactyla; family Antilocapridae; genus Antilocapra; species Antilocapra americana. The sequence goes on from ML661355.1 coordinate 205,911, forward strand.
TAGTGGCTCAACTGCAGTACCAAAGCAAATAAAGCATCTACACTGATATCCTAAACTTTAGATACTTAAAGACCAATACTGATAATTTCTCTAGCAAGGAGTATAACCCTTAATGCAAGGAAGCCATTATTCCAGTGCAGAATACTAGCACAGAAAAGAATCAATAGATGGAACTAAACCCGGATGATGTTTATAGAAGATATGGATCTCATTAGAACTGTCTAAGGTGGTTTTCTAATTTCCTTGTGAAAATGTATTGATGTTAATATCAAACCAAAGTGTATTATTTGTATTACACACACACACACACACACACAGACTTCTGTTCGTATCTGTGCTGTTTTAGTCCTCAATGATGCTGTTCAATCCCTGTTGTGAGCTGAGTTCATATGGGCTCACTTAAAAACTGAAGTCAAGACTCTTGTGTTCAAAGAACACAGAGCCCAGAAAGAAAACCACATACCTGTGGACAATTAATCTTCAACAAAGGAGGCAAAAATATACAGTGGAGAAAAGACAGCATCTTGAGCAAGTGGTGTTGGGAAAACTGGACAGCCACATGTAAATCAGTGAAGTTAGAACACACCCTCTCATCATACACAGAAGTAAACTCAAAATGGCTTGAAGACCTAAACATAAGACATGGCATAATAAAGTTGTAGAAGGGAACACAGGGAAAGGCTTTTCTCACATAAATCGCAGCAATGTTTTCTCAGGTCAGTCTCCCAAAGTAATAAAAATAAAAGCAAAAATAATCAACTAATCAAACTTAAAAGCTTCTGTACAGCAAAAGAAACCATAAACACAATGAAAAGACAACTTACGGACTGAGAGAAAATGTTTGTAAATGATACAATTGATAAGAGCTAAATTTCCAAAGTACATAAACAGCTCATACAGCTCAATAACAAAAAATGCAAATAAACAACTTAATAAAAAATGGGCAGAAGACCTAAATACACATCTCTCCAAAGTAGGCATACAGATGGCCAGTAGGCCCATGAAAAGATGTTCAGCATCACTAATTGTTAGAGAAATGCAAATCAAAACTACAATGAGGTATCACCTCACACCAGTCAGAATGGCCACCAATAAAAATGTTGGAGTGGGTGTGGAGAAAAGAGAACTCTTGTACACTATTGGTAGGAATGGAAACTGCTGCAGCCACTATGGAAAACGGTATGGAGACTTCTTAAAAAGCTGTAAATATAGTTGTCATATCATCTACTTTGGGGTATGTATCTGGAGAAAGCCATACTTTGAAAAGATACCCAGTGTTCATGGTAGCACTATTTAAAACAGCTAAGACATGGAAGCAAATTAAATGTCTATAAACTGATGAATTGATAAAGAAGATGCAGTGTGTGTGTATGTATACACAAATAAGGCTTCCCTGGTGACTCACATGGTAAAGAATCTGCCTGCAATGCAGGACACACACACACACACACACACACACACGCACGCGCTCAGTGGAATGTTGCTCAATCATAAAAAGAATGAAATAATGCCATTTGCAGCAACATAGTTGGAACTAGAGGTTAGCATACTAGTGGAATACACCAGAGAGAGAAAGACAAATACTGTATGATATCACTTATATATGGAAGCTAAAATATGATACAAATGAACTTATTCACAAAACATAAACAGTCTCATAGACATAGAAAACAAACTTATGGTTAGCAGAGAGAGGATTGAGGGGATAAATTGGGATTAACAGATACAAACTGCTATATATAAAATAGACAAATAACAAGTTCTCTGTATAAAACAGAGAACTACATCCAATATTCTATAATACACCATAATGGAAAAGAATATGGGAAAAAATACTCTGGTATTGAAGAACATAGCTGTCTGAACCTCATGTTTCACTGGGTTACTCAGTTTTCTTTAGAGAAAACGTGCATGGGGAATGGGGTTTCAGATATTCCAATAAACTCAATAAAACCAGTTTTAATAGGAGGCTGAAATGGAGAACACTGGGGAATGGATGGAAAATGAGATCAGCATTGGAAAAAAGTGCCATATATGACCAGTTGCCAGTGACATTAGAACTGTGAAGAGGTCAAACCTAATTTGAAATCAGGTGCAAAGAGGATGGATATATTTCATAAATCACAAGTGCAAAATGAAAGTCTGTAATAGCTCTAGTGAGGATATTTGTAGAGCTGGTTCTAAGTTCTGAATTTACATTATAGTGAATATAACCCAAATGCCAATCTTCAGAAAGAGTGACGTCACTGTTGAACAAATTTTTGCTGTCCTAAGTAATGACATAGTTAAATGTCTGCTTTCTTTTTCCTCCTATTTGGATGGTAGAAAAATTGTAATTGTTACAGTGAACTTCCATTTTTGTAGAAATGTGCAAGATTTTACCTTAACTAACCTAACCTAAGAATCAGGCCAAACTCCATCTCCATGAAAACTTGCTTCTGCCTTTTGACCTAGAGCAAACCAGTTGGAGAAGGAAGTGGCAACCCACTCCAGTATTCTTGCTGGGGAAATCTCAGGGACAGAGGAGCCTGACGGCCTACAGTTTATGGGGTCACAAGAGTCAGACATGACTTAGTGACTAAATCACCACCACACCCACTACCACCACCATACTAGTTATCTACAGACAAGAGTTTTTTTGGACCCAGCTGTTGTAATTTTTATAAACCACCAGTAGGTATCTCTTATCAGCAGTTTTGGCTGTGGACGGGGCTCCACTCATTTCTAGTTCCTTTTTTTCGGGTAATGAGTTTTTAATAGTGATTGTTGTATGCATGGGTGTGTAGTAAATAGAATATTAAACTCAACCATCAAGCTTATTTCATTTGAAGTTTACCAAAATTGTGATGAAAAACAAAAATTTCTTAAAGTGGAAGTTGACAATTCAGCCATGAAAAATGAACATTTTATTCATTAGAGTGGGAAATAAATGTAAGACATTTCCTAGAGATCCAGTCTACAGATTTCATTACGGATGAGGTTAATGTTTAATATCTGAAGTCTGCAGGGCCTTTTCTAATAGGAAAAAATTGCAAAAGTTACTTCTGTGTGGAAAAGTTTTAAAAGGAGAGGTTTCTTTTGAGAAAATAAAATGAAGCAACTGAGTAAAAAGTTATTCCTGAAATGTTCAGTTTATGTCCCTCCTCTGCTTAGAGGGGACATTTTACCATTGCACCATCTGACCACCCTTTTAATGCTGTCGTACCACTTAATGTCTAAACATTCATCTGGTACTGGGCATACATTGTCTCAGAGTAGTGGATGAAGTTGAGTCTAAGGAATAACACTCATAGATTACACTGAATGAATAACCCCTCTAGTTTGGGCTTGGTTCGTACCAAAAGGGTTTAGAGATAATATTGCTCTTGGAAACTGATTTTCTATAATGATTTGGTTTTTCTATCAATAACTATTTCCTTTGGAGAGTAAGGCTGCCTGCAGCTTTGTGAGAGTAAGCACTTCAAAAAATTTCAGTGCTTCTTTGGAGCAAGGTTATAGCTCACCATTTATTTCTAACAGAATTACATAGGTCAGTGTTGTTTTTTTTATTTTTCTTTTCGTTAATTATTTTTTATTGAAAGGTAATTGCTTTATAGAATTTTATTGTTTTCTGTCAACCCTCAACATGAATCAGTCATAGGTACATATGTCCCCTCTCTTTTGAACCTCCCTTCCATCTCCCTTCCCATCCCACCCCTATAGGTTAATACAAACCCCATTTCCTGAGCCATAATGGCAAATTCCCATTGGCTATCTATTTTACATATGGTAATGTAAATTTCCATGTTACTCTTTCCATACATCTCACCCTCTCCTACTCTCTCCCCATGTTTGTAAGCATATTCTTTATGTCTGTTTTTCCATTGCTGTGCTGTAAATAAATTCTTCAGTACCATTTTTCTAGATTCTGTATATATGCATTAGAATACGATATTTATCTTCCACTTTCTGACCTACTTCACTCTGTATAATAGGCTCTATGTTCATCACCTCCTTAAAACTGACTCAAATGCATTCCTTTTTATGGCTGAGTAATATTCCATTGTGTATATGTACCAAAAATTCTTTATCCATTCATCTGTCGATGAACATCTAGGTTGATTCCATGTTCTAGCTATTGTAAATAGTGCTGCGGTAAACAATGGGATACATGTGTCTTTTTCAGTTTTGGTTTCCTCTACTCCTACATGCCTAGGAGTGGGATTGCTAAGTCATATGGTGGTTTTATTCCTAGTATTTTAAGGAATCCCCATAGCATCTCCCATAGTGACTGTATCAATTTACATTCCCACCAACAGTGCAAGAGCATTCCCTTTTGTCCACACCCTCTCCAGCATTTATTGTTTGCAGACTTTTTGATGAGGGCCATTCTGATTGATGTGAGGTGATATCTTATTGTAGTTTTGATTTGCATTTCTCTAATAATGAGCAATGTTGAGCATCTTTTCATGTTTTTATTAGCCATCTTTATGTCTTTGGAAAAACGTTTGTTTAGGTCTTTTTCCCACTTTTTGATTGGGTTGTTTTTCTGGTATTAAGTTGTATGAGCTGCTTATTTATTTTGGAAATGAATCCTTTGTCAGTTGTTTCATTTGCTATTATTTTTTCCTGTTCTGAGGATTGTCTTTTCATGTTGCTTATAGTTACCTTTGCTGTGCAAAAGCTTTTAAGTTTAATCAGGTCCCACTTATTTATTTTTGTTTTTATTTCCCTTACTCTAGGAGGTGGGTCATAGAGTATCTTGCTTTGATTTATGTCATTGAGTGTTGCGCCTATGTTTTCCTCTAAGAGTTTTATAGTTTCTGTTCTTACATTTAAGTCTTTAATCCATTTGAGTTTATCTTTGTGTATGGTGTTAAGAAGTGTTCTAATTTCATTCTTTTATATGTAGCTGTCCAGTTTTCCCAGCACCATTTATTGAAGAGGCTGTTTTTGCCCCATTATATATTTTTGTATCCTTTGTAAAAAAATAAGGTACCCATAGGTGCTTGGGTTTATTTCTAGGCTTTCTATCTTGTTCCATTGGTCTATATTTCTGTTTTTGTGCTAGTACCATACTGCCTTGATGGCTGTAGCTTTGTAGTATAATCTGAAGTCAGGAAAGTTGATTCTTCCGGTTCCATTCTTCTTTCTCAAGACTGCTTTGGCTATTCAGGATCGTTTGTATTTACATATGAACTGTGAAATTTTTTGTTCTAGTTCTATGAAAAATGCCATTGGTAATTTGACAAGAATTGCATTGAATCTGTAGATTGCATTTTGTAGTATAGTCATTTTCACAATATTGATTCTTCCTACCCAGGAACATGGAATATCTCTTCATCTGTTTATGTCATATTTGATTTCTTTCATTAGTGTCATAATTTTCTGCCTACAGTCCTTTTGTCTCCTTAGGTAAGTTTATTCCTAGGTATTTAAGTCTTTTTGTTGCAGTGGTAAATGGGATTGATTCCTTAATTTCTCTTTCTGATTTTTCATTGTTAGTATGTAGAAATGCAAGTGATTTCTGTGTGTTGGTTTTGTATCCTGCAACATTGCTAAATTCACTGATTAGCACTAGTAATTTTCTGGTACTTTCTTTAAGGTTTTCTATGTATAGTATCATGTCATCTGCAAACAGTAAAAGCTTTACTTCTTTTCCCATCTAGATTCCTTTTATTTCTTTTTCTTCTCTGATTGCTGTAGCTAGGACTTCCAAAATTATGTTGAGTAACAGCAGTGAAAGTGGACACCCTTGTCTTGTTCCTGATCTTAGGGGGAATGCTTTCAGTTTTTCACCATTGAGAATAATGTTTGCTCTAGGTTTACCATATATGGCCTTTACTATGTTGAGGTAGTATGCCCTCCTTATATGCCCAATTTTTGAAGCATTTTAATCATAAATGGGTGCTGAATTTTGTCAAAAGCCTTTTCCTGCGTCTATGGAGATGATCATATGGTTTTTACCTTTCAGTTTGTTACCATGGTGTGTCACATTGATTGATTTGTGTATATTGAAGAATCCTTGCATCACTGGAATGAACCCAGCTTGACTCTGGTGTATGAGCTTTTTGATGTGTTGCTGAATTCTGTTTGCTAAAATTTTGTTGAGGATTTTTGCATCTATGTTCATCAGTGATATTGGTCTGTAGTTTTCTTTCTTTGCATTGTCTTTGTCTTGTTTTGGTATCAGGGTGATGGTGACCTCGTAGAATGAGTTTGGAAGTATTCCTTCCTCTGTAATTTTCTGAAAGAGTTTTAGATGTTTTTATTTAGTGGCATTTTTTTTCCTTATAACAAGAGTAAAACCTATGCTTATTGTAGAAAATAATCTGTGATCTCACCATCCAGAGATATTAACATTTTTGTTGGCCTCTTTCATTTTGTGTGTATGATATTTCAAGAACAAGATGGAATCATGCTATATGTACAAAATGAACATTCTAAGTATTTTTTATTCTGAAAATATACTACTATATAGCACTGGGCTAAAAGTATTGTTTTAAACAGATTTACTATTATTTATTAAATTCTCTATTTCTGGACACTTGTTTTACCTTGTTATGAAAAGAACTTTGTTGGAGCTGTGTGGAGTATATCTTTGCAAATGTCCTTGGTTATTTCTTCATGATAAACTCATACAAATAAAAGTTTTAGGTCACATGGCATAAAGAAATGTTTATTCATTATTTACAAACATCCATGCCCAAAGATTCTAGAAGTTTATGTTTCCAGTTACAATATCATACTCTTGAGCATATTTTCAATACCAGTATGACAGGTGAAAATAGCATGTCATTGTTTAATAATCATTTCTCTGATTATTAGTGAGGCTTAACATTTTAAATACAGTTATTTCCTCATTCATTTGTTACAGTGGGGTATTGCTAATTTCTTATTGATTTGTAAAAGCCCCATATATTTCCATTATTCTGTCACCAATACTGTAAATAACATTATTAGTTCTTTGTCTTCAATCTTGCTCATACTTCAGTTGTTTTTTTGTTTTACATCTAGAGATTTTTTATTTTCACGCACAAAAGTCATGTTTACTAATATATATATGATATATTTGTATATATACATATATATAAGACTCATGTATATATATATAGAAGCCTCATATATATATACATTATATATATATATATAATGTATATATATATTTGCCATTGATGCTTTGCTTAGGAAGCTTTCATTTAGTTCAGATTTCTGAGATAACTTTCAAGGCAGAAGCACATTATCACTTATTATTCTTATCTCTATAGTCATCTCAGTAGTAATTTATAAGAGGATGGGAAAACATATCAGTAAGGATTGTCAACAGAGCACTTTAAGTGTTTGAATCTTTCTCTTTTAGATCTGAAAAGTTAAATTTAATTAAACTTGATAGGAAAAGGAATTTAGGCTACCTTCATACTGCCCAGGATTGTCCTCTACTTACATCAGGGTTTTTGGCTTTGGTGCAGGCAGTTGCTGATGAGAGGGTAGAAGGAGGAGGCAGATGGGAGCCAGACAGATACATAGATGCACTGGCCCAGGAACCAAGACAGCCTGGTAATAATAGCTCTACATAACTGTCACTCTGCCTCTTTTATTTATTCTTTATGGTCCAGATTAAGTTTTACATTCCAACTTTTCCATCCCAGGCTGATTCTCCAAATAGCTGAGGATATTAATATATTCATTACTATCTATACAATTTAGTTCTTCTCATATAGTCTCTATAATATAGTTTTTTTAGTTTCTAGTTTTTATACTATCTAATATAAAACTTAAAATATGAAATTAGTTTTCCTTAGAAGACTCTAAGTTACTGCTATGATTTGGTCATGTGTGTGTGTGCTAAGTCGCTTTAGTTGTGTCCAACTCTTTGCAACCCTATGGACTGTAGCCTGCCAGTCTCCTCTGTCCATGGGATTCTCCAGCCAAGAATACTGGAGTGGAGATTGCCTTGCTCTCCTCCAGGGGATCTTCCTGACCCTGGGACCAAACCCTTATCTCAGGCATCTCCTGCATTGGCAGGTGGGTTCTTTACCACTAGTGCCACCTGAGGAGCCCAATTTAGTCATAATTAGACCATGTCAGTCTTTAGAAATACTAATTTGTTGGTTGAACACACAAATTCACACAATATGGGATAAAACAGAGAGTGACTACTAACATGTACCTAATGAAGTATAGGGGCTTCCCAGGTGGCGCTAGTGGTAAAGAACCTGCTTGCCAGTACAAGAGATGTAAGAGACACAGGTTTGATCCCTGGGTCAGGAAGATCCCCTGGAGAAGAGAATGGCAACCCACTCCAGTATTCTTGCCTGGAGAATCCCAGGGACAGAGGAGTTTGGTGGGCTATACAGTCCATAAGGTCACAAAGAGTCAGATATGACTGAAGTGACTTAGCACAGCACAATCCCTCAAGGGATTGGTTGATTATGAAAACACATTAAATCTTTTAATTGTATATATATTTATAAAAGATATGTATTTAGTATGTATTAAGATATATACTTTTCCACATAATACTTGGAAGTCCGTAAAATCTTGGTCTCAACTTAAAGGAAGCCAGCTTGAATCCTGACCCTGACATCTATCAGCTGTGTGAGTAAAAGCCTCAGTTTCTGCATCTGGAAAACGGGGTTGCTATAATACCTTCCTCAAAGAGTTGAATTAAGACATGACCCAGTTCAGTCTGGATTTCCCCAAAGTGCCTCGAAAGGATGTGATTTAACTCTTTGGACAGAACTTCAAGATTTACATTCTCTCTAACTCAAGTCATAGTTATTAGGCTAGTAGGAAACCAAACCCAAATCATAAACCAACAACTAGAACCTCCCCTAATTCAGTCATTACCAGAGCTGTTTTTATTTTAGGAATTATTTCACAGTTGAGTTGTTGGTTTTTATTCCAACTCTTTTTGTATACATTATTAAAAATGGAATGAGCGAGCCAATGGCATATCTGGCAAGAGGAAAGAGGCCAAATTCCAGTTCTTTCTGCCCAACCTCCCCATAAAATTTTCCAGTGGGTGCAGCAATGTTGGGGTCACTCTCAGCATCGAGCCATGTGTCTCATGCTTGCAGGTGACTGTTAAGCAGCTGTCATTTCCAATCCCCAGGTGGGCTGAGACCCAGTTTTTATATTTATCGAGAGGAAAATTCCCCTCTTTCTGGCCCCATGGCGGGTTTTGACTCCAGTATTTCATTCTCCTGATGTGTGGGTAATCTCATTGACACCTGGAGGCCTTGTGCAGATAAAGCAGAATATTAACCATCAGATTCTCCATGTGGATCTGAAAGATGGCATTTTACCTGCAATTTGTGAAGTTTTTGTGAAGCTCTTTGGGATCCTTCTGGATAAAGAACCTTCTATAAACCTCATGTATTATGATGATGACAGCTGACAGAATCGAAGTTACATATGTGCGTCAGGAGGACAATCTATTCTCTTTGTGCCCACAAAAAGCCCTCCATTTATCTATACAAATATTTTTGAAAAGAGCAAAGCTGAAATGTCTTCTCTCCAGCTGGGGTGCAGTTCTGTTGTTGCTGCGTGGTAAATTGGGTCACCGTCCAGCTCTGCATCCGGCACCTGCTCAGCCACATAATGGGGAAATGAGTGCTTCTATAGTGATGGTGGCAGCGTGCGGCCAACGTGGACCACAGATCGCCGTAGACAGCTAATAAGGAGTCCAGGAGAGCTGATCATTCAGACTGCTGCCTTTGTTGCTCTTGTCTGGGAGGAAAGACATTACTAAAAGGAAAATTATTCTTTTAACTCCTACTCTTGGACTCTTCCTGTGCTTTCTGAGGAGAGTGATTTTAAAAGGTTAGAGTTTGTGAGGGTGTGCCAATTTGGAGACGGAAATGGCTCTAATGCACAGGAGTATTGGGAAACTGTAGATGTTTCTGGAGACTAAATGGGAGGAGGATATCTGAGACTGATTAAAAAGGATTTTATAGTTGAATAAGTGGCATTGTGGGGATGATGGCGTGAATGATAGACACAGAGTCAGTTCAGATATTTTTTTTAAAACGTTTAAACATATGTATTTATTTATTTGGTTGCACTTTGTCTTAGTTGCAGCATTTTAGATCTTTAGTTGCAGCATGTAGGATCTAGGTCCCTGGCCAAGGATTGACCCAGGCTCCTTGCATTGGGAGTGCCTAGTCTTAGCCACTGGACCACCAGGAAAATCTCAGAGCTCAGAGTTTAAATCCAGCATCCACTTTCTGTGGAGCTTTGCCTCAGTTTCTCATTTGTACAAGAGGGTTAGTGTAGATGAAATGAGCAGAGTGCCTGGCATATAATGGGTAGTTATTAAGTATTCATTCATGAGAGAGGGCTTGTATCAGTAAGGCAAAGTGAGGTTTCTCTCGGTAACGTGAAAGCCCCAGATGTCAGGGGCTTAAAGAGCAAAGGTTTATATCTCTGAATGTATGCTAATGTATCTGTGCCTTTAGAAATCTGAAGAAGAGACTGAAGGAATCTGAGGATTTATTGGTATAGCAGATAATGTTAATTGTTTTCCAATATCTATTTTCCCTTCTAACTTTGAATAAGAGAATTCCCACCACTCTATCTTGGCAGAGCTAGAAACTAAAGCCTCTTCTAGCCTGATGGATGCAGGGTCTCCTCCACAAAGTTATTTTTTGAATATAATTAACATTTAATGACTACCAGTTTTTTCAAGTATCTATTGTAACTACTGATACAGTGGCCATGTACTAAGCTTTAACTGGTAGGATGGACAGAAGCAATGGGCAAACTTCTATGTCATGTTGTTAATAAGGAAGCTGTTTAACTGCTGGTTTCTTTTCTATTTTGCTGGTTTGGGAAACAGTTTCTGGAATTTTTATTTTGAACCCAAAGACAGAAGCCACATATTGAGGATGACTCTCACTACTTTGGACTGCCTTCCAATCTCTGAACTACTGTGTGAGCAAGAAAGAAGTCCTCTGTGTTGGTTAAGCCATTGTATTCTGCACTGTGCTCCTTATTATAGAAATTTAGCTTCTACCATACCTAACAGCTTTCTCTTTCCCAGCTAAGTTTTATTTTCAGCCTCATATTTACATTGATTAAATTTCTTCTTTACCATTTAATATTCTCTTATATTAGAGAGCATGTGGGAGATTGGACCTTTGCTGATTGTGAGATCTAGGACAATTCTTATACTTGGTGTGCATGTTTGTGTGTGTATGTGTGTGCACACACATTTTTATTTTCCCAAATTAATCAGGTAACGGTGAACACAGGGGTTTTTAAGTTCCAGGCTGTCTAGGACTTGTTCTTCCAAACCAATATTCTAGCTTGTATCATCAGATCTATTTTATTCATCCAGGCAAATTATTTTACCTAGTACAAGACCAAATCCTATGTGATCAACATCCAAAGATGCAGTAAAAAGACTCCTGGGGCTTAATAGTCTTGTGTGTTACGACAAAAATTCTGGAGGCATGTGTAGGTATGAAAATAAGCCCAATCTGCCTTTGCACAGCCCTATTTTCTTCATTTGGTTCCACTTCATAGTTGAATATGAGCCTGGAGTGAAGGTCTGGATTTTTACAAAGTATGATTTTTGTATTCTGAAGGTAGGTGGACTCTTTGTAAGGAGCTGGTACCCCTATTGGGTGGGTGGGTTTGCACATTAACAACTGTTGCTAGGACAGGGTGGAGAGACAGCCAGGATTCTTTGGGCAAGGCAGGGTTTTTGCCTTTCCATTTGGTCATTTGATGGTTTATTTAGTATCTTGAAATGGAGTAAAAATTAGTTAGCTGTTTTTCTACCTTACCTTGCCAAACTGACTTCCTAATGGGTTAAACAGACAATCCCCACTCCTCATGCCCTCCCCCCAGGTTTGTTTTCTTGATAAAAATGATGAAAAATTCAGCCAGTCACCTTGTTCTTTCCACAGAAGGTCAGACTGGGTTCTTGTTGACAGCTGTTTAGATGAAACCAACTGAATCAGAGTACTGAATTCATTCTTTGTTTTACCATCCTGGAGACAAAAAAAATATTATTGGTAGCATGTTTTGCTCAGCATTTTAGCAGACTTCAAGCAGAATTAGTGATAGTAAAAAGAGGTCTGTCTAAATAATCCAGTGAAAACCAGAATGCTGGGTTTTTAATTGTTTCTTAAGTAGAAGAGGAAGGCTGTTTAGAGGCTAAACATATTAAAATGTATTTTTTATAGAATTGTGCCTCACCCATTTCTATTCTTTGTATTCTTACACTCAAGCAAGTTATTGTATGTTACACCTCAAAATAAAATACTGTAATTATAGCACGTATTAATAAAAGGAGTCCACTCCACAGACTAAAATTCCTGTCAGAAAATTCCCATTTGGGATATTGTTTTGTTAAGTGACTTAAATATAATTTTAGAGCTGAGGCTAGAAGTCAGTGATTCTAAAAATACACATTTTAATTGATTTATGAATATGGTTAATGATAGAATAAAATACTACATTTCCTCTTCTATTCATATTACTATTAGAAAGTCACAGTTCCTATTTGATCAGATTTTGTAGTCACTTAAATAATTTGCAATTCAAATAAACTTTAGCCATGGCATGTTACCTTCATGACAAATTTGCTTGAGTTTTGTTCACCTGTGTAAAATCTGTTTCAAATGCTAAAATAATGATGGAAGTAACTCATTTGAATTACTAGGATCAAGTAAAGGAAGAATGTGCTCATTCTGGAAGCTCTGGGCAACTCAAGAAACCATTACACATCATCTTAACTTACTGAAAGAGAAGAATAGAGTCATGAGCTGGGGAACTCCACAGGAATGAGTTGTATTGAAACAGTCAGTGTAAATAATAAATCTTGTCAGATTAATATAACTTCTTGCTATGATCTAACAGAAAATCTTATGACTTAAAAAGAATGAAGAGCAGTGAGGTTGGTATAATCGAATCTAACTTCAACTCATATAATTTGATCCTCAAAAATTCTTGGCTGGCCTCTAGATCTAAAGATGATGAAGGAGTTTCTTGAAACATCAGCTTTAATTTTGTCTATTCTCTACCAAGCCTTCAGCATTAGGAGTTTCATACTCAAAGCCTGCTGGGTTCAGTTAGATAATTGGATAATTGAACCAGAAGATATAAGACTCTAGAGAACGGTGGTGACAGTGAAGAATTCTTGTGGCTGCCCCACTCCAACCAATGATCACCATGTAGAGATCTGGGGTGAGTGAAAATATTTTACAGTTTTCAAGAGAAATTGGAAGTCAGGTTTTTTATGTGAAATATGCTGATTTTCAAAAGTTGATGAGAGGTTTCAAATGCTGTAGGCTAGTTAGTTAGCTGTTATACTTATTTTAACTCAGGGACCACAAAGTTGAAATATTTGAATTAGGTATCGATAGTGAAAATTTAATCAGACTGATGTTTTTTAACTTGTCTTTCATTGGAGTGAAAATATCTTGATTGTCTGAATGCAGGCTTACTTTGGGGATACATACATGAGAGAGCACCTTAGAATCAGTGAATTTTATCCATTTATTTGTAATTCTCATATTTGGGAATAATGTGCTATAGAAGCTCCTTGATAACCTTGACTTAGGTGGATGTCATAAGCAATTCAGGCTTTGCCATAATAAATGTAAGAAGTTAGCTGAAAGGAACAAGTTAAAGTTCCAGTGATGAAGAATTGCTCACCTAGAGATAAAAAGAGAAACACACACCCATAATGTAAACATAAAATAACTGATGGGTATAAAAACAATGGCCGGAAATATCCTTGAAGTCATAATAACTTGGAAGTTAAATGTCATCTTTTACAAGTTGTATGACCTGGGGAAGGCTAGGGTATAGGAAGAGGTCAGAAAATGTCTATATCTACCATATATGCTACAAAACTCGAAAGTTTATAGAGTACTTGTACCATATAACTAACTAATTCATTTGATGTAGCCAGCATGTTTTTCTAATAGGTTCATCTAAGGTACAATACCACCTCAAGGAGGTATAAAAAATAGAAGAGGGTATAATCTAAGTAAGAGAGAGATAAAAGACACAAGGAAGGGCTCATCAAAGAACAGGGACTCTGAGGCCAGAACGCCCAGTCTTGGATTCTCGCCACTATTTAACTAGCCCTGTGTATGTGGGGCAAGTTATCCTCTCTATGCCTAAAGTTCCTAATCTGTTAAAATGGGATCATGAGAGGATCCTCAAAAACACAAACTGATGGATGTATAATTATCTGGCATTACTATTAATATTATAACTAGAAAAAATTTAGTGGAAAAACAGAAAGGAATAACAAATGCAATTGTTACTATGTATTATATATATGGCCCTCATTTTAAGCACTCTATAGATTGATTTTCTTATTTCTCACAGTAAATGTGTTAGACTTGATTATTTTAATTTCAGAGGTCTGAGATTGAGGCTTAATGAGTTTAAGTATAGTAGAAGCTCTTTGAAACAACTTCCTCCTTACTACTTTTCTAGATTAACCTGAACTGCAAATACCATCTGTAGAGCACACGGGAGTACCCGTGACTTCTGAAAGTCTGTGACTTCAGGGATGCTCTGATACCTGCTCTGGTCACAACTGCTCCCGCCAGCAGCGTCGTGGACCTCCCATGAGTTGTCTGTGTGTAATTCCCACACTATTTATATGTTGTCTTATAATCAAACTTGACCCTAAAATTGATGGGGTCACGTACAAGAGTGCAAAGGGAGATCCATGTCCCTTGTGTCTAAATATTTAAAGGTATAATTTAAACTAGCCAACTCTTAAAGACAGTACGTTCTATACTTACTTGGTAAATAAATCTTCATAAAGATCTGGAAGTCTTGATGTCTTTGGTGTTTCAAAGCATTGTAATGTAAGAAAGTCCCACTCTCACCAGCTTGCCCTGCAGCCTTCTGCCATCTCTTCTAGCCGCAAATCTGTCCCACACCACCAGGGGTCTGAGGTAGTCTAAGAACTTAAAACTATGCTTCCAAACTTTGTTCACACCCAAACTTTTTCCATGCTGTTTGACCAGGGAATTACCAGGCTTTGAACCTGGAATATGGTTTGGGAAGGCTGGTTTGCTCTGTGGATGGACATGGTGCTTTGGTTCCATTGAGAGGAGCATGGTAAGAACAGGGTTAAATGCGGATTTCTGAAGCATGGGCTTAGGACAGGGTTCCCTGTCCCTGTCTGAAGGAGGTATTGTCATTCAGTTATGTTATGTGCAATGATGAAATGTTAATATGCAAATGCATGATTATTATTTCTATGAAAACTATGCTGGAAATTTCAAATTTCTGTGTGAGTAGCTAAAACATAATTAGATGTAGGCAAAATTTATTGAAATTTTGGAAGAGAAATAAAAATGTAGAAATTTCCTAGATTCAGCTTAATTACCAGATGTTAAGCTCTTTATCAGATTTAGGAATTGAGAACTGTATATGATGTATTAGGGATGGTAATTATGCAAAAAAAAAAAATCAACGAGGAGCTCCAATCTATGGACTCTTATCCCAAGAAACAGCCATGTTCTATGATAAAGATTGAAAATGGAATTTACATTTATTTATTTAAAATAAGGTAGAAGGAAAAATTTAAAATGTAATCCAAAATAGATTTACTGCTTTGATAGTTTTTGTTTTTTTTTTTTTTAATTTAACTGACCAATTCCCTGTCCCAATCTTATTGACAAAACAGGCCTCTCGTATAACTGGCCCCGGGTCATGGAGGTGATAGGTTAGAAAGGTTAGGATAAAAGGTCTTTCTTAATCTTAGGTCTTACCTTACTGCAAAGATTGTACCTGAAATCCCTATGCTTTATTATTTAAGAGTAAAATAAGTATTAAGCCATTCATGTGTGTAGCATTCAGTAGAACATTTTTTAATAAATTGAATATTGAATATACTAGAATTATGTCTTAAACACGGATTAGTTTTCAAGAGGGATTATGGAAATCCTGAATTATAAGTTTGTTTATCTAAGGTATTTTCTGGCTTGGAGGCTTTAAGACAAAATTTTATGTTATAGCATTCTATGAGTGACCCTAATACCAGCCTCAAAGAAGGCACTCATCTTTTCCTCAGTTTTGACTCTATGAAAGCTTTATGACTTTCCTTGATAGAATTATTTTCTGTGCAATATCTTTGGAAGAGCTTGCTTAAAAGATTGGAATAGCTAAATGAGAGGGCTTTTCCGGTGGCACGGATGGTGAAACATCCACCTGCAATGCAGGAGACCCGGGTTCCATCCCTGGGTTGGGACGATTCCCTGGAAGAGGACAGGGCAACCCACTCCAGTATTCTTGCATGGAGAATCCCCATGGACAGAGGAGCCTGGCAGGCTACAGTCCATGGGGTTATAAAGAGTTGGACACAAGTGAGCAACTAAGCTCAGCACAGCTAAATGAGGAACCCAGGAGAGGTGTACTAGCTCAAAATGACTTTTAGAAAGATGATCAAATGATAATAAATGAAGACGCAGCAGCAATATAAAGTATCACCAAGAGAAATATGTGCTGCCTGTGACCCTTTCAAAAGAGAGAGGGAGGAGCATGTTCACCTGCTTCAGTGAAGTAACAGGTACCCTGGAAACCCTTAACCTCAGGAGCAGCTATAGTTGGAGTCCAAGGTCTTTCTGCCTAGAATGTAGCAGGCTTTTAAGGACCCTTGACTGTGATACATTTGCTGTGGTGCAAGGGAAAAAAATGAAGGTGTTATCTTGCTCCTTTTAGTTATTATCACCATTGATTTTTATTTTAAAAATGTTTTGATATAGACCATTTTTAAAAAGTCTTTATTCAATTTGTCACAGTACAGCTTCTGTTTTATGTTTGGTACTTTTCTATGAGGCATGTGGGATATTAGCTCCCTGATCAGGGATTGAACCTACTCTCCTTGCATTAGAAGGCAAAGTCTGGAAGTCCTGCTGCTGATTTTTTTGCTTTTTAAAAAATTAAATTTATTTCTACTGCTGATTTTAAAAAATAACAGATGATGTATGAGTTGGTATCCTCAGAATAGATTATAAAGAATATAATCCTTTATTTCCTTTTACTTCTGTGGAAGACCGCCTGAAATTTTGGTGGTAACACTTCTGAAAGAGGCAACTCTTTGTGTGCTGCCTGTAACTTTTAGAAATCTGAGCATTTCCAAGTCAACAGGCAGCTTTACCAAAGGACTGATGCTGTTGCTTTTCTAAAGCACTGGCATGCTCAGTCTCTTAGGAGGGACTTCAAACCTCCCATCATCTCCACAGAGCTTCTCAAGCTCTGTGTGCACTGGGAGATCTTGTTAAAATGAACTTTCTGACTTAATAGGTACCAGAGATCAAGTTGCTAACATCTGTTGGATCATTGAAAAAGTAAGAGAGTTCCAAAAAACCTTCTGCTTTATTGACTACACCAAAGCTTTTGGCTGTATGAATCACAACAAACTGTGGACAATTCTTAAAGAAATGGGAACACCAAACCACTTTACCTGCCTACTGAGAAATCTGTATGCAGGTCAAGAAGCAATAGTTAGAACTGGATATGGAACAACAGACTAGGTCCAAATTGGGAAAGGAGTACGTCAAGGCTGTATATTGTCATCCTGCATATTTAACTTCTATGCAAAGTACATCATGTGAAATGCCGGGCTGGATGAAGCACAAGCTGGAATAAAGATTGCTGGGGGAAATACCAATAACCTCAGATATGTAGATGACACCACCCTTATGGCAGAAAGCAAAGAAGAACTAAAGAGCCTCTTGATGAAAGTGAAAGAGGAGAGTGAAAAAGTTGGCTTAAAACTCAACATTCAGAAAACTAAGATCACGGCATCTGGTCCCATCACTTCATGGCAAATAGATGGGGAAACAATGGAAACAGTGACAGACTTTATTTTAGGGGGACCCCAAAAATCACTGAAGCCATGATATTAAAAGACACTTGCTCCTTGGAAGAAAAGCTATGACCAACCTACACAACATATTAAAAAGCAGAGACATTACTTTACCAAAAAAGGTACATCTAGTCAAAGCTATGGTTTTTCCAGTAATGTGTGGATGAAAGAGTTGGACTAAAAAGAAAGATGAGTGCCAAAGAATTGATGCTTTCAAACTGTGGTGTTGGAAGACTCTTGAGAGTCCCTTGGACTGCATGGAGATCCAACCAGTAAATTCTAAAGGAAATTAGTCCTGAATATTCATGGAAGGACTGATACTGAAGCTGAAACTCCAATACTTTGGCCACCTGATGTGAAGAACTGACTCCTTTGAAAAGACCCTGATCCTGGGAAAGATTGAAGACAGCAGGAGAAGGGGATGACAGAGGATGAGATGGTTGGATGGCATCACTGCCTCAATGGACACGCGTTTGAGCAAGCTTTGGGAATTGGTGATGGACAGGGAAGCCTGGCGTGCTGCGGTCCATGAGGTCTCAGAGTTGGATACGACTGAGTGACTGAACCGAACTGATTTAATATGTATAGGATGGAGCTTTACACTGTATATTTCTAACAAATTCCTAGTTGATGCTAGTGCTGCTGGTCTAAGGGCATTTGGAGTATCAAAGACCTAGGCAATAGCTCTTATCTAGAATACAGTGCTCACTTTGTGATTCTAAAATTAAGGAGAAATTTTAGAAAATCTATTTCTCAGAATATAGCCTCTTTATGAATAAGACAGATTTGAGGAAAAAAAGGAAAACAAGAAGAGACACAAAACTATTAACTTCTAGCCTGGTCACAGCAGCCAAAGCCAAGAGACAAATTCTTCAGCAGGGTGAGAAGTGTTGTCTACAGAAGTCTGAGTTGGTGTTCGAAGGGGGCTGTCACAAAGCACAGCAAACACTTTGCACCTCCAGGCCAAACTTCTTAGCAACTGCTAAATCCATTCCACTTGCTCCCCTGATCCCATCCTTCCAAAGCTGATAATTAAATCATAGCATTGAACACAAACCAGTGTGAACCACCATAACAATAATAGATGCTCTCAACCATGAAGGGTAAAAGATGAATTTATTCTGTGCCTTGGAGAAAATCACATTGAGCCCTATGTCCCTGCTAATTTAGCTAAGAAGGGAAAAATCTGTAGCTGGAGTGAGCACAGGTGGTCTGTCTTTTCTGGAACGTGGTGACTTGAGTCAAGATGTAGTATGTTAAGGGGATGTAGCCACGAGTGAGGATTGGGATGTGGGGTTTTCCCATCCCCTTCTTTTTCCTCAGCCAAGTCAATCAGCATGTGACTGGGCCAGTGCCTATTTAGCTGTACAAAAATCTTTCATGCTACCAGGTCCTGGATCATGGTACCAAGTGAGCAATTTGGGGAGAAGAAGGTGAGTTAGGAAAGATGCCAGGGAAACCAGGATAGGCAAAAATCCTTTCTCATTAAATAGTACTTGAGAGAAAGAAAGTATAGAGAGAAATTCAGGTGACAATTTTGCAACCAGAGAAAGTGAAATTAGGAGAATTTAGGTACAATGGTATTTACTTTGGTAGACTGAGTATTAAACTCTGTATTTTGGTGGCATTGAATAAAGTTGACCAAGTGTCCTGGCTCCTGCTGGAATAAACAAGACCTCAGAAATCCTGCAAAAGCTACACATACTTATTTTTTCCATAGGTTTTTTTTTCTATCTTTCTTTCTTTTTTTTTGTAGCTTAGAGGTTAGGAGCACAGAGCCAGGCCTTCTAGGTTCAAATCCTGTTTCATCCACTTACAAACTGAGGAACCTTGAACACATTTCCTGACTTTTTGTACTCCAGTCTCCTTATTTGTAAGATGGAAATAGCAACAGCCTTTTCCCAGTAAGATTGTTATGAACGGGCAATGAGAACTACAAAAGTGCTTTAAGCAATGCCAGACCTTCGGTAGGGACAATTCGGATTAGCTCTTACTACAGTTGCTTCTGTTATTATTTTCATCATCTTGATGGTAAAGCTTCCAGATCATCATCTTTCCAGAAACAATCTGACAAGCAAAGGTAGACAAAATGAAGAGCAACTTGCCAGTGATTTCTGGTAGTAACATTAATTATAACATGGAGGAATTGTTTTTCAGAGGAGAAGTTGTGTATTTAGCTTGGCTCTTAAGTTAATATACTGTTGTGGTTTTTTTTTTTTTTTTTGTCTTTTCAGTTCAACAATTGACTAACTATGGTGAGCCAGAGTTAATTAGACAGCAATGTCTAAAACATTTTTGTTTTTGAAAAGCTGTTATTCTAGAAGGGAGAGGGCAGTTAATGGAAGAGGAAATGGCAACCCACTCCAGCATTCTTGTCTGGGAAATTCCATGGACAGAGGAGCATGGTGGGTGCCAGTCCATGGGGTCGCAAAGAGTCAGACATGACAGAGTGACTGAGCACACACTACTTTCCCCAGAGTTCTCTATAGCATTCATCATGTCATGTTTTCAGCAAGTATATATATATATATTTTTAGCTGATTTCTGTTAGCTATAATTTCCCATTGGTTTATTTCAATGTTTCATTTAAAAGAGATGCTTAGACCAAGGCTCTGCACAGAATGGCTATCAAGAAATTATCAGGGGGATAGTTTTGGAGTGCAGAAGATCTAAACATATGATATTCGTTTTATCTGGGGACTGCGGCAATTTGATTGCCACCGTGTACATGCCCAGCGCCTGAGAAATGCTGTCCTTGGACTCTGGGCCAGAAAGAAAAATCTGAGGTGAGAGAGATGGCTGGTTTGGTATTTATTTATTGTGGGCTATATACTTTTAATTCCACCTTTAAATTCCACGGCTAGAAATTCAGTTTGTGGACAAGGGACAGGTGAATTTCTAAAAGTGATCTCGGAAGGTTGACTTTTAGAATCCCTGAAGATGGGGATAAAAGAGGGACCTTTTAAATAAACCAAGTGCCCACAATGGCTTTATTACCACACTGCTACTTCACACTGTAGATTACACGAAGGCCTGGAGACTAATTTCAGCAACAGCCACAATTTACTAGCTATAGTGGGCCTCAGATGAATAGTTTCTTGTAAAATCAGTGGCAGCTTTATCCTAGCAGAGCACAAATAAATCAGCTCTTATTATTCCACATTCATTTAATCCTGGGACATTAGTCAGTGAGACCTTTCTGCAGCCTAATAAACAGCAGCAGCAGCAGTTTTTCTTTATGAGAGTAGTTGTTCATCCTAAATTAGAGCCTGCATTAGGCAGAGGCAGAAACTTTTGCTGGATGATTTAAAGATATATAATATGAGACCATAATAGTGTATGAAAACTGTACCCATGTGTATAAATAGAGCAGGGTCATAATTTTGCTGTACGTGGGTTACTTCAGAACATGTGGCTTCTTTTATCTTTCTTTCTTGAGAGTTGCCTTTGTTGCAGGTGATGTTGTTATCCTGTCTCTCTTGAGAGGACTCGAGTGTCCTTTTATCTCAATTGGGAGTGGGGTAGGCACTGAAGTTGCATCCTTCTGTTTGTTTACCCAGAAGGAGCTCACCCAATTTCCAAGCTGGCGGAGGAGGATGCAGGCAGTGTGTGTCTGAAATGTACACCTGGCAATTTCAGTCTGCTGAACTGTTGCTCAGATCAAAATCATAATTCAAACCCAAATAAAACCTTTTTAATACTAGCTAAGTTCAGGTTACACATTTTCTGTTGTAATGTCACCATGTATCAATATGTGGAGAAAAGTATTGGGCTCACATTGTTACTAATGATGCGGTTTTGTGAGATACTTTCAAATGAGCCTTCAACATATATAAATTGGCCTGACTCCATTCCTGGGTGATGTTTAAAAATAGAGAAAAGTGTGTGTTTGTTTATCCACAGCATAAATATGATCTCAGTAGACTATGGGCTAACTGCATGCAGGACGTTCTTTCATAACCATCATCAGGAAAAAATACCTCAGGAAGCAATCAGCTTAATAAAAATACATGTAATTCCACAAGCAAATGGAGAATCAAAAATGTATTTTTTCACTCCTATGTGGAGCGTGCAAGTCACTTTTACTGTATTGTTGAGTTTGTAGACTAATACAGTGCTCTTCATAGATCAGCGAGCATTAAATGACTACCCACTATGTGCACTCCATGCCAATGAAATTTTATGTTGATGTGCTTTTTTTAAATGAATTTCTTCTGGTGGAGAGAAGAGGGAAAATAGTCCAAGCCACTAGATTGAGAAACATAAGCAGTTGAACTAATATAAAATTAATGGGATATGTTTTTCACTATAGGCATAAAATGCAGTTATCATAAGTAGGCGTCATTGATTTGACCAGGGAATTCTCATCCACTTAATGAAAATGAAGGTATTTTGATACAAGTTTTTAAAGTTTAGAAATATTAAAATAGAAGGCACAAACTGGGAAATACTATTGTACATATAAGCATTAAGGAGATACAGGTAGATATCCCTCAGGTTGGCTTATGTTTCTGCAGTCAGAATAGCTTTAGTTTTTCAGTGCAATGTGTATTTGATCAAAGCATTCTGTTTGCCCACAAGGATGCATTAATACCCATGATCCTTTCCCTTAAGGCAATTACAATGGTTTGAGGAAAAATACAGTAGAGAATTTAAGTAGAATCCATGTAGCAATCAGGTAGACGTTCATGGATCCTGATTTTTCTGTCGGGTGTTGTTCCTATGTGGGTGAAGAGTTCCTTTCCTATTCAAACCCCTGGCTATCCCATTCCTTTCCTATCCAAATCCCGGTGGTAGCCGGGATTCCGTCTCATCTTTGTGTAGCGCATCTTGCTGTTTCCTGAGGTGGACTAGATAGTCCAGAGAAGATGTCTAAGCACAAAGCCATTGTAGCAACTGGAGAAATGACACCAAGTAGTCAGTGCCTTATTTTCATGTGGCAAGACCAGCACATTATTGAACAATGATTTTAGAAATAGATGGGTGGCTTTTTGAGCACAAAAAATCTTACTGCTTTTCAAAGCCTAAAGTAATACCTAACAAATAGTAGATGTACACAGCACTATCAATCAATTTATTGACATATATTGATAAAAAGTATTAAATAGGAAGTCATCAATCGTTAAAGATAAGACATGCTTTCTAAGCTCAATTTCTTCCACTTTTTATTCACTATTCTTGTATGACTTACTTAAAATACTTATGATGAAAAATCTTCTAGAAATAAAAAATGAAATAGTAAAGTCTTTAGTTCATGTTTGTCTCAAGTAAATAAGGCAGAATTGACAATCATTTGGATAATTTTGGCAAAAGGCTTAGAATGTGCATGTAATTAATGACATTAGGCTGAACAAGCTGAATTTTAGGTTATAAGCATTAGACAACTTAATTTTTTACTTTCACTGCTCTTTTTTTAAGAATGACTTTTATTTATTTATTTATTTATTTTAAATTTTCTTTACTTTATTGTGTTGGTTTTGCCATACAATGACATGAAACCGCCATGGGTTTACATATGCTCCCCCTCTCTTTAAAAATGTATTCAGTGTGGAAAGTTCCTATCCTGTCCTGGGTGAAAACCCAGCAGTCTCATGACTTTCCTCATTACTTGTAAGTTGTGAAAAATCTGGCCCATATAATAATAAAAAATCCAAACTTGCTTTAAAGTTACTTTTGCCCCAGCCCTCGCTAGGGCTTTGTCTTTTCCCTATTCTTCTTTCCCCAGCTTGTTTCCTGTGGATTCTGATTCTTTTGTGCTTAAGTGGCTAAAAGGAGGAGACTTAGGGAACAACAGAAAGTTTATAACTTGACTGATAGGACTCTCAGGCAGTCAAGTATACTGTGCCTTCTCAGACAATTATGAAAAACTTTTTATCATGGGTGTATTGGAAAACATGCTGCTTCCAGTTGCTGGGGTATGTTATTACTGTTTTATTGATCTATCTCTCTTGTGTTGGGTTCCTTCCTGGGACCTTTAGAAATCCTTTGACTTTCATCTTCTGAGATTCCTTTTAAGCAGTCTTCTCTGTACTGAATCATGAACAGCCCAATACAACTTCATTCCATTCATGGACTCCATATGACCCATGATTTTATCTTCTCCCTTGCCAGTAAACTTTAAAAATCATGTTGTTCCCTAATTCAATATTCACTTACTGAGTTCACCTCTCACAGCACTAGACAAGCTCTTGACATGATCCTGACAATTTTTATACCCTCATTATGAGCAAGGGGTTAAAGAATCATCCAGTAGTTTCTCAGTCTGTTCTCTGTTCAGGCCCCGACTCACCCCAGCCTCACAACTCCTGTTGGCAAGCTATGTGTACACACTGGACAAAAATGAGTTAGGAAGATGCTTGAATATTCTGTTGAGTTGCACATTTTCAGACGAGATCGGGCGCGTTCAGGGTGGTATGGCCGTAGACGAGTTGCACATTTTCAAAGAATGGAAGTTAGTCAAATGGTTGTGCTATTTCTTCAGTATTCTTAGTTTCCACCTAAGCTTAGTCAACACTGGAAGTTTTCTAGTTAATTTTGAATCTGTATGTCTGCTATGCTTTGGATGCAGAGAATGAGAGGTAGTAATGTGTGCTTTTTCTTGCTTGTACCAGTCTTCTTTCAAGCTGATGTTACCCAGTATTGCCACATTGAGACTGTGCTGACATACAACTAGAAACTAGAAACAAATATTGTATGCGCTCCATTTTATGGGTTACTTGTCTGTTTGCACTTTCATTTTGGAATGTGTATAACTTCAGCTATGAATCTACATGAGTCCTTTAGTGAAAATTATAGCTTTCATGTGTATCTGTAGTAGTCGGTAGGGGAGAGAATGTAGAGGAGTAACAGAGAGAGAGAGAGTAATTGGTAAAAGAGAAAAAAGGTCTTTTTGTTTAAGTACCTAGCTATAATTCTCAATGCTTCATGTCTATGGACTAGAACCTATATTATTTGCAAAAGCAAATGTTTTCCTAGTGAATTTTAAAATCTGGAGAGGTTTAGAGATGGTCTTGTGTAACCTCTTGATTTTATTGTTTACATTGATAATGGGTTTGGAAAAGTTCATCTCTTTTAGTTGTAAAATTCTCAATTCTGTAAAGCTAAATTTACATTTTAAGTGATTAACTCCCCCTCCCAGGTCACATAGCTGAATTATGACAGAGATGGAGTTAGAACTCAGATGTAATATGTTGAGCATTCTCCTTTGTTGGAACTAAAACTGAAAAGAGATTTTCCAATATTTGCTTCAGGATCTTCTATTTCCATAGGATCTAAAAAAAAAAAAAAAGCACTGGCCATTGGGGATTTCCTTGCTGCTAATGTCATTCAAGCTTGTTGCAGCTTTCCATGGTGAGAGAGTATGTGCAGCTGGGTGATGGTGGCAGATATGCAGGTAGCACAGGTAATTATGCTGACAATTTCCCTAAAATATTGCAATAATTTCTCCCATGACTATTCTCAATGGTACCTTCAAAGCCAAAACAAAAACTTAGGTAGGAAGTGCAATTTATGAAGAACTAATGAGAAATATTTGCTTATGCAGCTTATATATATGTCTCTGTATTTTTAGAGATTACCTATCAGATTCCAATATAAATTATTTATTTTACTATTTCTCAAGCAGTTCTAGTACATCAGATGACTTAAATTCTGTGTCATTGTTCTTAGCAGTGTAAAAAAAAATATACCCTAAAATTTAGTAGCATTAAGCAATAGCCAATTTGCTATGCTTTTAGATTCTCTGAGTCAGTATTTTGAAAAGACTCAGTGGGAATGGCTTGTTTCTACTCCATAATGTCTAGAGTATCAGCTGGGATGAGTTGAATTGCTGGTTGACCTGAACAGATGGCTTCTTCACTCAATAGTGAGGTGTCTGGGTTGAGATACCTGAAGGATGAAATCAGATGTGATTATTAATTAGAGGCCCAATTCAGTCTCTCCAGCATGGTGGTTTAAGAGTAGTCAGACTCTGTATAGTGACTCAGGGATCAAAGAACAAGAATGCAAGGCAGAAGTTACATGGCCTTTTATGATCTAACCTTGAAAGACATACTGTTGTGTCTTCCACACTTGGTTGACTTAAACAAAAGCAAGTCCACTTAGACTCAAGGAATGGTATATAGTCCATAGCTCTTGCTAGAGGAACATTAAAGTATTTGTGACCATGTTTTGAAAACAACACATCCCAGTGTTGTTTTCAAACTTGATTTTTTTTATTGTTGTTATACTTTTACATTAAAATTTTTTCTGACTTGATTTTTTTAATTGTCAAACTTTTGCATTTAAAATTTTTCAAGACACTGTTGTTGTTCAGTTGCTAAGTTGTGTCCAACTCTTTTCAACCCCATGGACTGCAGCATGCCAGGCTTCCCTGTCCTTCACTATCTCCTGGGGTTTGCTCAGATTCATGTCCATTGAGTCGATGCTATCTAACTATGCAAGAGAGTATTATTAATTAAAAAATAGGAATTTAGATTTGTGTATATTTTATCTATATATACCATGTTGTACTTTATTTCTTCCTGCATCTCTATTTCAGTCTGAGATAATTTCCCTACCACTAGAACACCTCCTGTATTTCCTTTATGTGAATCTTCTGGTTTCTATTTGTCTGAAAATGACTTTATTCTTCTTTTATCCTTGAGAATATTTTTATTGAGTTCAGAATCCTAGGTTGGCATTGTAAAGATATTTTATTGATTTGTTTTTGCATTCATTGAAAAAAATAAATCAATTATTAGGCTCCTTATTCTTGTAATGATAATGTATTTATTCTGTGAGTTTTCTTTTTTGTCTTTAATTTCTAGGTATTTGTGATTAGCCCGCAGGATGCTCTTTGTATTTATCCAGCTATCATTTCTTAAACATGTAATTTGATATCTTTCATCAATTTTAGAAGATACATTTTGTCTCATCAGACTTTGTTTCTCTCCTACTCTCTCTCTCCTTTGATTTTGGAACTCTAATGATACACATATTAGACTTAACACAGTGTCACACACATGCTGTTTTATGTACTTTCCATTCTTTTAACTCTCAATGCTTTAATCTGAATATTTCCTACTTGAATGTTTCAGTTAACTAATTTTCTTTTATGGTGAGTCCAATCTGCTTTTCAAGCTATCTTTTGTGTTCTCCTTAATTTCAGTTACTCTATTTTTAAATTATTGAATTAAATTTAATTCTTTCTGTGGATTCTGGTTTTCTTGTGATATTTTCCATTTTGCCTTTTTTTGTTGTTGTTGACAATTATTTTAACATCTATATCTTATAATTCCAATATATTAGGTTACTTGTAAGTCTGTTTCTGTATTTCCCTTCACTTATTCTATATATATTTATGCCAGGAATATTTTTAATTGAATGCCTGGCATTGATTATGAAAAATATGAATGGTCTGGATAGTGTTTCTTCTTCCAAAGAATTCTCTCCTTTTAAGTAGTGGAAGGGACAATCATCTCAGTCCAGACAGAGACTGAGCTGACTTGAGACTGGTTTTTCCAGTCTTTGTATGCCTCTGTCTGTATCTGGTTTATCCTCACCTCTCTGGTATAGTTCTCCAGGTCTCCCAACTGAGGCTGTGTCCTAGTCTCTTTAGTAGGTCTTGGACTTCCATTTTTGTATCGCTAATACTGTAAGGCTGTCCCAAACTCAACACTTTTTCAGCTGATTTCTACCTGGGGTCTTAGTCTTTTTCTCTGTACAACTTACTGGCAGATTTTCAAGAGGAAAACAAGTGTCCAGCTCACATTTCTGCATCTGCTGCTTTTCAAGATCTTGGCCAGTCAGGTCCTTCATACATTCATAATACTAAACTCTACTTCTTGCCTCTTTGCTCTGTGAGATGGCATAAGGCTAAGCTGGCTTCTCAAATCTTTACTGCTCCAGAATGAACAGAAAACTCCCTAAAAGAAAAGTGGCATACAGTAAGTTTGACTTTCCTCAGTGATTTCTTCTTTCCACAGGATCTGATCCTGTGAGTTCTGACACTATGCACTTCCATGATGCCTTCAAATAGATGTTTAATTGTAATATCCCCAATGGTAACATCTTGTAAAACCATAGTACAATATCACTGTCAAAATATTGACATAATATGGGTTAAGACAGAAACATTTCTATCACAACAGGAATCCCTTGTGTTGCCATTTTATAGCTACATCCATTTCTCTCCTGCCTTCACCCTCTCCTTAATATTCTGGCAACTACTAATCTTTTCTCCATTTCTATTGTGTTGTCATTTCAAGAAAACATGTAACCATTTTCAATTTTTTTTTTCTTTCACATAGCACAATTCTCTGGAGATTGGTGAAGGGTATTGTTCATATCAGTAGTCTGTTCCTTTAGATTGTTGAGTGGGATTACATAGTATGGATATACCACATTTGTTTAACCATTCATCCATAGAAAGGCATAATAAAGGCTTCCCTGGTAGATCAGCGGTAGAGAATCCATCTGTAATGCAGGAAACCCTGGTTCAATTCCTGAGTTGGGAAGGTTCCCTGGAGAAGGGATAGGATACCCATTCCAATGTTCTTGCCTGGAGAATCCTATGGACAGAGGAGCCTGGCAGGCTACAGTCCACAGGATCGCAAAGAGTCAGAAATGACTGAGCAACTAAGCACACACGCATTATGAATAAAACTGCTATAAATACTTGTATAAAGATGTTATGTCAATTTTACTCTTCATTTCTCTGGGATAAATGCCCATGAGTACAATTGGCGGTTTGTATGGTAGCTGCATAGTTTCATAAGAAATGGTAAACCGTTTTCCAGGGTAGCTGTACGATTTTGTATTTCCACTAGCAATTTATGTGTGATCCAGTTTCTCCTCATCTATTGTTAGCATTTGGTACTGTCACAATATTTTAGGTTAGCCATTCTAATAGATTTGTAGTGGTAGCTCATTTTAGTTTTAATTTGCACTTTCCTAATGGGTAATCACCTTCCCAGGTGGTGCAGTGCTAAAGAATCTGCCTGCCAGTGCAAGAGACACAGAGATGTGTGTTTGATCCCTGGGTGAGTAAGATCTCCTGGAGAAGGAAATGGCAACCCACTCCAATATTCTTGCCAGGAAATTCCATGGACAGAGGAGCCTGAGGGGCTACAATCCATGGGGTTGCAAAGAGTTGGACACAACTGACTGAACATTCATGCAACAGGTAATCACAGGAATATCTTTTCAGGTGCTTATTTTCCATCACCTTTGTTCATGTTTTTGCCCATTTTCTAGCTTTTTTCTTTTTTTACTAGTGAGTTTCGAGAGTGATTATTCCAGATACTTTCTCCCATTCTGTAATTTGTCTTTTTTTCATCTTCTCAGGGTCTTTCAAAAAGGTTTTAATTGTCATAAAGTATGCTTATTAAATTCTCTTTTCATGTTTTTGGTGTAAAGTCTTAGAACTCTTTGCCTAGCTCTATATCCTGAACATTTTCTCCTATGATTTTTTGAAGATTTTCAGTTTACATTTAAGCTATAATTCATTTTGAATTACTTTTTTTATAAGGTGTGAGACTTCTGTGTAGGTTCATTCTTTGCTAATGCTGTTTAATTGCTCCAGCACCATTTGCTGAAAAGGTAATCTTTCCTCCATTGCATTGTTTCTGCATCTTTGTCAAAATCAGTTGAGCGTATTTGTGTGGGTCTTCTTCTGGGTTTTCATTCTCTTCCATCTAACCATGTGTCTGTATCTCTGCCAGTACTGTACAGTCTTGATCACTATGGTAATATAATAATTCTTGCAATCAGGTGGACTAATTCATTCCACTTTATTTCAATTTCTTTGCCTTTGTACATAAATTTTAGAATAATTTTGTTCCAAATTAACACACACACAGGGAATCTTGCTGGAGTTTTACTAGGCATCATTTAAAGCAGTGAAGTCATCCTTTGATCTCCATGGAAGATTCCTTCCAGGACTCCCACAAATACCAAAATCTAAGGATGCTCTAGTCCCTTATATAAAACTATGTATTATTTATATATATTATGCACATCCTCCTGTATACTTTAAAATTAAGTTCTAGATTACTTGTAATACCTAATACAATATAATGCTATGCAATTGACTATCTTTACTATGTTGATTCCTCCAATTTATGAACATGCTGTGTCTCTCCATTTGTTTAAATCTTGAATTTATTCCATCTGCGTTCTGTAGTTTTTAGCATATGTGTTCCACTTGTGTTTTGTTAGATTTATATTCAAGCATTTTATTTTTGTAAGTGATTATAAATGATAATGCATTTTTAATTTGTTGTTACATTTTCATTTTTAGTGTATATAAATGTGTTGATATATTTACATTTCACTTACATTCTGTGACCTTGCTGAACCCACTTGTCTGTTACAGGAGTTTCATTATTTCTTTGTTTTTAAGATTTCTTGAAATTTTCTACCTAGTCAATCATTTTATCCACAAATAAACACAGTTTTGCTACTTCACAATTTTCATGTCATTTATTTTCCTTTTTGCCATATAACACTGGCTAAAACTTCCAGGGGTATGTTAAATAAACCTTGTTCTTGACTTTAGGGAAGAATCACTCAGCTCTTCACCATTATGCATAATATTAGCTGTAGGCTTTTGTAGATAGTCTTTTATCAAATTGAGAAAATCCTCTTTTATTCTTATTTTTCTGAGATTTTTTTTCTTACTGAATTTTTGTCAAGTGCTTTCTCTACAATGATGATTATGATCTTGTAATTTGGTTTTTTTGGTTAATCTGTTTTTGTGGTGTACATTGATTGGTTTTTGAATATTGAACCAACTTTGCATTCCTGGAATGAATCTCACTTGGTCATGGTATATAATTCGTTTTATGTATTGTTAAATTCTATTTGCTAATACTTTGTTAAGAATTCTTGCATCTGTATTAATGAGCGATATTGGTCTATAGTTTTCTTTTTTTGTAATTTTTTGTCTGTCTTGATATCAGGATATTTTTAGCTTCATAAAATGAATTGGGGAGTGTTTCCTTATACTTTGAAGAAAATATATTGTATAATAATTGGTGCTAATTCCTCTGTAAAATTTTGATAGAATTCTCTAGCAAATCATCTGGGCTTGGAGATTTATTTTTTGGAGGGTTTAACAATTCTAAATCAAGTTCTTAATAGTCACAATGCCATTCACATTATTTATTTCATATTGAGTGAGTTATAACAGATTATATTTTGTGAAGGATTAGGCCATTTCATCTAAATTATCAAATTAATGTATGTTGAATTATTTATAGCATTTTATTGCCTTTTTGATGTGTGTAAGATCAATAGTGATATCCTCATCTCATTTTTGACACTGTTAATTTGTCTTCTCTTTTTGTCTTTGTCAATCTTGCTAGAGGTTTGCCAATGTTAATAATATTCTTCCAAGAGCCAGCTATTTGTTTCATTAATTTTCTTTGTTACTTTTCTGTCTTAAAACTGTTTGATTTCTGCTCTTAAAGTTACTACTTCCTTTTCTGTTGCTTTTGGGTTTACTTTATTCTTGTTTGTCTAGCTTATTGAGGAGAGAGGCTAGATTACTGATTTGAAATTTTCTTTCTTTTCTAATGCATGCATTTACTGTTATACATTTTCCACTCAGAACTGTTTTAGCTATGTCCCACAAGACTCAGTAGTTTTATTTATTTGCATACATTATGGTGATAAAAATGGCATACTAGAACTATGTAAGCTACTATGAAAGACTCTTGTATTTGTTGCTGTTGTTCAGTCGTTCAGTCATGTCTGACTCTTTGCAACCCCATGGGCTGCAGCATGCCAGGATTCCCTATCCTTCACCATCTCCCTGAACTTGCTCAAACTCATGTCCATTGAGTTGGTGATGCCATCTGACCATCTCTTCCTCTGTCATCCCCTTTTCCTCCTGCCTTCAACCTTTCCCAGCATCACGGTCTTTTCCAATGAGTCGGCTCTTCCCATCAGGTGGCCAAAGTATTGAATCTTCAGCTTCAGTCTTTCCAGTGAATATCAGTTGTTCCAATGAGTATTCTGGACTGATTTCCTTTCGAATTAACTGGTTTGATCTCCTTGTAGTCCAAGGAACTCTCAAGAGTCCCTTGGTCATATGAAAGAACCTTTGATGGAAAGTGCAAAAAGAATATCCTGTATACCTTCCTCTGAATTGAGGGGCACCATTGGATTTTTCAGCTAGCCTAAATTAAAATTTAGCCACTGAATCCTAAGACATAGACACTGCTCTGTCTTTTTGACTTCACATACCTCAGAACTGTGGAATTCTACACTTAAGGCTTACTCACATGAGAGCTCTCTGGGGCTAATCAGTGGACTTTTCTCACTTCTTCTTATTGTATTTTTTAAGATGGGTAGGCTTACCTAAATGATTCAAAAATGGAAATAGGCACATGGGTTATTAATATTACGTGAAATTAAATTATTGCTAATGTGGCTCTACTGTGTGTGTATACTGGAAGATAATGAAAGTAAGGAAGTAGTACTTTTCTACCCAAATTCCCAGACCTCCTGAATCATATCAGAAAACCTCTTGGCTAGGGGAGGGAGTGTCTAGAGACTCTTGGTTAAGTCAGTCAGTCAGTCAGTTCAGTTGCTCAGTTATGTCCAACTCTTTGTGACCCCATGGACTGTAGCAGGCCAGGCCTCTCTGTCCATAACAACTCCCGGAGTTTGCTTAAACTTTTGTCCATTGAGTCAGTAATGCCATCCAGCCATCTTATCCTCTGTCATTCCCTTCTCCTCCCACCTTCAATCTTTCCCAGCATCAGGTACTTTTCTAATGAATCATTTCTTTGCATCACATACCCCAAG
This sequence comes from Antilocapra americana, assembly GCA_007570785.1. Classification (NCBI taxonomy): domain Eukaryota; kingdom Metazoa; phylum Chordata; class Mammalia; order Artiodactyla; family Antilocapridae; genus Antilocapra; species Antilocapra americana. The sequence continues at coordinate 238,537 of ML661355.1, forward strand.
TATTGGAGTTTCAGCTTCAGCATCAGTCCTTCCAATGAATATTCAGAACTGATTTCCTTTAGGATGGACTGGTTGGATCTTCTTGCAGTCCAAGGGACTCTCAAGACTCTTCTCTCATACCACAGTTCAAAAGCATCAGTTCTTCGGGGCTCAGCTTTCTTTATAGTCCAACCCTCAGATCCACACATGACTACTGGAAAAACCATAGGTTTGACTCGATGGACCTTTGTTGGCAAAGTAATGTCTCTGCTTTTTAATATGCTGTCTAGGTTGGTCATAGCTTTCCTTCCAAAGAGCAAGGGTCTTTTAATTTTATAGCTGCAGTCACCATCTGCAGTGATTTTGGAGCCCAAAAAATAAAGTCTCTCATTGTTTCCCCATCTATTTGCCATGAAGTAATGGGACTGGATGCCATGATCTTACTTTTCTGAATGTTGAGTTTTAAGCCAACTTTTTAGCTCTTCTCTTTCATTTTCATCAAGAGGCTCTTTAGTTCCTCTTTGCTTGCTGCCGCAAGGGTGGTGTCATCTGCATATCTGAGGTTATTGTTATTTCTCCCAGCAATCTTAATTCCAGCTTGTGCTTCATCCAGCCTGACATTTCTCATGATGTACTCTGTATATAAGTTAAATAAGCACGGTGACAGTATACAGCTTTGACATACTTCTTTCCCTATTTGGAACCAGTGTGTTGCTCCATGTCCAGTTCTAACTGTTGCTTCCTGACCTGCATACAGATTTCTCAAGAGGCAGGTAAGGTGGTATGGTATTCCCATCTCTCAAAGAATTTTCCACAGTTTGTTGTGATCCACACAGTCAAAGGCTTTGACGTAGTCAATAAAGCAGAAGTAGATGTTTTTCTGGAACTCTCTTGCTTTGTCAATGATCCAGTGGATGTTGGCAATTTGATCTCTGGTTCCTCTGCCTTTTCAAAATACAGCTTGAGCATCTGGAATTTCACAGTTCACATACTTACTTGGTTAAGTACTCCTATTCTAAAGTAATATTCATGAATTGGAAAATAGTAGATTATTTTTCATTTCTCTTATGTGCTGAGGCAGTAAAACCATCTTAACAGAGTGGAAATATATTTCTGGTAGAGTAAATAAAATCAGGTACTGTTACTAAAAATGTTCCACTTATATGCATTCACATTTACAAATTTATGCTTTCTTTGCATACACTGCAGATTATGTAAGATGCTCTCCATTTTTATTCTGGATATGATGGTAACATCTTTCCATTTTATTCCATGCTCTTGCTCTCTCCATTCAAATATCACTGGATTCACAAGCCTGAGGATCTCTCTACATTCAGATAGTAACAGATTATAGCATGCAGCCAATCATTCTGCTAGTTTATTGAATTAGAGAAACATAGGTGTTTGTTTGTAATCTTACATGTATTTTTCCCTTTTTCAGGGTAAGAGTTACCCCCAGAATAAATACTTGCCACACTGTCCAGTGCTAAGCTATGTTTTCAAGATATAGGAGAACCAGAAGTAGCAAGCATAGATACCCCATGTTACTAAAGAAAGCATGGTGAATGGGGGATTAAGAAGTATGGTGATATTTCCCTGGTGGTCAGTGGCTAAGACTCCATGTGCCAAATACAGGGGTTCTGGGTTCAATCCCTGGTCATGGAACTAGATCTCACATGCTGCAACCCAAACCTGGCACAACTGAAATAAATAAATAAAAATTTTGTAAAGAAATATATGGTAAGGAATTTGGAGGGATGCAGCTGTGTGGTGAAAAGTGAACTCTATGTCAGGAATCTGGTGACAGACTCCAAGCTGGGTAAGAAGTGCATCTGGGGGTGTTTAGGGCTCACCATGAAGACAATGGTGCCAGGATCCACTGTGGAATACAGCCCCATTTTGAGGTAGATGTGTGCAATCTTTCCTTATCACTTTTCTGTGTTCCTAGTCATTATTATCAGGCCTGAGTTCTTGCCTTTGTATCTAGAATGTATTTCGTAAAAGGACAGCTGATATTTGGTGTGGAATCAACACCCGACAGGGTGCTGACCAAGGGATCACACCCGGCTTTCTTCCCGTTTGTCTTCTGCTTTCCTAGTCTGGCCTTTTTCTGGATTTGATCATAAGCCTGATCCTCTTCTTGACAAAGAATGGCATGGGGAGAAATCTGGTTGAGACATCAGTTCTGTGATCATGTACCACATCAGGTGAACCATCTTCTCTAACACTCCAACATTTAAGCACTGATGTTGTTTCTTTGGCTTAACTCCAAGGTCAGGACATACCTCCAAGTATTGTATATATAGCAGTCCTCTTTCTGTTCTCAAACTAAGCTAAATTCCCAGAGAAGAAATAGGCATTTGGGGCATTAGGATTTGGGAGCATGTGCACATGGGCATGGGTAAGAATGTGAGAAGAGCTGCAAAAGGCTCGCCAGCAGGTCATGTTTATGACCCCTCTCTATCATGCTATCCAGGTGCTCTTTAGGTTTTTCTATAGAATTTTTATTTGATTGGTTTTCCCTCCACCATAAAGATAGGAATGAGGATCAAAAAATTGTTAATGTAAGATGTTTCTGCTATAAGTAAAAAATGCAGAAACATTATCTTGTATGCTGCATGGTGATGGCAGACTTAGCTTCCAGCAGCAGGAGTGGGAGAAGCCTGGAGAGGAGCTGTGGGTATCACAAGCTCATAATGTGTCAGGGGAGAAGGGATGCAAGGCAGCTAGAGGAGGGGTCCTGTGTCCACCTTTCTCTTTCTTAGGCTGGGGAACACTGTGGAAAGGAGAAAGGAGAAGCAGGATGGTGAAGTGGGCAGCATGGAAGCAAAATGGAGGGAGATGGAAAGAAAGCAGTTCCAAGTTGCCCATAGATTTCAGTGCATCATTGTTGATTTTGGACTAAAACCTTCTTTCCAGCCAAGCAGGCAGGCAGACGTGAATTTATCAGAGGTGATTTTTATCAGAACCCACTGCATGAGGTGGCCAGCAGTCACTGTGGGACCCCAGGGCCTCTGATTGGCTCTGACACATCCAGCCAAAAGGGCTCTTATTCCAAGAACGATCTTCCTTTTTTGACGGTATTGAGCTGGGACTGATTTTGATAGCCAGTTTCAGTCAAGAATCATAAAGTTATTGCACATTTAAAACCATCGGTATGAGAATCACTCGCTCCCTCTCCTCTCTCTCTCATCATTTCACAGGGCTGCAAGGTTACAGAAAGGTCTAATCAATTGTCAAACTCTCTTTTATCACTGAGAAGGTGGTAAAAAAAAAAAATCTAACTGCCCTACTGTAGGGGGTTCTTTGACTACACGGCACCCTCTTCCACACACAATGCCTCCGTGATTAATGTCCTCCCACCTCAGACCTTGTTAAAACCTGTTCTCTCCAGCAGCCTGGTGGAGCACAGTGAGAGCAGGGCCGAGGTTGCATAAATCAACGTGTTCTCACAGCCCCCAGGATATCCATTATAGATGCCAGCTGGATGGCTGGAAGATAGAGAAAAATGAATATTGTATCCTGTGGCCTTTTGCCTCTAATGACCACTTTTCAACATTTTTGAAGGCATGATTAAATTTTGATAACTGGGGAAGTCACTCTGAGCAGGCTGAAATAGAGATAAATTGACAGAGGGTCTGACATCTCAGTGGAGAGCGGGCAACTAATTAGTGTGTGAAGCGTACACTGAAAGAGATGTAAAAGGGAGGCAGGTTTAATCAGAGGAGCTGCTGAGGTACAGGAATAGTCGAGGATAATTGCAGCCTAGGTAGAAATCACAGGCTCCATGAGCGGCTTTTTCTGTCCACTTGATTGGCAGGCATTGACCTAGTGGCCAGCACCCTTGAACCCTTATGATGGGAACAGTCTTGTCAAAGCAATTTGCTTGCAGCTCTTCGTGACCAGTTATTTCAGCCACTGGAGCTGGGATACCTGATTTGGAAGGGCACCCTGCTTCCCTGGCTGGCTAGGAGATGGTGGAACAGCCTGCTTACTTGGGATGACTTGACTTGTGAATGCTGCTGCCCTTTCATGCCTCCAGCCCTCCCCGTAGCCCACTCACACTGAGGTGTCCTCCTGGGACAGCTTCTGCCAAGACACAGGGTCAGGGAAATTTGACCGTACATGTGGGGAGTGAGCCAGGGAGATGGGAGAGATGGGATTCCAGGGAATTAGGGGGAAAGGGAGAGAGGAGACCCCGAGAGGATCTATCCCTGGAAGAATGACTTTCTCTAGTTGCCTGCTTTTTCACACCCCAAGGTAAACTAGGCCAAACTGGGGTGCTGGGTCTCCACCTTCTCTCTTGGGCATGTGGGAAGATCTTGGAGGCTTATTCTTTCATGATAGGCTGAAAGGACAGACCTTCACTGTGTTTTGTTCCAGTGACCCTGGAGGATTTTTCTTATTGCTACCAGGAGTTTGCAGACTTAAACTTATGTTGAGAAAGATAATCTTTTCTTTTTCTCACCCCAAACCTATATTGGTACCTAAGACATTATGTTTTTTTCCCCTTTGTTATGTTGTTTTGGAGAAAGGAGGCTGGATGGGAGTAACCAAGACTGCAGAGAGATAGATGGGAGACAGCCAGGGGACTGGTGTACAGGCTTTGTTCTTTAAAGTTGTGAATGAGTGTTTCTCCCTCCTCCCTTCCCTGTGTCATTCTACCCATCCTCATATCTTTCCCCCTCTCTCTTCTCCTCCTTCTCTCTCTGTCTCTCTCTCTCCTTAGCCTAGAGTTTACTAGTTTCCCTTTTTAAATGTATCAGTCACCTGGACCTGGGAAAATGCCCCAAACCAGGATAGTTGATGTGATTTCTGTTTGTAGTGACAACTTATGGTTTCAGAGAAGCCTACAGTTAGTTGTCTTTTTACTTTTTTTAATATGGCATTTTTTCTCACATAAAAATGAGACCTGTTTATTACTCAGAGGACCTAATTATATTCTTTGAATATACTGGTCCTTCTATATTTGCCATGTAGTTTGGCCATTGGGAGCCTCTATGACTTGTGGCCTATCACATGTGGCCACCTGCTTGGTGAAAATGGACATGGCCTCAACTTGTTGCCCATTTCCTGGAGCTATTTATACCATGGGACATTAGATGGAGAGGCTGATTCATCCTAATTTAGGGAATCCTCCCTCCCAGCCTCTTTCTCCTTAGCGACTGGCTGCTCTAAGTGAAGACTTGAGAATACTCCCCAGGTACCTGGCCTAACGGCTCTTCAGGAATCAGAAAAATTAGGGGCCATATATTCCTATACCCAAAAATGACACTTGGCTTCAGAAGTTTCAATCTCTAGGAGATACGTACCTGTAATTTTCAATATAGTACTCCCTTGTTCACAATATAAACTTAGTAATTACTCTTCCTTTCCATATCTTAGTTGGGAAGGGCCATGCAGAATGACAGGAACAAACCAAAAGATGACAGTGTCTGGACTATAGTCTCCTCCAACCTACAGACATACAATTACAATGCATTGCAATAAATAAAGTAGTAAGAACAACCAAAGGTGCTGGAGCTGACAGAATTCTGTTTCAGGAGCTGAGGAACACTGTCCCTGAAGGCTGAGTAGGAAATTAGCAGGTGAAAATGGAACGGAAGTGAATTTTTGGCATCAGAGAGTGTGTGCAAAGTCCCTGTAGCACTGTGTTTTCAAAGACCACTGGGCTGTGGCCTGGATATCCTAAGGAATGTCACTGGGGAGGCAGATTCCAAGAGGTCTCAGATGAGGTCAAGGTCATGTCTGTATCCTTTTAACCATCAAAGCTCATGCAATATGTGGTGCATGGTAGGTGCTCAATAGATGTCTTCTTAATGAATGAGCAGAAGAATTAATGAATGAGGAACCCAGATGTTAAGAGAGAATCTTGGAATGAGATCTTTTAAAGCCAGGAATGTAACTGATGGATAATGTGGACGATGGTCCACCTTAGCATGGGTGCTAATAACAAGTAGTCTAGGTGAAACAGACCAAGAAAAAGGGAGCCAGGAAGGACTGAAGCAAAAATATAACAGGAATGCAATGGAGGACAAAGATTGAATAGATGGCCATTTCTGGGATGCTCAGTGGAGCTGTTCAATGGAGGATCAGTGAAATGAGAAACTCCTGTGAATGCCTCTAGGATCTGTGGCTTGGTTGAAGTAGAAATAGTATGTCACAGCAGAGGGTGGCCATGAAAAAGGGCTAAAACTCAATAGGAATGGGTAGTTTTACAGTCCAGGCAACCATGCAGAGGGAAGGGAGATGGGGAGAGTGTCAATAAGGCTTATTCCCAGCATCTCCCTAAATGTTCCAAGTAGGCCTATGGGTCTCTATTCATCTCCTCAGGGCATCTCTGCCTTCTCTGGTATATGCTCTGAAATTTTGATAAGTATATAACATTATTTTCCCTGAGTTTTAATACTGTGACCATGATTTTTATTCTATCATATGGAAATGTTGCATTGAGTGGATTGTCATTAGATTATGTAGATTATGTGGAGTGGGGGTATAATTTTTGAAAGTAATGGAGAGATGCATAGCATCAATTAAAAGCTGATACCAAAGAAAACAGTACATGTAACACTTATTTATGAAAGAAGTATATTGCTTAGAATGTGCCAGGTGTTTATCTAAATGTTTTACAAGTATAAATGAATTAAATAACCCCTTCTAATATCCTGCATGAGCAAGCATAGTTGTGTGTGTTGTGGAAACTGATAAACAGAGAGGTTAAATTATTTCCACAATGCTGTTGTAGTGTTAGCTAACACCTCTATCACATCACATAATTATCATTTCTTTTTTGTGGTGAGAATAATTAAGACTTGTTCTCTTAGCAAGTTTGATGTCTGGAACACAGCATCATTGTCTATAATCACTGTATTATGCCCTATATCTCCAGTTTTATCTATCTATTAGATGAAAATTGTACCTTAAACAGCTTCTCTCCATTTCCCCCCAACCCCAGCCTGTACAGGAAGCAAGTAGAAGAGGTCAGATTCGAACCCAATTCTCTCCAAAGTTCCTACACCTACCTACTTCTGCAGTCTGGCTTCTCTTGTTAAATTGTGTCTTTTGTGGTTACAGCCAGAACAGGAAATGATGAGTGAGATAAACCACAAACAGAGATGACATGAACCATTAGAAAACACTCATTGGTTTTAACTGTTGAGGTTCTGCTGAGTGTTATTTCAGTCTTTCAATCCATTTGCCTCTGCTGATGAAGTGTTTAATGATGGGCAGATACAAAATGGTTGAGAACACTCTGTTAAAACTTTCCATTGATTTCTTCTTTTTAGGGGGGGTAGTTATTGACTTCATCCCTTTTTTTTTTTTTTACTGGAGTATGGTTGCTTTATAATGTTGTATTAGTTTCTGCTGTAAAATCAGTACAATCAAGTGAATCAGCTATATGTGTACTTATATTGATATCCTTTTCCTCTTGGCCCTCCCTCCCATTCGCCTCCCCTATTGGTTTCTTCCAGAGGTAAAGTCCCCAAGGTACAATATTTAGATCCAGGAATCATGGCATAGGGTGAATCTGTGAGATCTTGAACCACAAATAGTTCAAGAAGTCTGCTGGTTTGTACAAGTGTTTGTGGCATCTGTTTGGAGACCTTGGAGCTACCTGGTAGCGAAGCAGAAGAGATTCAAGAGTCAGACCACCTGACTGCAAACTCTGCCTTCACTACTTTAAAGTCAAGAGACTCTAAGAAATATGTCGTTACTTACCCCTCTCTGTCTCAGTTTCCTCAGCTGAGGAAAATGAAGGTAACAGTTGTCGTTACCTCCGAGAGTCATTGAGAAGTGTGGGGTGATGCTTGCTCAGATAAGTTCTCAACACGTGTCTTCTAACATTAGTATGTTAGCAGGACCCCAGAAACCCATTCACCTACCTCTTCTCCCCACAAATTTACCTCCTTTTTCTTTTGTGTCCCCATGGTACCTGTTTGAATTGTTAATCCCCCAAAGATAAGGTATTTAGGAATGAGGATCTGTGACTTATTCCTCAAATAAGACTGCAGGTGTAAAGGGAGCTGGACATTCAGGGGGAGGCTTTCTCCTGACACACTCCTCCCCAGTTATGCTCCTTATTTCCATGGTTAAAACAAAGCAAACGAGAAGATATCTGGTACATGAGATGTCAGTGCAGCTTTAATCCTCTATCCTTTACTGTTTAAAAAACGCACCTATGATAAGCCTTGAAGACATTACGCTTAGGTAAGTCAGAGAAAGACAGATACTGTAAGATATCACTTTTATGTGTAATCTAAAAAAAAAAAAAAACCAAACACTGAACTTGGCCAAGCAGAGTAGAATGGTGGTTACCAGGAGCTGGGAGTGGAGAACTGGGGAGATGCTGTTCAGGGTATAGTTTGCAACTGTGGATAAATAAATCCTGGATATTTCATGCACAGCATAATGATTATAGACAACAGTGCTGTATTATAAACATCAAACTTCCTAAGAGAAAGACCTTAATTATTCCCGCCATAAAATAAATGATAATTATGTGATATGGTAGCTAACCTTAAATTTCAATTGTCTTGAGATGTGTAAATGTATCAAATCAACACAGTATACATCTGAAATTTACACGCTGTACATCTGAAATTTACACACTGTTACATGTCAATTATATCTCAATTAAAAAATTAAAAACATAGTCTCTTCTGATGATCATAACTCTATAGGTCAATGTATTTATTTTATATCTTATTGTACATCACAGGCAATAATTAGTGAGGGTGATGACACACTCCCTTTATCAGTCTACACACAGTGGCTTCTTTATCACTTTCTGTTGTTAAATTGTCTTGCCTACAGTGAAATGCCCCAGTGACACATTGAAAGCAAGGTTGTGGGAACTGTTTGGCCACAACAGGAAAAAGTATTTTAATACTGGCATTGTTTAGAATTGCAAGGACATGAGAATTAATAAAAATGATGACTTCATTTTTGATCAGATTTCCCTGTTGGCTCAGTTGCTAAAGAATGGACCTGCAATGCAGAAGACCTGGGTTTGGTCCCTGGGCTGGGAAGATCCCCTGGAGAGGAAATGGTAACCCATTCCAGTATTCTTGCCTGGAAAATCCCATGGACAGAGGAGCATGACAGGCTACATCCCATGGGGTTGCAAAGAGTTGGACATGACTTAGTGAGTCAGTGTTGCTATTGTAAGTTCTCTGTGGATGATGCACCCCATGTTGCTTGAACCTGGGACCTGCCCTTGATGCATCATTGTCATGTACGAGTCATAGTCATAACCGTGTGATTAACTTTTTATAGTACGCACCCTGATAACCACAATGTAAATCAAGATGCAGAACATTTCTATTACCTTAGAAGTTTCCTTCATGTCCTCCTCCATCAGTACTCACCCCCACTCCCAACTTAGAGGAAACCACTATTCTGACTATTATAAACATAAATTAGGCTCTTGTGTCAGTCACTTAGTCATATCTGACTCTTTACAACACCATGGACTGTAGCCCACCAGGCTCCTCTGTCCATCCAGGCAAGAATTCAGGATCAAGTAAGCCATTCCCTTCTCCAGGGAATCTTCCTCACCCAGGGATCAAACTCAGGTCTCCTGCATTGCAGGCAGATTCTCTACTGCCCTGTTCTTAAACTTTATATAAGTGGAATTACATAGTACATACTCTTTTGACCAAAGTTCTTTTTTTTTTTTTTCCCATGGTTATACATGAAATTCGGGCTTCCTTGGTGGTTCAATGCCTGAGTTGGGAAGATCCCCTGGGGAAGGAAATGGTAGCTCACTCCAGTATTCTTGCCTGAAGAATCCCATGAACAGAGGAGCCTGGTGGGCTACAGTCCATGGGGTTGCAAAGAGTCGGACACAACTGAGCAACTAAGCACATAAACATGTATACATGAAGTTCATCTAAGTTTTTGGATATAGTGGTGTTGTGTTCTGTTTTACTGCTGGCTAGCGCGGTTTATTTGACTATGTGGCAATTTATTTATCCATTCAGATACTGGTGAACATTGGGTTGTTTCTGCTATTTTGGCTACTGTGAGTAAAGCAGAAGTGAAGGGTCTGTGGACAACATGCTCTCATTTCCTTCGAGAATCTACAAAGAAGTGAAGTTGTGGGACATCTCTCTGGCATGCAGCCTGAGTTTTAGCTTTATAAGATATGCCAAACTTTTCCAAAGTGGTTGAACCAGTATAGCCCATTTTTATTTATTTAACTAATTCATTATTTTTAATAATTTAAAAAGTATCCTCAAACCCACCACAGAGTAAAGTGAAAAGAAAGTGAAGTTGCTCAGTTGTATCCAACTCTTTGCAACCCCATGGACTGTAGCCCACAAGGCTCCTCCATCCATGGGATTTTCCAGGCAAGCGTATTGGAGTGGGTTGCCATTTCCTTCTCCAGGGGATCTTCCCAACCCAGGGATTGAACCCAGATTTCCACATTGCAAGCAGATGCTTTACTGTCTGAAAGTAAATGTGTATTAAATTATTTTCCCTACTTTACAAAGGAAGAAGCTGATCAGAGAGAGGTTTAATGCTCTTACATATCACACAGCTAGAAAATGACAGGAATGGGAATGACACCTAGGTCTTCTGAATTCACTCTCACTCTGTTATACCTTCTTTATATAACAACTCCTTTAAAGACACTGAGTTATCTGTAAGCAGAAAAGGCACTTGTAAAGCAGTCACTGGGACAAAATAGGGAGGGAAAAATCTCAAATTCTGGCCAGAAAGAAATGTGTATTTCACACTACTGCCAAAGAACTTGCTGGCAGAGAGCAAAATGCCTGTCGGACATGAGTGCTGGCAGACTCCCCACACAAGCTGCCTGTACCTTGTTTGGCATCACAGATTCAAGATTTTAATGTGCCCACAGGGCCAATGTAAGGCATCCTTGCACTGGTCTTCTTGTATTCACCACTAAAGTTTTCCTCCATTAAAAAACAGATAATCTACACTCTTGCTAAGCAAAGTGTGGCCCAGGGATCAGCAGCTTGATATCTAGAGGAACTTGTTAGAAATGCAGAATCTTGGGCCTTATTCCAGACCCTCAAATGTTGCATTTCAACAAGATCCTCAGGTGATTCCTATGCTCATCCAATTTTGAGAAGCATTGATTTGTACTGTGGTATATTAGAAGTCACTTTCTCCTATTTCAGGGTTTGGGGAGTGGGATTTTTCATCTCTGAATCTTGGTTTCCCAATCTGAAAAATGGAGCTGACAACACATATGTTACATGGTTATAATAAGGACTGCAAGATGAAACAGAAGAAAAGCAGCATCCACAATTCCAGACAAATGTCTGTGCTCAATTAAGTGATAGCTACTCCTCTTGGAGGTATTCTTGAGCAAGGTGGACCCATCTAACTTTCTCAGTGGTCAAATGCAAGCCTTTAACTGTTGTAAATACCCTGCACCCATCCCTCCTCTCAAGTGCTCCAACACTGCAAGAGAACTGTGTGTTTGTAAATATCAGGGCAAAGCTGAACCTGGAAGTTACCCAAGCATGAGGTCCAGGCTCCAGGCCTCAGCCAATGTTCTTTGCTGACTGTTCTCTGAAAGCCACAGAATTTACAAAATGGAGAACTACTGCCATGGAATAGCAGGAGCTCAACACCTGCCAGGATAATAGGCAGGCTTTCCAGGGGAAGTTTGTTATACAATAGGACAGAGACATTCACAGGAGAGGAGGAGGCAATGAAGGGTGGGAGACAGGAGATTTGACATGTCAGAGAGGCTGGTGTGTATAAATATTGCTCATAAGCAAATTTAGAATTTTTAAAAATAGGCAAGAAGAGGTCTTCCCAGCTGAGCTGTCCTGAAAAATGAGATGTCCCTGAAGTACAAGTTAGTGTATTTTTCCTGGTTGAATAGGAAAAAATACGTTTGATTAGACAAATGTCTTTAGCAATGATAGTTATACAGGTACCTGAAATATTACCTGCCTGGTCATTTTCTGCAGGGTTAATATCAGTGGAACATATTAAAAAATACAAGTTTTATTTAATGACCTTTTCTCTCTTTTCCTGGTACTAGTTTTCACTGTGTGATTTCTGACTTTGGTGTCAGATTGTACAAGAAAGCAGTTTAGAATGTACGGGTGATAAAAACAGGCCCTATCAATTTTTATAGGGCCAGCAGCAGTGATGACTTAATTGCTACCTTGGTGAAAAGGCTGTGATCCTTATGCTAAATTATTTAAAAAATAGCTTTCAATGTACATTTTCAGAATTCTGTTCAGTCTCTTGGCATTTGAAATTGTACCAACAAGTTGAGTGCAGAAAGGCTTACGAATGGAAAGCTCACAGCTAATTTGAAATATAGGATTTCAACAGCTCAGTGGAGCTGGGCTGCTGGTGAGGGTGGAGCAGGCGAAAGGGAAATGCAGACTATGTACATAATGAGGGCAATCAATCCAACTTGGTAGCCAGCAAGCTCCATCGTGTTTTAAATGGAGTATTGTACCTCCTGTCATGATGACATATTCAATTAAGCGATATCCTATTATTATTTCTCACCCTATGTGATTTCGCAAAAACATTACTGAAACGTGGAGATATCATTCTAAACACAAGCAAAAGAAAATTCTTTGATTTGGATTATAATGATGTCTTTCACAATCTCTGACAGGTAAATTATGAACAATTTGCAGCAAAACTTTGGAGTATAATGTTAATTTGAAATACGTTCAGACTATCTATGGGGCTTTTATTTTTATAATTGAGGGTCAAACTATTAAGAGGGAGGGAGGCTACTCCTTCCTTTGAAAAGCAATGACTTTAGCATTTGTCTTATAGATAGTGATGTTAATTACAAAGTGCTGAAGACTGGTGTAGGACATGGTGCTCCCCTGGAGGAGCCTGTTATGGACAGCCATTTCTCAGGGCCCTGTCTCCCCAAATCTTTCAGTGTGAGGTGGAAGGTTTTCACTTCCTGTTGTACCTCAATTTCCAAGTATGATCTTTCCAACTGATAATGTTTCCTAAGCTGTTAATTTTCTAATGTTTCAGCCTAACCATTAAAAAAAAAACTTCCATTAAATTTTTGTTAGAAAGTTACGTGAAATTATTCTTGGGCCAAACTTGGGAGATTTTTGAACTTCATTTTCTGGAACAACAGAAAAAAACCCTAAATGTAAACAGCAATATTAAAACTAGAAAATAGACCCTGAAAATATTTTGTTTATTTGTTTATTTTATTATTGTTATTTTCTTTACATTATCGTGTTGGTTTTGCCATACATTGACATGAATCCGCCATGGGTATACATGCGTTCCCCTTCCAGCAGCCCTCTCCCACCTCCCTCCCGATTCCATCCCTCTGGGTCATCGCGGTGCACCAGCCCTGAGCGCCCTGTATCAAGCATCAAACCTGGGCTGGTGATTCATTTCACATATGATAAGTTACATGTTTCAATGCCGTTCTCCCATATCATTCCACCCTTGCCCTCTCCCATAGAGACCAAAAGACTGTTCTATACATCTGCGTCTCTTTTGCTATCTCGCATACAGGGTTATTGTTACCATCTTTCTAAATTCCATATATACGTGCTAGTATACTGTATTGTTGTTTTTCCTTCTGGCTTACTTCACTCTGTATAATAAGCTCCAGTTTCGTCCACCTCAGTAGAACTGACTCAAATGTATTCTTTTTAATGGCTGAGTAAGAATCCATTGTGTATATGTACCACAGCTTTCTTATCCATTCGTCAGTTGATGGGCATCTAGGTTGCTTCCATGTCCTGGCTATTGTAAACAATGCGGCGATGAACATTGGGGTACACATGTCTCTTTCAGTTCTGGTTTCCTTGGTGTGTATGCCCAGCAGTGTGATTGCTGGGTCATATGGCAGTTCTATTTCCAGTTTGAAAATATTTTGTAAGGAAAGAGATGGGCCAAAGGCAAGGTCTTAATATACACCATTTCTTGTGTCTGCTTACACAGTGAAGAAGCTCAGACTCCTTCCAAAGGTTTCTTAAACTATAAACAATGCAAGCAAAGTGTAATTTTAGTGTCACTACGGCTACTGCTCCCTGAAATGAATCATTCAGAAAGCCTAAAAAGAGGCTCATTGTAATCGTAACAATGATTTAATTGCTTTGAACATTGAGCAGTATAGAGGATGAATGAATGAATGCTACACCCAATGGAACAGTGAACACATGCACTTTTGTAAAACATATAGGGTGCTAGGAACTTCAAATGGAGTCACAGAATGATAGAGACATAAGGGTATTTGGTATCACATAATCACATAAAAGATAGCTCTAGAAAAACATCTACTTCTGTCTAATTGACTAGACCAAAGCCTTTGACTGTATGGATCACACACAAAAAAATAAAATGTGGGAAATTCTTAAAGAGATGGGAATACTGGACCACCATACCTGCCTCCTGAGAAGTCTGTATTCAGGTCAAGAAGCAACAGTTAGAATCAGACGTGGGACGACGGACTAGTTCCAAATTGGGAAACGAGTTTGTCAAGGCTGCATATTGCCATCCTGCTTATTTAACTTATATGCAGAGTACATCATGTGAAATGCCAGGCTGGATCAAGCACTGGCACAAGCTGATCAAGATTGCTGGGAGGAATATCAATAACATCAGATATGCAGATGACAAAACCCTTATGGCAGAAAGCAAAGAGGAACTCAAGAGCCTCCTGATGACAGTGAAAGAGGAGAGTGCAAAAGCTGGCTTAAAACTCAACATTCAATAAACAAAGACCATGGCATTGGTCCTATCACTTCATGGCAAATAGATGGGGAAACAATGGAAACAGTGATAGACTTTATATTCTTGGGCTCCAAAATCACTGCAAATGGTGACTGCAGCCATAAAAGTAAGAGACGCTTGCTCCTTGGAAGAAAAGCTATGACCAACCTAGACAGCATATTAAAAAGCAGAGACATTGCCTTACCAACAAAGTTCCATCTAGTCAAAGCTATGGTTTTTCCAGTAGTCATGTATGGATGTGAGAGTTGGACTGTAAGAAAGCTGAGCACCAAAGAATTGACGCTTTTGAACTGTGATGTTGGAGAAGACTCTTGAGGGTCCCTTGGACTGCAAGGAGATCCAACCAGTCCATCCTAAAGGAAATCAGTTCTGAATATTCATTGGAAGGACTGATGCTGAAGCTGAAACTCCAATACTTTGGCCACCTGATGCGAAGAACTGACTCATTGGAAAAGACCCTGATGCTGGGAAAGACTGAAAGTAGGAGGCAAAGGGGACAACAGAGGATGAGATGGCTGACTGGCATCATTGAGTCGATGGACATGAGTTTGAGCAAGCTTTGAGAGCTGATGATGGACAAGGAGGCCTGGCATGTTACATTCCATGGGGTCTCAAAGAGTTGGACACAACTGGTTGACTGAACTGAATCCAGGCCCTCATCTGTAGTCCTCCAACAGTTTTGTTGTTTGATCTCTGCTTGAACCAAGGGAAAATTAGAATTTTTAAAGAAATTTTTAACATTCATCCTATCTTTCCCTCTCTGTTGACTTACATTATGGTCATGGATCTCCCTCTGTGACCAGATGGAAACATACTGATCCCTTTGCTGTAGGACGTAATTTCAAATATATATAAACACTTGTATATATGCTTGCCAGAGGTGGTGGGGTGAGAGAAGGGAGAAGTGGGTGGAGAAGGTCAAAAGGTACCAACTTCCAGTTATAAAATAAACAAGTCATGAAGATACCAAATAGAGCATGGTGACTGTATTTAATAATACTATATTTCACACTTGAAAGTTGCTAAGAGAGTAGGTCTTAAAAATTCTCATCACTAGAGAAAGAAATTTTGTAATTACATATGGTGATGGATGTTAGTTAGACTTATTGTAATCATTTTTGCAATATATACAAACATCAAATCATTTTGTTGTATATCTGAAACTAATATATTGACATAGGTCAGTAATAACTCAAAAATTAGTCTATCAATCCCTTTTGAGATTTTGATTGCAGAAGCATTGAACTTGTAGATACATTTGAGGAACATTTGCAGTGGTCTATGTTATTACCATTTAATCTGGAAATTGATTTGAAAATGAAATAGAAATAAAGTTGTGCCAGACCAATGATGCTTTATAGTTTATTCCCTGTATTTGGGGGAAAATATCTCATTCACAGTAGCAACAAAACCTGTAGGTTGCATAATCAGTTGGAACCATGAAGAATAAATAGATAACTTTAGACCATCATAGAAAAATAAAAAACAAAGGAGGAAAGGGAGGCTCAAGAGGGAGGTGATTAATTATGGCTGATCTGCATTGCTGTATGGCAGAAATGAACACAACATTCTAAAGCAATTTTCTCCAATTAAAATAAATTTTAAAATGAAAAACAAGAAATGTAAAGTTCTATATTATTTCAAAGTGTTTCTCTCTCTGCTTCAAGCATTCATATGGTTATTTATTCATGCAATCACCCATGCAACATTTTTGGGGTTTATAAACATACAATGTATCACAGCTGTACTGGGCACAAGAAATACAATATTAAGTGTATACAATAACATTAAAATGAACTCACAGTAGCTTATCATTTATCATTATTATTGACACTTCATATTCATTATGCCATTTGTGCTGTGCCATGCTTAATGGCTGTCATATCCAACTCTTTGTGACCCCATGTACTGTAGCCTGCCAGGCTCCTCTGTCCTTGGGGTTTCTCCAGGCAAGAATACTGAGTGGGTTGCCATGCCCTCCTCCAGGGAACCTTCCCAACTAAGGCTTCAAACCTAGGTTTCCTGCGCTTCAGGTGGATTCTTCACTGACTGAGCCACCAGGGAAGCCCAAGTTTACTGGGTAGCTTACCCTTCTCCAGAAGATCTTCATGACCCAGGAGAACCAAGGTCTCCTGCATTGTAGGCAAATTCTTTACCAGCTGACCTACTATTTAATCCTTATAACAACCTTATGAGAGAAATACAAGTTTTCTCTCCATTTTACACATTTGAAAACTGAGATAAAAAAAAAGAAAACTGAGATAGAAGGAGTTAAATATTTTGAACCAATATTTCCTGGGCTGTGTAATGTGTGCTTTTCACTATTCACATCTTACTCCACAGTCTAAGTTGGGAGATACACATACAAATGATTACAGTACAGTGTGGTATGTACTGTATAATGGAGATAATATAGGAAACATGGAAAGAGATGGTTTTAAGTTTGACTACAGATTTCAAGAGCAGAGAATTCTTTGAAAGATTGGAGAGTGAATAGGACAGCCAGGGAGATGAACAGATAATACACAAAGTAGATGAGCATGAAAACTTAAGGTAATGGCATACAGTAAATATTAATGGAGAAAAAGGTACAAGAAGGGCTTCCCTGATAGCTCAGCTGGTAAAGAATCTGCCTGTAATGCAGGAGACTATGGTTCAATTCCTAGGTTGGGCGATCCCCTGGAGAAGAAGAGATATGCTACCCACTCCAGTATTCTTGTGTTTCCCTGGTGGCTCAGTTGGTAAAGAATCCGCCTTCAGTGCAGAAGACCTGGGTTCGATCCCTGGATTGGGAAGATCCACTGGAGGAGGGCATGGCAACTCACTCCACTGTTCTTTCCTGGAGAATCCCCATGGACAGAGGAGGCTGGTGGGCTAAATTCCGTGGGATCTCAAAGAGTTGGACACAATTGAGTGACTAAGCACAACATAGCAAGGTACAGGAAGCAGTGGCTGGAGAGATCAGGAAATCAATAAGAAACCAGGGATGAGAATTCAGAAAGCTGCTAACATCACAGATGCTTTCTAGAAAGTGGTGGGAAACCATTCATGGGTTAATAATTAGATTTGTGTCTTAGAAAGTGATTTCAAGTATTTTCTTTTTATTAAGATTTTTTTATATAAACATTTTAAAAATCTTTATTGAATTTGTTGTAATAATTGCTTCTGTTTTATGTTTTCTTTCTTTGGCCATGAGGCATATGGGATCTTAGCTGCCTGACCAGGGTTTGAACTCACACCCTGGGCATTAGAAGTCTTAACTGCTGGACTGCCAGGGAAATCCCTTTAGCAGCATTTCCAGCGTTAAATAAGAAAGGTCTAAACTGAAGACTCAGAAAACCATGTAAGCAAATATAGTCTAAAGGAATACTTTTGAGGCCACCCATAAACACTATATCATTGTTCAGTCACTAAGTCATGTCTGACTCCTTGTGACCCCATGGACTGCAGCACATCAGGCTTCCCTGTTCCTTTCTATCTCCCGGAGTTCGCCCAAGTTCATGTCCACTGAATCGATGATGCTATCCAACCATCTCATCCTCTGCACCCTCCTTTCCTTTTGCCTTCAATCTTTCCCAGAATCAGGATCTTTTCCAATGAATCGAGTCTCTGCATCAGGTGGCCAAAGTATCAGAGATTCAGCATCAGTCCCTCCAGTGAATATTCAAGGTTGGTTTCTTTTAGAATTGACTGATTTGATCTCCTTACTGTTCACTGGACTCTTGAGAGTCTTCTCCAGCACTACAGCTTGAAAGCATCAGTTCTTTGGTTCTCAGCTTTCTTTATGGTCCAACTCTCATATACATACATGACCACTGGAAAGATCATAGCTTTGACTATATGGACTTTTGTCGATAAGGTGATATCTTTGCTTTTTAATACGCTGTCTAGGTTTGTCAGAAACGCTACATCTAGAGAAGAACTAGCAAAAGGGGGAAGATATCAGATGTGTCTGCTTTGCATCAGAAACTGTTGACTTTGGGACTTGTATGTGCTTACCTTCCAAACTCTGCTTCTTAATTTCATGGGGCAAGGACATTTGTATCTAAGTGAATGGTCTGCCTTTGTTACAGTTGGTGTGACTGGCCAACTTTGGCTGTTGTTCAGCAGTTATTCACGGATATTTTCTATTTCATCAGAGCCTTGCTGTGCTGACTGCCCCTTGTGTATTATCAACTACCCTTTTTCTACCAATTAAGCCCCAAAGATAACAGAAGCAAACTACTATGTGATTCAATAGAATCTTTGCAATATTTAAAAGTTCTAATATTAAGGACTATATTGGGTTACTGAGCATTCAATTAAAGAGCCTCAAGTGTTTAATTTAGGATTTTCCATAGGACAGGTATTGTTTGTTAATTAGTTAATTAAGTAAGAAATGATTATTGAAAACATGCATTAGGATTAAGCAAGCTGCAAGAGAGATAAAGATATCTCCAAGGCAATTAGCTCACTGTAATTTTAATGATAAATGTGTAATTAGACTCTTATTCTAAAGAGATTGTTTGGAATGGTTTTTGCAAGCATTAAACAGGCATGTAACAAGATATTTACTTACATAACAAGCAAAATACTATTCTGATTCTTATTAGGCATCAGCCAGTGTGTTCAAATGATACCTAATTTGCTAAAAGCCAAAGTTTACAAGTAATAGTACTTAAAAATATAATCCATTAAAAAGCTTATATAACTAACAATTATATTACAACTAGATTTATCCCCAAGCCTGTTTTTTTCACCTCCTGGGCAATTATCTGAGACTTGCAAATGCATTATGACTTAATAGCCAACATTTATACATTTATGTATGCAGTGCTTGAGGGGATTGCTAGTACATCACAAAATGAAAACCCCTCCCCTTCCTGTAGTGTCAGCTTGTTGAGAGAGAAATAGATTCCCTTCTTGGATATCTAGAAACTACCATAGTTCCTGGCACATGGCACTCCATAAATGTCTATTAAATTGATTTGGTTGAGCAGAATCAGGACATCTAGATGTTTCTTAAAGTATATCATTCTGTTTATCCCCATTTTGTTGTAATCCCCTGGCTGCCACCACTGCATATACTATTCTTTTACATATATTTTTTTCCTACAGCTAGCATCCCTGTTCAATAGGGCTAAGGAAGTTGTATCTCCAAAGCACTAATATAGATTGAGGATGTTGATAATCATTATGATAAATACCAGTAGGCATTTATTAAGTGCTTACTATTTCCCAAGCATGGAGTGAAGCTTTTTTCATTGATTTCTACAGTTTAGACTGTCAGTCATCCTAAGAGATAGATCCTACTGTTATCTTTGTATGTCAAATTGGGAAACTGAAGCTTACGACAGTTGCATAATTTTCCCAAGGTGACCCAGTTAATAAGTTTTGGAACCAGGATATAATCCCAGGTAATGTAAAGATAGAGCCCATTCTTGCCTGAGAGTGAGTTCTCTTGAGCATATCCTAAAATGAAGTTGCTTGTGCAACTGTTATATGAAGGCATCCTCTCAGGGGAAATCTGGAAGGGAATGAGCCAAACAGGCTAGGATGGGGAAAGAAGCCCAGCAAAGATGTGAGTTCACTTCAAGTGTAGCCTCAGTCTGATTGCACAGGGAGCTCTGGGATATAAGTAACACCACAGAGCAGTCCCATCTTTAGGCATGGGGGTGGAAATTGGAATCCCAGAATTCGTCCTTTATGGCTGTTGGTTGCTTCTGCGGAAGAAAGCATAACTTCACAGGTATGTTCTGAAGGAAGGCAGTTTATTTTGCCAGAGGCCGCTGCTCAGGACAAGTTTGTTAGCTGTTGAAGCTAACTCTCACAAAAGCAAGGAGAATGCCTGCACTAACCAGCTGTAGCAAATCTAGACATGGCACCAGTGAGTGTCTGCCACAGAACCTGCTTCCACAATGGTTGTCTTGATTTCCAAGCTCCCATGAAGAAGACAGAATTTTTGTCAAGCAGGCTAGACTTTTATCCCGATTTGCTTTTCCTAGCTTAGTGGTTTTGAGAAAATTTCTTAACATCCTGAGTCTCATTTTCATCATCTGTAAAGTGAGTGTTGATACTGCTAGTCTTGTGAGACTGTTATGATGACTAAATTGAGAGTGTCTGGTGATGAATTTTGTAAACTAAAGCAGGACATGAGTGTTGTTTGCGGTATTGCTTATTGCTGTGTCTTACTTCCCAGGCTCAGAGCCAGCCAGTGGGTGGGAGCTGTGGAAGTCCTGGTCTAGATAGCAAATTTGATTAAATATATCATAAGTGCAAGGGCCATGATGTACAAATAGGATGAGGATGAAACTAAATTTGAAGAGAAGATGGTTAGCCATGTGCAAAAATTAAGAAGTGTAAGTGAAAGTCGCTCAGTCATATCTGACTCTTTGTAGCCCCATGGACTATAGCCCACCAGACTCCTCTGTCCAATTCTCCAGGGAACAATACAGGAGTGGGTTGCCATTCCCTTCTCCAGGGGATCTTCCCAATCCAGAGGTCAAATGTGGGCAGATTCTTTATCATCTGAGCCACCAGGGTCAGAAAAAGTAATGTACTCAGGTTCCACAATGAGTAAATGGCACTTGAAACTTGATTTCACAGTATGTTTCAGTCTTACTATATTTCTTTGATGTCTACAATATTGGCAAACCCAAGTGATTTTTCTCAAGAGATCTCATCATACTGTCTTGACTCCAAAGAAACTGTCTTTGGAAGAAAAGCATTTAGAGAGTGATTAACTCTAACTAACAAATAATCAAAGCTCTCTTTCTCTGAGATAAGTAATCCAAGCATTTCCAACCCCCTGCTTCTCCCAACATGTAATTATAATTATATAAAAATATTGAGCATATCAAATGTTTATCAGTGCCCTGATGAAGTATACAACAGGGGGCTATTGAGACCTTCCTCATTTTCCTGTCTTTCTCCATAAACTTGAAAATATTTCTCTTAAAATGTCAATCTCAATGGCCTTACTTGTGTTTCAAGAACATTCCTTAACCAATCATTAGTAAAGGCTAGAATAATTCTTAGACCATTTGCAGCCACACCTTAGATGGGATGAGTACATTTATCCTTCTGAGATAGTGTGAAGGAGACATGGTAGCTGAACAAAACTGGGTTCTGTTTGGAAGAAGGAATAGGAGAATAGAAAGTAGGTAGATAACCCAAAAATTATGTAACAGAAAAACAAAGTTTATGCTATATATTGAAATATCTACTACATTTTAATACTCTTAGAGATAGGTTAGAATATTTAGAAGAGGAAGAATACAAGTTCTACATTTAACATATTCAAATCCCTAACACCAGTCTCTGTGTGTGCTTAGTTGCTCAGTCACGCCCAACTCTTTGTGACCCCATGGACTGTAGCTCATCAGGCTCCTCTGTCCACGGGGATTCTTTATGCAAGAGTACTGCAGTGGTCTGTCATGCCCTTCTCCAGGGGATCTTCCCAACCCAGTCCCAACCTAGGACTCCCACAATGCAGGCAGATTCTTTACCATCTGCGCCTCCAGGGAAGCCCCAAAATACAGTAGTAAGTAGATTACCCCTTCTCCAGAGGATCTTCCCAACCTAGGAATCAAATTGGGGTCTCCTGCATTACAGGCAGATTCTTTACCAGCTGAGCTGCCAGAGAAGCCCTAACACCAGTCTACTGAGACCTTTTCTCTACAATGAGAATGAGTGTGTTTTCAGCTTGAAGCCCTAAAAACAACTGTAGAGCCACTTGCTAGGAAATTTCCATATAGCTTGATATCTACCATGAATTATTCTGAAAGTATTACAAACACATCTTTGGAAAAGTGAAGATATTCAACCTCTTTCCATAGGCTGATGAAGGAGCATAGGCTTTCAAATTACAGAAATCAGTATTTAAATTCTTGCCCAATAATTTTTTATCATATTAAATCATTTTATGCTATAGTTTTAGTTCACCCAAACTAGAGAACAAAGTTACTATCTTACAGATTTTTTTGAATATTCAGTGGGATAAAATATGAAAAAAATACTTGGTACACAATGGGGAGATGATACTGTCAGTTATCGCTATTGTAGGCATGGGAATGGGTAAAGGGTGGTGAGGAAATCACTGGTAAATAAATAAGAGAAATGTAACCCATCACTTACATAATCTAAACTTTTATTGTGGGCCCAATGGGTAGCATAAGAGTTGGCAGAATAAAACTGGGACTTGAGTCAAATTTAGTTCTGTCTTGGTTTTGCTATGAGATGTAGAAACAGTCAGTTTATCTCAAGATTTCATCATGTAGGTCATGATATCTACTTTTTGGCTTTACATAAGAATATGGAAAGAAATTCCTAGATGCTTTGAAATTCCACATCTTTATACTGAAGAAAACATTATGTATAAATATGTGAAGATACGAATGGATATTTGTTAGCATGCATTTGTGCTTTGGAAATAAGTGATGTATATTGTGAACTTTGCTGTGCAATGTGTTTGAATATTATGGTGGGTGCTTGAAAGGGAGGGGGGCACATGTACTCTGGGATTAATAGCTGATGGACTCCTCTCAAGAGGCATCATAGTCTTTCTTTCTGTATGAAACTATGAAAATCACATGACATCTGTTCATTACAAGGCCACCACTCTAACAAAACCCTGGATCCCACATGTCTGAGAACTTGGTTTCCATTACACATGCAGGCTTAATTATTTTAAAATCCACCTTTTTGAGAGATATCATCCAGAGACTGTTGCCATGCTTGGGGTGATGGAATACTTATTTTAGTTTCTTTAAGGCATACTTAACTGTCTCTCTAAGCCACACTTTTAGTTTTTCAGCTCCAGATAATCTTGCTTCACAAAGCATTTTTATTAACATTTGTGAAAATCTCTTCTCTCTGAAAGTCAAAATGTTTTGCATAAACAATAAAACAAAATGGTGACATGGGTTTTAAACAAACAGCAGTGGTAGACACCAATATTTCACAATATTGCTGCTTGCTTAATAGGATGCAAGCAATTTAAAAAAAATCTGAAGTTGTTCTCTAATTATTTCCATTAACTGTTCAAATCTGAGCTTTTTTAGAATGTTGGTTATGAATACTAAAAGTAAATCAAGTGATTCTAATAATAATTTTTAATTAAAAAATGAAAGTAGAAAATGAGCTGGCTCATTACAGTTGTTGGAGGATATATACTCACTTTTCTTTAAAATAAGACCTAGATAAACAAATGAGTCTAATTTTATTCTTGAACATGCAAAAAAGTTTTCCCAAGACAAAAGTTTCCAGGCTGGAATCTCTCAGTGTTGATCACTTCTCCCTACATCCTTTTTCCTTCATCCCTTTCTTCTTCTGCTTTCACCATTTTTTATTTGTGTTAGGAAGGAGGAAATCAGGCATTCCAGAACAGCCTACACTCAAAATTCAGGGATACATAACACCCTCAAAACTGAATATTTGTGGATCAGTGAAAAGTATCATTCTTTTGTGTGTAAAGGAGCAAGGTGGGCAGGGCAAATGGAGGAAAGGGCTCTCTAGAACCTATTTGACCTTGATGTTAGAGCTTCTTTGCTCTGATGTCCACCTGCTTCCTAAATTTCATTTGCAGGGAAAGGACTGCAAAGGTGGTTTGTCTAGATTATTCATTGATTTCTTGAAAAGTGATAACATTTTTATACTCAGAACAGGCAACTATCCATCATCATCTTCCCAAACTCAACCAAGGCATTATGGCTTCTTTATTTCAGCACTTTGTTGTAGTTCAGTCACTAAGTCGTGTCCAACTATTTGAGACCCATAAACTACAACCAGTCTTCCCTGTCCTTCACTGTCTCCTGGAGTTTGCTCAGACTCATGTCCATTGAGTTGGTGATGCCATCCAACCATCTCATTCTCTGCCATCCCCTTCTCATCCTGCCTTCAATCATACCTAGCATCAGGGTCTTTTCTAATGAATTGATTCTATGCATCAGTTGACCAAAGTTTTGGAGCTTCAGCATCAGTCCTTCCAATGAATATTCATGATTGATTTTCTTTAGAATTGACTGGTTTGATCTCCTTGCAGTTTGAGGGACTCGCAAGAGTTTTCTCCAGCACCACAGTTCAAAATCATTAATTCTTTGGTACTCAGTCTTATTTATGGTCCAATCCCATCAGTACATGACTACTGCAAAAACCCTAACTTTGACTAGATGGACCTTTGTCAGAAAAGTGATGTCTCTGCTTCTTAATATGCTGCCTAGGTTGGTCATAGCTTTACTTCCAAACAGTGAGTATCTTTTAATTTCATAGCTGCCGTCACTGTCCACAGTGATTTTTGAACCCAAGAAAATAAAATCTGCCACTGTTTCCACTTTCCCCCCATCTGTTTGGGTTAAAGTGATGGGACCAGATGCCATGATCTTAGATTTTTGAATGTTGAGTTTTAAGCCAATTTTCTCACTTTCCTCTTTCAAAACCCTAATCAAGAGGCTCTTTAGTTCCTCTTCACTTTCTGCCATTAGAGTGGTATCATCTGCATATCTGAGGTTGTTGATAATTCTCCTAGCAATCTTAATTCTAGCTTGTGCTTCATCCAGCCTGGGATTTCACATGATGTACTCTGCATATAAGATTTAAGCAGGGTGACAATATACAGCCTTGACGTACTCCTTTCTTGATTTGGAACCAGTCCGTTGTTCCATGTCCAGTTCTAACTGTTGCTTCTTGTCCTGCATACAGGTTTCTCAGAAGGTAAGATAGTCTGGTATTCCGATCTCTTAAGAATTTTCCACAGTTTGTTGTGATCAATACAGTTAAGGCTTTAGCATAGTCAATGAAACAGAAGTAGTTGCTTTTCTGGAATTCCCTTGTTTTTTCTGTGATCCAGTGGATGTTCACAATTTGATCTCTGGTTCCTCTGCCTTTTCTAAATCCAGCTTGTACATCTGGAAGTTCTCAGTTCAGGTTAAAGCCTAGCTTGAAGGATTTTGAACACTACTTTGACAGCATGTAAAACAAACACAGTTTCATAGTAGCTTGAACATTCTTTGGCATTTCCCTTCTTTGGGACTGGAATAAAAACTGACCTTTTCCAGTCCTGTGGCCACTGCTGAGCTTTCCAAATTTGCTTGCATATTGAGTTCAGCACTTTAATGGCATCATCTTTTATGATTTAAAATAGCTCAACTGGAATGCCATCACTTCAACTGGCTTTTTTCATAGTAATACTACCTAATTTCAGCATAGGTACGTCTAGTTAAAGTTATGGTTTTTCCAGTAGTCTTGTATGGATGTGAGAGTTGGACCATAAAGAAAGCTGAGCACTGAAGAACTGATGCTTTTGAACTGTGGTGTTGGAGAAGACTCTTGAGAGTTCCTTGAGCTGCAAGGAGATACAACCAGTCCATTGTAAAGATAATCAGTCCTGAATATTCATTGGAAGGACTGATGCTGAAGCTGAAACTCCAATAATTTGGCCACCTGATGTGAAGAACTGATTCATTGGAAAAGACCCTGATGCTGGGAAAGATTGAAGGCAGGAGGAGAAGGGGACAACAGAGGATGTGATGGTTGACTGGCATCACCAACTTGATGGACATGAGTTTGAGCAAACTCCAGGAGTTGGTAATGGACTGGGAGGCCTGGCGTGCTACAGTTTATGGAGTCACAAAGAATCGGACATAATTGAGTGACTGAACTGAACTTAATTTCAGCATATATTCCTTTTAAGTCAAGACTCTATCCTTTTAGCTGCCAAAAGATTGCAAAAGGCAAGCAACTTCATTCCAGCCTCCCAAATTCCTTCTAGGCCTCATTTCTCACACAAGCAGCTCTATCCTGAAATAACAGTGTATGCAGTACTTAAATTTGGGTGTATGTTTTTAACAGCAACCCAGAAGTTATTTTCGCCAATAACACCCAAGTTTTGATATTCATTGTTTAATATTGAACTTATCTCACATATTCAGAGTTTCAATCTTGATAACTATATGGCAAATGATCAATTGTATTTCTCTGGAAGAAGAAAATAAATTTGCTTTCAGTATTCTAAAAACACACACAACCATTTGATCTGTAAGGCAATGTGGACCATTGAATACGTGCACAGTTTAAAAACTTTCATCCTTGGAAGTCTTAGTTGCAAATGTCAAAGTCAAGCTGCAGTGAGCCTCATCTGAACATGAGAAAGTCCCCAACCTCAATAATAAAACTTTCAGAATTTTTTGATTGAATACCATTTGAAATTACCTTCATCACGTTACCATGCACTAGGTAGCAGGCAGAGGGTTGCCTCTCGACATGACCTTATTAGAGATTTCCACTTGTGAGGAAATCTATTCAAAAGCAAAGGCTGTATTAAGCTGGATACCAGGTCAAATGACGCTATTTGGGGGGAAAATGGAGAGGTACTTCAGCTTAATGATTTGTGAAAAGTTAAGTAACAACAAATTCCATGAATATGAAATTGGGGGAAGAATGCTCTCATCATGCTTTTATCCCTCAGCACTTAGTGCAGACGGTAGCCTGAGGAATTAGAAATGGCACCTGCTGGGGTGCCTGTTTCTCTCTGAAATGATGCTTTTGAAGACTGTGATTTTAGAGCACTGAAGATGGAAAGGGGGAATTTCAGTTTGGGGTTCTCAACTTTTTTTTAAGCCAGTAACGGGGGATGGCAGGAAGTACAATATGAGTATTCTGACATTTTATACTTATTTTTGCTTCCAAGAACCTTTGTATATTCATGCAACTGGCTGTAGAAAACTTTGACAGTTTTAGTTGGAAACTGGGGGAATCTCAGGAAAAAGCAAACTTGGTTTTCTGCGTTAATAAATCATGAAATAGTTCTGGAATCCTCTACTACCTTATACTGGGATTTTGGAAATTTAATTTTTATAAACTTTTTGCTGGAATATGATAGGTGTTAACATAATAGTGAAATATATAATATAATATAATATGTAAACAAAAGTATGCATGTTATAAATTTTCACAGACTGGACACACACCTGTGTAACACCTTATGAAAAAGAAATAACAACCCAGAAACCTCTCTCTTGCCTCCTTCCAGCTCCTCCGCAAGGGTAGCCACTCTCCTGTCTTGTAGATTCATTTTGTGTGTTTGTGCTTTCTATAAATGAAATTATACTACAGATCCTCCTTTTAGTTTGGCATCCTACATTCAACATTATAAGATCCACCCAAAATTACCATATTTCATTTTAAGTTATTCATCTGCATTGTTGTATATTTTTCCACTGTGATTCTTGTTGGATGTGTAAGCTGTTTATGGCTCCCATAAGCAATACTGCTTTGGAGATTCTTGCATGGATCTTTCAAAGACACACATGCATATTTCTGTTGGGTATATACCCAGGACAAGATTTGCTGGACCACAGGTTATGGGTAAGTTCATCCTGGGTCAGTGTTGTCAAAACAGATATCCGGAGTCATTGCTACTTCTGCTCCTGCCAGCAGTGAATGAGGGTTCTGATTGCTTCATATCCTCACCACTCTTAGCTCTAGAAAATTTTGAGGTTCTTGAGGATGAGTTGTTCTCTTTTCCATCTCAGCATTCAAGCACTGAACACAGTGATGACATTTGGTTAGGTTACCAGACTACTTTCAGCTCTAATAATAGCTAGACTTAGAGCAGGGGGGATAGTAGAAGCAGAACTGAAGTCTATGTTGAGCTACAAAGTGAGATCCTAGGGGAAAGGAGCATGGTGACAGCCTGTTAGGCTTTCTTGCATTGATCTTTAAGCAAGACACATCAGCACTAGAGGACCACCTACTGGCATATGCCTAGTGAATTTTACTCAGACCACAAGAGCATACTCTTGCTGCCTGTGCATGTACAGAGTTTTATATCACAGTTAACTTAGATTTGTAGTACCAACCTAAGTGTACAATAGGCAATTTTCTTTACTAGTCTTTATTTGCTCTCAGTTCAGCATGTTCATTGTTATTGGGAAACTATCTGTCCTTTCCAAGGAAACTCAGATGGTTTTGGTTTAAAACCCTGTATATTTAATATAATTATTCTGTTAAATTTGAAAATTTGTCCTTCTACTTCAGCTTCCTTTCTCAGACTTCCTTTCTCTGATCTGTTCCCAGGGGGCATTTAAGGAGTAGCTTCTTGGGCTACTTTGATCCCCAATAACTTTCAAGAGAGGTGGTTAGATCTGCCTGGGCTCTGACCCTGGTTCCTACTATTGCCTTCAGTTTATGTGGCCCATGAGTTCTGCATCTTGAGTTCAAACTCAGGATGTTCCTAGTTTACGGCCCTCTGAGCCCCTTATCTGCATTTTGGCAGTTTGGGGTTTCTCAGCTAATGTCCTGTGGCTCTCTAGGGTGTGAGGGACTTTGTAGAGCTCTCCTTCAAACTGATCTGCTTGAGACTTTCTCTAGGTCATTACTGGATCTGTGCATTAGGCTGCCCCCAGCCCCCTACTTATAATTTTAATGGAGGCATCAAGTTTTCCTCGAGTAAGCTCTGGGAAGCATGGCACTAACTCCACTGCTGTGTGATGACTGCCACCCTGCACTGGGTGTCTCTCTCACTCTGCTATTATTATATTAAAAATATTTCATTTTATATTGGGCTGTAGTTAATTTACAAGGTTGTATTAGTTTTAGATGTACAGTAAAGTGATTCAGTTGTACATAATCTATTCTTTGTTAAGTTCTTTTTCTGTTTAGGTTAATATGGACTATCCAGCTGAGTCCCCTGTGCTATACAGTAGGTGCTTATTGTCTATTTTAAAAACAGCAGTGTTTACACGTCAGCCCCAATCTCCCAATTTATCTTCCTTCCCGGAGCTTTCCATTTTGGTAACTCTTAAGTTTGTTTTCCAAGTCTGTGACTCTGTTTTGTAAATAAGTTCATTTGTATTGCTTTTTCAGATTCCATATATAAGTGTCTGCCATCTTGTTTGTGTCTAAGAAGAGTTTGGTAATGGAGTTGGTGGGGAGCTCCTAAGATAAGCACCAACCTCTTTATTCCAGTCTCTCCATCTGGTTTTGTTTCCTGCCTGCTGGTTGAACACTTATTTCCTTGTGGTGGAGGAAGGTAGAATGTTTCATTGAGCATGCTTTCTTCTTTGCTCTAAGGGTTTTCTTGTGAACTCTGTTCAGTCTTCAAAGCTTGGTTATTGATATTTAAAAAACCATCTTTGGAAATTCTGAGAAGCTACAACTTCTCCTTTCGTCTTAGTAAAGCCCAATTCTTGCACATCTAAAACCTTGGACCCTTCAGATTTTATTTGGTGTAATTTTGAGAACTATATTGGATCCATAAACCAACTCTTCATTGTGGTGGGTATCTGCCCTCCCAGAGTATACTGCCTCTCTACAGCTGCTCTTGTTCTGTGAGTAGTGAGAGAAATACAGGATTGAGGGCAGTGGGGACACAGAGTTTTGTATCAGCTCACTACCCCCTACCTTGTGGAGGTGCCTTCAGGGTGCCCTGGAGGTGAAACTTAAGGAAACTAGAGGGTTTGTTTGCCTAGGAAGCCTTTTAACTTTACCATGTAATAATACAACTTGTCATTTTTCTTAAGAATATAAAAATAACAAGCTGAGTGTTAAGCAAGTTCACTAAGATGTGTGGGCCTCTTCCAAGAAGAAAAATTGGAAATAATGAGACAAGAGAAAAGAACATGACACATTTACAAAATTTCATGAAAATTCCCATTTTACAAAGAAAAAATATTTTTTGCCTGTGCTCCAAGGAGGTAATATTGTACAGAATGTTACTGTTCATGTTCCAAGGTAGGAATAAAAAAAATTAAAATATCCTCTTTACTTTGAAGCAGGCTTCCTGTTACGCCCAGTTAGCCTGCCTTAAAAACAAATAAACAAACAAAAAACCCTTTTTTTCATTACACCTAAGGTCAAGACAGTTAAGTCAGCCTGAGTTTTCATGTTTATTTGGATATTAAAAGAAATTCAGCTTTGGTAGAGAGCTATAATGAATGGTTAATAAAAACTGCTTTGGTTAGTGGTCACTTTCTCCTGATGTTTTGAAATTTCCATTTCACTATGATCAAAGAATGAAAATGTGCCTGAGGATATCTGGCCCAAGGGGTGACATTTGTAAATTTGGTGTTTCCTTTTCCCTAGTAATGAGTTAAACTCACTTATTAATATAGCCTTTCTTGTATTTTACAAGTGTGAAGATCCTTCTGATTTGGTGTCACAATAATTTTCTATAAAAGTATTTTACCCAAAATACTTTTATCCCTCTCTTCGCCCAGAGCTCTACTATATTCATGTACTCTTGCATTCTTTCATTCATTCTGTGCATTTTCAGCACATTAAGTGAGCACAGGAGACTGCAGAGATGAATGAAACATGACTCCTAAGATTAAGGCGCTTACCATCCAATGGGACAGACATCTGTGTCAGGACAAAGTACAAGGATGTGTCATTGATGTCGAGGTACCTGAAGTAAAATGGGGCAAAATGTAAGCATGATTTTCCTTATTGGGGAAGAATTGAGATGTTTCTCTAAAAAAATGGTACAACTTGGACTTAGAAGTAGATATCCAAATGGTGGATGACATGGAGAGTATATTTCTAGCAGGAAGTAAAACAGAAGCTGAACAATGAGGTTATGGAGCCACCTATCTCCAGAGACCCATGAGTACAGTGAGAGTGTGGTTCCGAGAGCTGACACCTTGAGGAGGGTGAAGAAGTGCCTAAGTCTGATGGTGGAGTTGTTGGCCTGCCAAGCTAAGAGGTATTTTAGCCTCTAAGCTGGCCTTGGAATGTGGATGAGGATGATTGCATACTTGCCTCAGTTGCAGTCTCCAAACGGAGGAGCTTAAATAGTAGAAATTTATTTTGTTCAGTTCCGGAGGCTAGAAGTCCAAGATCAAGGTGTTGGCAGGTTTGGTTTCTTCAGAGGCATCTCTCCTTGGCTTGCACATGGCCATCTTCTCTCTGTGTCCACACATGGCCTTTTCTTCTGTACACATGTCACTGGCATCCCTTTGTGTCCTAATGTCATCTTTTTATAAGGACACCAGTCATATTAATTAGGGCCATTACTAGAAATTTCATTTTAACTTAACTACCTCTTTAGGCTCTTCTCTCCAAATGCAGTCACACTCCAAGGCACTGAGGGTTAATGGCTTCAACGTATGAAATTGGAGGGGACACAACCCAGCCCATAACAGGACACTACTAATTTTTTAAACATTACAGAAACTAAACCTGGATTAAATTCATGGATGCAAAGATAGAGATGCATACAAGAAATATGTTGGGGCTATACAGTTCTGAGGTTTCTGTCTTGGGTGAGAAAGAATAAGGGGTCAATTCACTGGGACAAATAATTCAGAAAAGAGGCAACAATTGGAGGGTACAGACAAATTCTTCATCTTTGACTAGTTTGAATTTTAGACACAAACTTTTTGAGAGAAGTTGTCAGGTATATAGCTGGCTAGGTGAAATCGAAGCCATATCATGCTTTAGACAATACTTACATTTAACAGTCTTTTCTTTTTTCTTTATTTTTTTACTTTACAATACTGTATTAGTTTTGCTGTACATTGACACGAATCCGTCACGGGTGTACATGTGTTCCCCATCCAATCTTTTCTTAATAGGGGTTCCCAGGTGGTATTAGTGGTTAAGAATCCACCTGCCAATGAAAGAGACGTAAGGGATATGGATTCAATCCCTGGGTCAGGAAGATCCCCTAGAGGAGGTCATGACAACCCACTCCAGTATTCTTGCCTGGAGAATTCCATGGACAGAGGAGCCTGGAGAGTTACAGTCCATGCGGTTACAAAGAGTTGGACATGACCGAGTGACTAACACTTTTCTTAATAACTTCATTGAACTCCTTCTGGTAAATGGGCATCAACCAATTATGCATAGGAATGAGGGGATTTATTGGAGGAGAAAAAGCCACAGATCTGTATAAGGTTTCAGGAAATGTTTGCTTCCACCAATTTTCATTGCTCTGCAGAAACTCTTGCAACTACCTTGCCTTAGTTTCTCATGATATATTGTATCAAACACACTGAAAGTAAAAATATTTATCTTTCACTCATTGTGAGGAGTAAATGTTCCTCTTTTAGTAGAAGTTTCAAGTAGAATGAACAAAACTCACAAGCAATGATGAGGAGTTTCAATATAAGAGAAGTTTTTAAAACTTGACAGGCTAAACCTTTTGAAATAGCAAACATTACCAGAAGGACTGACTGCTTGTTACAGGTGGCTGCCTTTCCAAATGTAACATTGGTAAACAAAGCTGCATTTGAACTACAGCAGAGAACAGGGGTCAAAAAAATAACATTTTTCCATGAGATAGAGGTGGGATAGGCAGAAAGTATCAAGTTTGTTTAAGGGCAAAAATGTCAGTATTTGATGATGAGTAATAATTACAGGTAAGTGTGTGAACTCTTATAGAATAGTTGAAATAGAATCTTTATAAAAATATCTCAACATCTTATTTGTTATATTTCTTAGAGCTAGTTCAGGTACCCTCAGATTAGATCAGGGGTTCGCATCCTGGGTGATTTTGCCCACCATGGGACATTTGGCAATGTATAGAGATGTTTTGTTTTTTGTTTATCACAATATGGGAGGGAGAAGGGAGCTTTGCAGATGTTTGTTAGTGGCTGGTGGGTAAAGCCGTGGATGCTGCTGAATATCCTGCAGTGCACAAGCAACATCTCAGTAACAAAGAACTATGCAGCCAAAGGTCAATAGTTCCAAAGCTAACACATCCTGGGTACATAACAAAGTAAGTACCACTTGCCTTAAAAAGTTAAAAAAAAAAAAAGCCTCTGAGTTGACTTTCAAGTTTGGATCAAATTTCTGCCTAAACTTGATGGAGTGGTAGAGGTGGTGGTGTATGTATGTTTGCATGTATTTGCTTGTTGTTTTTACTGTGGTTATTGTTTTGAACTACCTTTCATATCTTAAACTTCTGGGTTTAGGTGGTGTTGTTCAGTCATTCCATAGGGTCCAATTCTTTGTGACCCCATGGACTGCAGCACGCCAGGCTTCCCTATCCTTCACCATCTCCTGGAACTTGCTCAAACTCATGTCCATCGACTTGTGATGCCATCCAACCATCTCATCCTCTGTCATATCCTTCTCCTCCTGCCTTCAGTCTTTCCCAGCATTAGGGTTTTTCTAATGAGTCAGCTCTTTGCATCAGGTGGCCAAAGTATTGGAGTTTCAGCTTCAGTATTAGTCCTTCAGTTTAGATGGAATTGAGCTATATCAGTATTTTATTTCTTCAATCTTATTTTTACAGATGTGCATTCAAATAATCAGAGATTTTTATAATCTCAAAGCTGTTATGATTCTTAGAATACAAAATTCAGAGTACTATTGAATACTCATATACATCATTGAAGTTTGAATGATTATATAGTCCAGTGTCTATAAACTCAGTGTGTCTCTCTTTTTTTTAAGTAAGGAGACATTAATGTGGTATATTTGTATACTGCATTATTATTTATAAGATATTTTAAAATACATTTTCCCATTCAATGCTTGTAAACCCAGTGTCAGTTACTTCTTATTATAACCTTTTTAAAAATGAAAAGATGGGCAGATAAGAAAAACATCCCCAGCTTTTCTTGCATATTGACTTTAAAATCAAAGATTCATTAGTTCATTTGAATTCAACAAATATTTACAAGGCTCCTTCAATGTGTCAGGGACTATGATAAAGTGCTTTGCTAAGTTCTGAAACTAAAACCAGAGTCTGTTTTGAATCATATGAGAAAAAGTTTAGCCTCGCAGAGTTAGAATTTGGGTTCTTTGAGAAATTCTAGAATCAGAAAAAGATTCATATATTTTAATAGAATAATGTTATTCACTCTTATAATGTTGTAAGAGGTGGAAAGTAAGCATGGGGGTGCAACAGATGATTTATTACTTAATATCTTGATAGTGGAAAAATTCTGAATTTTTGAAGGTCATATTTCTGTACCTAAATATGTTTTTTCCTGATTCTACTGACTGTGAATTAGGGATAAGCAAAAGAAAACAGTTGTACTTATAATCATACACCTCTATAGGATTATAAAATATCAGAGTTAGAAGAGTTCTTTGAGTTACCCTACTTAATCTCCTCAAGATCAGAGGGGCCTAGCCACCTCTTAAGCCTGAGCCCATTACTGGGATAGTTTAAAGCACAAAACCTCAGATGTCTTGACTCCTTGATGGGTAGATTTTTGCACCAGATTTCTCATATGCTTTCTTCACAGACCTCCTTGTTTGATGACAAGTAGGGTGACTAACCAGTCTTTCTGACACTCTCATTTTAGCACTGTAAATCTTGGATTGTGGGAACCCCTCAGCTCCAGCCAACTTGGGCAGTTGATCACCCTATATTATTAATAAGACAGAAATACTTGTTAGATGGATAAGTATTGCTGGTGATACTATTACATCATTTGCTAGTTTTCTTGCTGAATGTTAACCAAAAATGTGCTTTTGTTTCCATATTACCAGCATGAGGTCAGATTTTATAGTTAAGCCTCTGTTTAGTAGTCCTTCCTATCTCCATCATTGCTGGTTAGCTTTACCTGTCTTTTAGTCATTTTCCTAATTAATGATTTCATATTACAATGATACTGCTTTTTACTCATTAGAGGGTCTTTCCTTTAGGTAGTGGTGGATTAGTCACTAAGTCATTTCCGACTCTTGCAGTCCTATGAACTGTAGCCCACCAGCATCCTCTGTCCATGGGATTTTCCAGGCAGAAATACTGGAGTGGTTTGCCGTCTCCTTCTCCAGGGAATCTTCCCAACCCAGGGATTGAACCTGGGTCTCCTACCAGGGAAACCTTTAGGTATTATCTTTTAAAATAATGGAGTATAGTTGACTTACAGTATTATATTAATTTCATGTTTACAACATAGTGATGTAATATTTTTATAGATTATACTCCATATAAAGTTTTTTGTATAAAATACTGGCACATTCCCTGTGCTGTACCTTATATTCTTATAATTTATTTATTTTATATCCAATAGTCTGTAAGTCTTAATCCCCTTTGCCTATCTTGCCTCTCTCCCAATCCCTGTCCCCTCTGTGTCCATTCATGCTGTTGAAAATGGCAAATTTTCACCCTGTTATAACTGAGTAATATTCCAGATGTGATATGTATGTGTGCATGTATATATACACACACACACACACCACATCTTCTTTATCCATTCATCTGTTGATGAATACTTAGGTT
Organism: Antilocapra americana; assembly: GCA_007570785.1. Taxonomy (NCBI): domain Eukaryota; kingdom Metazoa; phylum Chordata; class Mammalia; order Artiodactyla; family Antilocapridae; genus Antilocapra; species Antilocapra americana. The sequence goes on from ML661355.1 coordinate 274,397, forward strand.
GCTTTTATATCCTGGCTATTATAAATAATGCTTCTATCACCTTCTAGCATTTATTTAGCCTGCTCAAATATTTTCTGAATGACCGCTGGTTACCTGGAATGGAAGTCTGTCTACAGTTAGAGTTCTATAACATGTGACAAAATAACACAAGGGGTTATGGGCATGTTGAGTAGGAAGTGGTAGGAGATACTACAATATCTCCCCTATATATGAGGTATGTGTACTACCTTAGACAAATGTTACTGTTTAACATGTCCTAAAAACACTAGAAGTAAGGTCCAAGTCTTTTCATTAAGTGTAAGTCCTTGACCTCTTTGCTAAGGGAACTAAAGTTAATTTCCAAAGTTTGTAAAATCCTACTTTCAGTCTCAAGTGCTTAAAAAAGAGACAGATATTTTCATTAAAATGTGAAAATTTTCCATCTTCTTGATTTATGGCAGTAATATTAAGCTATTTATCTGAAAGTCTTGAGAATTTTTATCTCATGATGAGCTACTGGTTTACATACCAGCAAGTGGCTAAAGAAAAAAAAAATCAGGCAATAACAATCATTGGTGGGTATTCAGAGAAATTTGAACCCTCCATAGGTTGCTGCTAGGAATGTAAAATGGTGCAGCGACTTTGGAATATAGTTTGGCAAGTTTTAAAAAAAAAAAGTTAAACATAGATATTTATATCACCAGCAATTTTTTGCTTCTAGGTCTCTACCCAAGGAATTAAAAATTCTTGTCTACACAAAGACTTGCACATAAATATTCACAATAACTAAAAAGTGGAAGCAACTCACAAGTCCATTGATTGGTGAATGGATATGCAAAATATATGTAATATATCTGTACAATAGAATACTATTTGCAGTAAGAAGAGTGAAATCCTGAAGCATAATGTTGAACCTGTCAGTGGAAGCTGAAAAACACTATGCTATATGAGATGCCCGGCACATGAGATCACATATTGCATGATCTCATGTATATCAAATGTCCAGAAAAGGCAAATCTGAAAGGACAAAATGTAGATTAGTTGCTGGACATGTGAATGGAGAGTGACTGCAAGTGTTGTGATAGACATTTCTACAATTAGACTGTGGTGATGGTTGCACAACTCTGTGAATTTATTAACAGTTGTTAAATTGTTTACCACTTAAAAGGTGAATTTTATGGCATGAAACGAAACAGTATATCTCAAAAAATTTATGTCTTAAAAAGAAACTATATTCACCTGAGTTAACTCTTCTTGAAACAACAGATAAAAAGGACAGAATCATTTAAAAGACCAAGAAAATTGAGATTGTGGGTGGAGGGATTTTGTGAAGTCCTTGTTTTTTCTCCCCCGTGGTTGTTATTTTCTGGAAAGAATTGAACCTGTGCTAACTGGCAGACATTCTCTGTCAATACATTTTTGGATGGTATAAATTCCCTTTTCTCAGTCTAGCTCTCTTTAGTTCTCTCACTCTTTCTCATCACTCAGTAACTGTTTGGTGGCATTTAGAGCAAGGGAATGAATGTATTTTCTTTATATAATCTGGAAAAGAGTTTCAGACCCCCTTTACAATGAGAGAAGAAAAATTGAGGCGAATCCTCCTACAGTAAGAAGATTCCTAGAATTTTATCCAGAAATAACTGCATCTCTCATCCTCTCCTTCATCCATTGAAACGACCTGCGGTGAGAGAGAGAAGAGTCTGGATTCCACAATCAGACTCCAGCAGAAGAGACAGGAGCCATCCCAGCCCATCTGCCATAGGCAAAGCGCGGGCAGAGGCAGGAAGTGATGTGTGGTAGAGTTGAAAAGGGCAAGAAAGAGGACAACTGATTAAATTTTGGGGTGAGATTTCTTAAGATGTCAGTCTGCTTATCACTTTTCGTTGACGTTCTAAGACAAATCTGGCTCCCACATGGGCTCTCCCTCTTCTCCCCCTGCTACCAAGCCACTCTGGCCCCCTACCCACACCCAGCTCATTTTCCATTGCAATACCTGGAAGTCAGCCCTTTGTATAAGTGAGGGACCAAATCAAAGCCATCAAATGGAATGTGTAGGTTATTTATGGGTTGTTGCTGAGCAAATTTAATCATTGGCCTTCTATAACTCCATCATCATTTCCCTTGACGAGAACATCACAGACTCAAATTTTGCAAAGGAGGAAGAAGTGGCCATAATCCAACTATAACAGGAACAGCCAATTCTGCTGTGATGGGAAGAGGCGCTGTATTAGTGCCAATACATTAACCAACTTTCCGATTGCAGTGGGGAAACCAAGTGCCATTACAATTCCCACAGCACTCCTCCATGAAGGTAACAGAACTGTTTGAATGAGCATTCATTTCCAGCTCTGCTGGAGTGTGCGTGTATGAGAGAGAGTGAGCGAGCAAGTGAGCAGAAATGACTGGTTAAGACTTAAGAGTAGTCATGAGGGCTAGACATTTCTGAACTGTTATTTCACCTCTAGTTGTGTGACCTCAGGCAAGTCAAATAGCTACTATTAAACTTGGACTGTATCTGTAATATGAGAATAGTAATACTACTCAGTTGAGTAAATAGGACCACACATTCTTTAACACTTCTCCCAACAAGAGATGAGGCCTGTGGATATAAGTGGGCTCTGTGACTGCTTTGAATGATAGAATATGGCAGATGATGAATATAGCAGATGTGCCAGTTTCTAAGTTGCTGTTGCTGCTGTGTGCTTCATTCATGTCCTACTCTGTGTGACCCCATAGACAGCAGCCCACTGGCTCCCCCATCCCTGGGATTATCCAGGCAAGAACACTGGAGTGGGTTGCCATTTCCTTCTCCAATGCATGAAAGTGAAAAGTGAAACAGAAGTTGTTCAGTCGTGTCTGACTCCAAGCGACCCCATGGTCTGCAGCCTACCAGGCTCCTCCATCCATGGGATTTTCCAGGCAAGAGGACTGAATGGGGTGCCATTGCCTTCTCCAAGTTTCTGAGCAGAGGCTTTAAAAGATGGTCAGCATCTCCTTTCTGACTGGGTGGGAGTTCTGAGGTGCCATTTAAGAAGTCTGACTGTGCTGGAACTACCAAGCTGGAGAGGCGATCTGTCAGCATCTCAGTTGACTGTCCCCACAGATCTCATTCCTCCAGCTGTCCCAACATACCGGGCATGGAAATGAAGCCACCTTGGATTCTTCAAATGAGCCTGACCACCAACCCAAAACCTTGAGTGATCTCAATGGACAGCTGTGAAGCAGGAGAATTGCCCAGCCAAGCCTTATTCAAATTCCTTGGCCACAAACTCAGGAGGTATATTAAATTCATTGCTGCTTTAAGCTGCTAAGTTTGGGGATATTTTCAACAAATAATCAAAAGACCTATCACAAAGCTGTTGGAAAGATCACACGGGACAATGAAAGTGTTTATTAGGTAGTAGTTGTTAATGCTATTTTATTTATCATGATGATAGTAAATAAAAAGGAACACAGTCTATCCTTGTCTTAAAAAAAAAAAAAAAACCTGACCTCTTTTAAATGATTTAGAGGGATAAAATCCTCCCTGACTAGTGGCTTTCATCTATAACAACAGATGAGACATAAATGTGTCTGGAATAATCAGAGCGTCATGGACATCAGGCATTAAATACACATTTTCTAATGTAATTTCCATAGCAACCTTATGAAGTGACTGTGATGGGTTTATGTCTTAACAGTGGGCTCAGACAGGTTGAGTTACTTGCCCAAGGTTTCACAGCTAGGAAGTAATGAAGCCCAAATCTGAACTCATGGCTGACTGCCTCCAGTACAGAGACAGGGCCTGAATTGAGTAGGACTTGAAGGACATACAAGTGTAGACAGAGGAAGGAAAGCCTGGAGGCTTCATACAGATAAAGATGTCTACATTGGGAACGATGAAGAGGTGAGCTGTAGTGTTCTCTGAAGAGCAGAAGAAAATGAGTTCCAATCAGCAGAATCTTATTCTCAGAGTGAAAAGCAATCTCTAAGTCCTGACTTTTCATCCAAAAGTCGGCTCTGATGAAGAAGGGTGTGGTAATGGGCCTGGAAAGGGAAGCTGGGTGCTAGAAATCAGGGTGAGAATGATTGAAAGCGCCAATGTTGCTTCAGGACTTGCCGTTTCTGCTCAAGTCTGACTTTCATCTCCTCTCTTGGCTTTCGGCAAAGCAAACGCTGGCAGAGAACAAAGACTGCTGCCTTTAGTGCCTGAGGGACACAGCCAATATCAAAGTTGATGAAGAAACAGATTGGACTTGTCAGGGTGTCTTCTGAATTTCTTGCTAAATCATTGTAGTCCATGACCTAAAATAACCCCCACATTGAAACTTGTGGCCTGTCCTTGACTTCAGCCCTCTGTGAGCAGCAAGGCTTCCTGCAGCCTCTTGCAGTTCTGAATTGGTCACAGGGGGTGGGGGTTTACAGCTGACCCGAACAGAACTGCAGGCTTGGTAGTATACCCTGGTTTGCTTCTCGGACCACAGAGCCTCATGCTGCACTGGGCTCCTCAGATGACTCACCTCATCCCCGGTGCTCTGACTTCCCATCTTCCCGAAGTACCTTGACCTTACAAACAGCATCATATTGATTTCATCAGACTTTCTTCTTCACCCTCATGGTCACAAATATGCACAAATCAGGGTCTCCAGCTTTGGAGCAGTAGCTGGTTACAGCAACTAAAATAAAAGTACAAACCATCCTGAGCTATTGTGTTGACAAAGTGAAAAGAAAAGAAGTCCAGCTGGATTAAATAAGTACTCAGAATTAAAGCAACTTTCTTTTATCTGGAGTTTCTCCTAGAATATCTCCTAGAATGAAGGATATGGCCTTTTAATGCCCTTTCATCTTAGATTTGTTGAAGAAATAAATCTACTACACAAAGAATTATTGTTAATTCAAAGTAGTAGATGTTACAAAGTAAAAATTAGATCTGGAAATAAAGCCAATTTAAAAGGATAATCTGCAACAACTCTTGAAAGTAAGTCACTCCTTACTTCATCTGTAGTGTAGCAGAGGAGCTTGTTTGAGGAGAGTGGAGACTGTGGTAGATGATCTGGGCTTTGTTTCCCCTTGTGAAGTTCTACTGAATTTTGCATTCCAGATTTTATAATATCCCGTCAAGGATCTGCAATCTATTTTTCTCTGTAGAGGGAAAGCCTTACATTTGTCGTCTCTTCTGAGAAATGCTCATTGCCGACAGCAAAATTCAGCCTGTTGGTTCAGTTCTTCCATTTTTGTGATTTTTACCCCAGAAATTCAGCGCACTATCCTGAGTTAGATGATGAAAATATATAGGTACTACTAAATTCGCTTCTCACTTCCTGGGTCACTTTTTTTCTTGTTTGCCAGTAATGTTTTTTGGTAGTAGAAAAGAGAAGTGAGAATATTGTGAGACACACTATGACAATCTAGAACTTTCTGTTTCTTTCCATTTATGGAATAAATAATGTCTTTTTTTGTAGTTGCTGCTAATGATTTTTGGTAAAGATTTAATTATTTAATTGGTTTGTTTTTGGCTGTGCAGGGTCATCTTCTTAGCTGCATGTGGGATTTCTCTAGTTGTGGCAAATAGAGGCTACTCTCCAGCTGTGGTGTGCATGCTTCTCATTGCAGTGGCTTCTCTGGTTGTGGAGCATGGGCTCTAGGGTGCATGGGCTTCAGTAGTTGCGGATCATGGGCTTACCTGCTCCAAGGCATGTGGGATTTTCCTGACTAGGGATCAAACTTGTGTCCCCAGCATTGGCAGCTGGTTTCTTAACCATTGGACCACCAGGGAACTCCCACTAATGATTTTTTTTTTGTTGTAGTCATGGATGATGTAGCTAAAAGTTTGAGGAGAAAGAGTCTGTGATCCATGTTTACCCACTTATCCTTATATGAAAATATCATGTCCTATAATTTTAAAAATTCCCCTCCAAATCATCAAACATCATTATTACCTAATAATTAATGAATTGCTACACATTCAATAAATTCTAGCTCTTTAGTGAGCTTTTCATTTTGGTCACTTTAGTTTCCACATCAACCCTAGAAAGCAGCTGCTGTTATCATCCTACCATTTTGCAGATAAAACACTTAGGAACAGTATGGCTCATTAACCTTCCCAAGGTTAATCAGCTAATGCAACGTGGGGCTAGGATTTGATTCTATGCATTCTGGAATGTGTGCATGAAACCTTAAGCACTGTGTTGTTTTCCTTCAAAAATTCAGAAGGATGAAAGAATCAGCTGTGTTCCATCAAATATTGCCATTGCCAAGTGTGCCTCTTTGTGTCAGAACCCAGTTTTATCCAAATTTGGCCCCTGCACTACCTATTTTTCACTTTAAGTGCTCAGAAGTTGCGCAAGGGGTAGATTTACACGTGTGATGGCAGCATCATTCTAGAGACTTTCAATATCTGTGTCATGGTGGAGCGAGCCATACTTTTAGGTTTTCGTAGGCCTGCACTGATAACAGGCAGTGTCTTCTGTTCTCAAAAATATATATATATATATTATGCACTACTGTCACCCTCTGTATGAAAATAATCATTATTTATTTGGACTTTCAAGGCTTTCTCTCACTAGTTGCTTTGGAGAATAAGCATCTCATTGTCCTTAGTGCATTGCTTTTCACATTCTGTTTTCCCAGGTGCAACACAGATGCTTCATTCTGCTGGATTCCTGCAGATGGGCCAGGCATGAGTTACTCTTTGGTGAGTAAATGAAAGAAGAAAGATAGAACAGACAGCAGTGAGCAGAGATAACTTGTGTCTGTTGGCCCCAATGGCCTTCTTAGGATATCATTTCAGAACTTTGGCTAGAGCAGTGGAAAAAATAAATGAAAACATGAGTGAGAGTTTGAGTCGTTCTTCTAAATAAATAATTGTTCCCATTCCTTCTCCCAACCAATATGTCAGCATAACGTCTCCCTTGACCCAGGAACAAAGAATTATATTAGTGATCAGTAAATGCATCATACTCAGAAGAAAAATAAATGACATAATGTACCAGAGAGAACAAAAGTCATCTGAGAATTGGGGCGGGAGGGTGGTCAAGGGACTGACTGATTACATATGGCTGACATCTCATTCCATGGGTGATTCACACTCTCTACTGGTGTCAGTGCTAGAAGATGTTTATTAGTTAACATATTTCAGAGCTCAGTGTAAAAAGAAGCCAAGATGTTGTTCTATGGTGCAGGTCCTGAATGAATTCTGAAATGGTTGTTTAATATTATTTAATGAAGAGTGAAATCAAAGAAAAATATGCACTGCTCTTCTTTTTTTTTTTTTTTTTCTTTAAATAGGTTAAGAAAGGAAAAGCTAAACCATGTACTTTAGTGGCTCTAGACCTGGGGTGGGGGGCTTTTGATTCTGAATCATAAAGCAAAACTTCCAGGCGGCTATGTTTTAAGGAAGTGTGATTTATACTGTCTGTATTTGGACAGGAATACTTCTCCTGCCAAGAAAACATGAAGAGGGGTTTATGCGTGGTATTATTTAGGCTGTGGAGACAAGAGAGTACATTAAAAATAATCTATTTATTTAGTTGCATCAGATCTCAGTTGTAGCATGCAGGGTCTTTGTTGCATCATGTGGGATCTTTTGTTGAGGTGCACAGACTCTCTAGTTGTGGTGTGTGGGCTCAGGAGTTATGACATGTATGCTTAGTTGCTCCATGGCATGTGGGGTCTTACTTCCCCAACCAGGGATCGAACCGACATCCCCTGCATTGCAAGGCAAATTCTTAACTGCTGGACCTCCAGAGAAGTCCCAGGTGCCCAGTCTTGAAGTGTGCAGGTCTGATCCTTGCCTGTGATGATACACCAAGCTCTGCTGCTTAGTGTGCCATCCTGGATCACTGGCTTAAGTTCTCTGAGTTTCTTTGTCATTAAAATGGGTATATTAATTCATAGAATTGTTGTAAGGATTATATAAACTAATAGAATATCTGGAATAGTCATAGTTTCTGGCACAGAAAGCACTCACTTATTGTTTTTTTTTTTTTTATTGTTTTTGCCATACAATGTCATGATATCGCCATGGGTTTACATATGCTTCCCCTCCAGAACTCCCCTCCTTCCTCCCTCCCCCCCCCGGGAAATCTCGCTGCACCAGCCCCGAGCATCAATCCTGGGCTGGTGATTGATTAGACATATGATAATTAACTTGTTTCAATGCCATTCTCCCATATCATCCCACCCTTACCCTCATCCCCAAAGTCCACGAGTCTATTCTATACATCTGCATTCCTTTTGCTGTCTCGCATGTTGGGTAGAAAGCACTCACTTATTGTTAATGACAAAAATTATCATCGTGTGACTGTCTCATACTTGGGACCTCCCTGCTCAGAGATGTCATCCAGACAGAACATAGGCAATTTGGAAGTGACTACTAGTGTTCATCAAATTTTTTCCCCCCAAAACCTCTTTTTCCATGTGCTTTCTCCTTCCTTTCTTGACTGTGCCCTATGCCCAGGTCTAGCACCATTGTAACCCCAACTGTGAATCCTTGCTAACGTCTTAAACCTGTCAGGGCCTCAGTTTACTCATCTGTGAAATTTACTCAGTGCCCATTCTGTAGTTACAAATTAAAAATAGGCTTACATCTTATGTGGCCCTGAGTCTAATCCAATTTTGTCTTTTAAAAAAGTAACAAGTTAGCAGCCTCTGATGTGAAAGAATACCATCAAAGAGTCATGCTACTTCCCTAGACCACATCTGAGCCTGAAGGCTGGGAAGGGGTTCCTAGGACTGTCCTGTGCAAAGGCATTTTCAATGTATTTCATGCTGTCAATGAGGTATGCAGTGCACACCTGCCCTCTCAGGATTATTTCTCAGGTTACAGGGAAGCTCAGAAAATTGCTATTTCTTGACCTAAAAGGAGGTTAAAACACTTTCAGTGGAAATCGATTCGCTTTAAGGTATTTAGCACTGTTCATATTTTGTACAAGTCTCTATGACAGGGTTGCTTTCAATTGGCACTTTATGTATGCTGCAGTTGTAGGAAGACCATCACAGAGAGAGTGGAATCTGAATGCGTGGTTAACAAGATGGGCTATTTCCTTTGTTTCACTTCCAAGATAGAAAGGGAACGTGACCTAGACCCCCAGACTGGCTGGAGATCCTGTGGACTTTACACATGTCTGCTCCATAGATGTGGCAAAGTGATTGCTGGAAAAATAAAATTAATTTTTCCTACTGCCTTTATTTTCCCTTTGCTAGGGGAATTTATGTTACATGTGGTCAAATAGCATTATGTATAATGAAGGAAATGAAGTGTGAGGGAATCATTCAATAAAAAATGATAAATCATAAAAGATCGTTTAGAGAAAAATGCTGTTAGCAAGAGTTTGAGAAGTATAAAGATCTTTTTTCATAGGTTTTTAGGAAGTGCTATCACAGGAAATTGCACCATTTATACAGTTGTTCTTCTCTTGAAAAGATAGTGATACATTTCAAATGGAATTAAATAAGAAATGAGGCAGGCTGTCAGTCACCACCTCAGACTGGTTGGGGAAAATTGCTGTCTGAGAAGACAAAGTATAATCATAGTCACGACCAACAACTCAGAAAACAAAACCCCAATTATGAGAGTGATTTCAATGACTAATATGTGACCAGCGTGGAATAAAGAATGCCAGGATAAGATAAACCAAGGGATGAGGAGGATGCCAATAAATGGGAACCTTCATGCACTTCTGTGGTGCAGCTATTTTGAAGAACAATTTGGCAATATTGAGAGAAATTGAATATGTACATATTGTACATATGCCAGTAATTGCAGTCAAGTGTATACTTGAGAACATATCTTGCTCAGGTAGACAGTGTTACCAGGTTCATAGTGCCCAGGTAGGAGAATGTTATTGATGGCATTGTTTAAAGTAGCAAAGAGATGAAAACAAAATAGAAGTGAATAAAAAGAAAGAATATGTATAAAATGTAAATATTCTTATGAGGGTCTACTCCATAGGATTCCAAAAACTGTACATATCTTAATGTGAATGTTGTTATTCAGTCGCTGTCATGTCTGACATGATAGATCAATATATTAACAATAAATTGAATGACTTATAGCTCAATGCTGTTTAAGTAAATAAATAAAAATTATGTGGCCCTACCGTATAGCACAATGAACTCTGCTCAATGTTATGTGGCAGCCTGGGTGGATGGGGAGTTTGAGGGAGAATGGATATGTGTATATGTGTGGCTGAGTCGCTCTGATGTGCACTTGAAACTATCATGACATTGTTAAATGGTTAGACTCCAATATAAAATAAAGGTTTTGAAAAATAATTATACTAAACATTGTTAGATATGATGCATTGATATGCATATACGCAAAAAATAAAGTTTGTGGGAGGTAGATTCCAAGTACAAACGTGCAAATGGCTGACTTTGAGGGGGAGAATGTGAAATAAAACATAAAAAGAGGACATATTTGAATCAGTGATAACATATTAATGACATAATGTTGCTATAAAGAGGTAAGATAAATCTAGTTCTGTGCCCAGAAATCAAACTTGTATCAATTATCAACATATAAAGGATATTTGTTAATCTACATGTATATATATAAATACATAAAAGATATTTGTCATCAATCTCTCCCACCGTGTATGTTTATGCACCATGTATGCATAATGATACTGAGTTAGAGTGTGGTAGTGTTCCAGCTCTAAGGGAAAATCAAAAAAATTGTAATGATTAATCCCCAAATTAAGAGAAAAGTTTGCAAAGAATGCCAGAAAAATAGATGCATGCATCAGTCAAACCCTGGTACCTTGAAGAAATAGAATGAAAAGTGATGAAATAAAATGAACTGATTCAGAGAAATTACACCTTTGATAAAAAATTTTCTTCATGAATATAAAATTAAAAACACTTAATTTTTTCAAAAAAAAAAATCAGGCTGATGTTGACTCTACTATTTGAGTTACCATTTGAGTTTCCTGAGCAGTTAAAGTAACAGAGAATATTTGATTTGGAGAAGCCAAGACTTAAGAGAAATGAGATACTTCTTATGTTAATGAAAGAATTGAATTACTTTTTTTGTTGTTTCATAAGATACAATTAAGAAAATTAGTAAATAATAGAAAAGATTAAATAATAGTAAGACAAAAATATCTACCTTTTCTAATGCAATGTATTGGGAGCTGTGGACTATAATCTCTCTAATTAATTGCTTAATGCCTGCCAGGGATGTTGGTGAAAGTCTTTAACAGAGACAGAGTATGGCTAGAACAACCCAATAAAATCTTCCATTTTCAGTGGTCTATGACTATACAAACTGAATTGTGCCCATTTTAGAAGTTACTGAGCATGATGTAGCTTTCTTGGTCATATTGAAATCTTTATTAATATATTGAAAGATGAATTTTATAATTGAGAAATGTTAAAGTCTCAACAATCTTATTCATTGAGAGATCTTGTATACAATTTTTCTTTTTTTCCTTGTAGTTATGGGTGAATTGTCTTTACAATAGTTGCCCAAATAACTCAGATATTTAGAGAAAAGCTGTACTGCTAATACCAACAGAAATTCTATCCCCTGTGATCACTCACACTAGAAAAACAAATGGCATCCTTTTCTGACCTTAAGTATTTAATTAAAAATATATTTTTCTATTATCAATTCAGAATAGAAATGTTGCTGTCTTCTTTAGGAAAAGGCCCAAACTACAACTCAAACATCATTTTTAAGGAGTTATAGAGATAGTTTACTAACCTGCAAGGCAAACAGAACTGAAGAAGTGTGACTGGTTTAAGCATGGTTTGATGCAAAGGGCACTCAGAGCCTGGCTTTTCATACTGGTTCTGTCACTACTCATCTGAGTGACAGTAGATAAATGTCATTCTCTCTATACCTCAAGTTCTTTATGTGCAGATTCACTTCGTCAGACTAAAGCAACAGTTTGCAAAGGCTCAAAGGATGGAAGTGGTTCAAGTCCTTAAGGTTGATAATGGGCTCCTTTAAATAGGGTGGGTTAAGGCTGACCATATCTATGTTCACCGAACAGTTAGTTGCAATGAAGTGTTCTCACATCTTAGTTCATTATTAGGCTCAAAGCCTTTAGCAAGTACCTGTGTAACCTCTGAGGGGTGCTTTATCTACATCCCTTAAGCTTTGGTATATTGTGCAGTCATTTTATTTCATATCAGAATGTTTTCTAATGGCCCTTGTAATTTCTTGACCTATTTGGATAGTTAGGAGTTCGTTGTTTAATTTCCATTTCTTTGTGAATAGCCTAAATCCTTCTGCTATTGATGTCTTATTTAGTTTCATTGTGAAAGTGAAAGTGTTAGTCATTCAGTCATGTCCAACTCTTTATGACCCAATGGACTGTAGCCCACCAAGATCCTCTGTCCATGGAATTCTCCTAGGCAAGAATACTGGGGTTGGTTGCCATTCCCTTCTCCAGGGGATCTTCCCAACCTAGGGAGTCAAACCTAGGTCTCCTGCATTGCAGGCAGATTCTTTACTGCCTGAGCCACCAGGGAAGTATACTTTGAATCTTTTATATATGTTAAGCCTTTTTTGTTATACAGACTAACATATGGCCAATCTTTGAGAATATTCTAGGCATGGTTGAAAATATTGTATATCCTGTTGTTGGGGTTCCATTATGTATTATTACTCATAATATCGAGTGATATGTTATATATTAATAATAAAATTGTTACTTATCTACAACTTGAATTTCTATAGAATCATTTTTATTTTTTAAGACAATTTTTAATTCAGTTGGTGATTTACAATAAAACTCAGAGGAAGACAGAGATTTTCCTTGTACCCATACAGGCATAGACAGCCTCCCCCATTATTAACATCATTCACCAAAATGGTACCTTTTTTTAAAACCAAGGATGGACCTGTAATGACACATCATAATCACCCAAAGTCCATAGTTTACAGTTCACTTTTGGTTTAGTACATTCTATGCGTATGGACATCTATATAATAACATATTTCCATCATGATGTTATCATCTAGAGTATTTTCACTGCCCTAGAGAGCCTCTGTGCTGTGCCTGTGCTGTGCAGTCCCATCCTGGCAACTGATAGTCTTTGAAGTGTCATCATAGTTTTTCCTTCTCCAAAATATCTTATAGTTAAAATCATGCAGTATGTAGTATTTTCACATTGTTGTTGTTGTTCAGTCACTCAGTCGTGTCTGACTCTTTGAGACCCCACGGACTGCAGCACGCCAGGCTTCCCTGTCCTTCACAATCTCCCGGAGTTTGTTCAAACTCATCTCCATCACGTTGGTGATGCCATCCAACCATCTCATCCTCTGTCATCCCCTTCTCCTCCTGTTTTCAATCTTTCCCAGGATCAGAGTCTCTTCTAATGAGTTGGCTCTTTGCATCAGGTGGCCATATTTGAAGCTTCAGCTTCATCATCTGTCCTTCCAATGAGTATTCAGATTCGATTTCCTTTAGAATTGATTGGTTTGATCACCTTGCAATCCAAGGGACCCTCAAGAGTCTTCTCCAACACCAGAGTTCAAACATTTTCATGTTGGCTTCTTTCAATGAGTAATATGAATTTAAAATTCCTCCATAACATTTCCTGGTTTCATTGCTCATTTCCTTTTAGTGTCAAATACTATTTCATTGTCTGGATAGATCACAGTTTGTTTCTTTACCTATTGAATGTTATCTTGGTTGCTTCTAAGTTTCAACAATTATGAATAAAGCTGCTATAAACATCCATGTATAGGTTTTTGTGTGGACATAAGTTTTATTTTATTTTATTTTTTCAATTTTCTTTACTTTATTGTGTTGGTTTTGCCATACATTGACATGAATCTGCCATGGGACATAAGTTTTAAACCCTTTTCAATAAATGCCATGGTGCATGATTGCTGGGTCATATGATAATCGTATGTTTACTCTTATAAGAAATTGCCAAAGTATCTTCCACAGTTGCTACATCATTTTGCATTTGCATTAGCAATGTATAAGAGTTTCTGTTAGTCCACATTCTTTCCAGCGTTTGGGGTTGTCATTGTCCAAATGTTGCCCATTCTAATGGCTGTGCAGTGGCATCTCATTGTTTTAATTTTCATTTCCTTGTTGACATATGATGTGAAGCATCTTTTAAAATGTTTATTTACCATCTATATATCTTATTTGAAATGTTTTTAAGGCCTTTTACTCATTTTAAAATGGGTTATTGTTTGCTTATTGTTGAATTTTAAGAGTTTTGGTAGATTTTGGGTAACAGTCCTTTATCAGATATGTCTTTTGTAAATATTTTCTCCTAGTCTGGGGCTGTCTTTTCATTTTCTTGATATTGTCTCTCAAAGAGCAGAAAATTTTAATCTGAATGAAGTCCAGCTTATCAAATTTTTTCTTTCATTGATAATGTCTTTGGTAACAAAGACTCAAGGTCATTTAGGTTTCCTCCTTTGTTACCTTTTAGGAGTTTTATACTTATGTTTTTCACATTTAAGTCTGTAATTCATTTTCAGTTAATTTTTGTGAAGGATGTAAGATTTTTATCTGGACCCTTTTTGTTGTTGTTGTTTAACATGTAGATATCCAGTTCTAATACCATTTGTTGAAGAGACTATAACTATCCCATTGTATTGTCTTTGCTCTTTGTCAGAGATCAATTAACTCATTTGCAAGAATCCATTTCCAAGATCTTTCTTCCACTGATCTATTTGTCTGTTCTTTTGCCAATACCACACTAGCTTAGTTACTATATTTGAATAGTAAATCTTGAAGTTGGGTAGCATCAGTCCTCCAGCTTGGTTCTTCTTTGCATTGTATTGACTCTTCTTGATGGAAGAAGAGTTGCTTCTCCCTATAAACTTTAGAATCATTTAGTTGACGTTCATGAATTAACTTTCTAGGATTTTCATTGGAAATGAGCTGAATTGATAGACCAAGTTGGGAAGAAGTGACATCTTGACAGTATTGAGTCTTCTTGTTCATGAACATAGATGATTTCACCATTTATTTAGTTTTTTTTATTTCATTCATCAGAGTTTTGTAGCTTTCCTCCTATGGATCTTATACATATTTTGTTAGATTTATAACTAAATATTTTTGTATGATAGCAAGAATGGCATTGTGTTTTTGATTTGAAGTTTTACTTATTCATTTGTGACATATCAGAAAGCAATTGATTTTGTCCTGCAACCGTGCTGTAATCACTTATTAGTTCTGAGAGTTTATTTGTTGATTCATTTAGATTGTCTACAAAGATAATCATATCATTTGTGAACAGAGAGTTTTCTGTCTTCTTTCTCAATCTGTATAGCTTTTATTTCCTTTCCTTGCCTTATTGTGCTAGCAAGGACTATCAGTTTGATATTGAAAAGGAGTTGTGGGAGGGGCCATCACTGCCTTTACCATATTTTAGTGGAAAGAAAAGCTTTGAGTTTCTCATCATAAAGTATGATGTTAGCTGTAAGATTTTGTAGATAGTCTTTATCAAGTTGAAAAAGTTCCCCTCTATGTCTGGTTTATTATTTTAAGATTTTTGTCATCAATGGATGTAGGGTTTTGTCAAAAACTTTTTCTGTATTTATTAATACAATCCTGTGGCTTTTCTTTTTTAGTCTGTTGATGTGATAATTATGTTATATATTAATTTATTTCTGAACATTAAATCAGCCTTACGTAATTGGGATAAATCACACTTGGTCATGGTATACAAAGTAAATGTTTAACTTAAATTTGCATATTTTTTGGATATCACAAGAAATTAGAAATGATTATGAAGGTTCATGTTTTAAAAAATCATGTGAATGGGGGTTGTGAATTAAAAAGCTCAGGAAACACTAGACCATACAGTCTCTGAATCTTCATATGGGTATATATTTATGGCCAGTTTTTGGCCTTGTAGAAAATTAGCCTCTTGTCAAGAAAGAGAAAGGAAGATGAACAGTAAACAAAATTGTAGTCATTTTTGCTGTCTTAGAAGATATAAAACTATTCATTTGCAGAATTCTTCCAATTGCTTTTCTATGTGGATATTTGCATTTGACATTTATACTTATATGAAATATTTTTATCTATTATTTTAGAATGTGATGGTGGTTTTTTTAAATACAAATTCTGCTGTCAAGAGTGAATTACGTACACCTGCCTCTAGCTAAATTTAGGATGATATCTAATATGTGTGTACTATAGGACTGAAAAGGAACAAGCAAACCAGGGATAAGAAACTCTAGCAGTGAGTTAACTTCTGCTGCTCATAATACTATGACCCTAAGCAATTAATTAAACTGCTCTGTGACTTAGTTTCCTATTTTGTTGAATTGGGAAAATACCACCTGGTATGTCAGGGAGATTGATGACTTTTTAATCTAGGTCTCCCTATACTACATGTTGAGAGTTTCATGATGGATTTTCAAGGCAGAAAGTATTTCCTCATTCCATGCTTTATTTTTCATGTGTTCACTATTTTTTCCCTTAGTTTTCAACTCTTCTCTATTTTGTACAAGCATTCTATTTTAGTATTAATAATGTGTGTATGATATCCTCTAAAGCCAATGGAAGTTCAGGAGTCAGAGCAAGAGAAAGGAGAGGGAAGAATAAATTTAGGTCCACATATTTTCCTCAGAAAATTATATTCTTTTAAATAAAAATATTCTTTTAGATAAAAAATTTAAAATTTTATTATTTTAAATAAAAAATATTCTTTGAAGTAAAAAATTCTTTTAAATAAAATATATCCTTTCAAAAAATTAAAAACTATTCTTTTAAATTAAAAAAAATTCTTTTAAATTTGTTTCTCTTATAAACCCAGATGAGTTTTAGGAGAAACTGGGAAGAAGAAAAATTTGTCTTTGATAACTTCCTTTTCATCTTTTCTTCCCCAAATCTGATACTACTTCTCATATATTGTAATGTAGTTGGTGCTTTGCTGCCCTAGGGCCAGCACTGTGTTCAATGATAGATTCATTTATCTATTCATGAAGTATTTATTGAGTATCTACTAGGTGGTCGACTTATATTAGGCTCCTAAGATCTTATAGCAAATAAAACAAACAAATCTTTCTTTCAAGACATTATATTTTCTTGGAGAATATAGATATTAAACACATATATATTATGTCAGGCATTGCTCAGCAATGAAATTGATGAAGCCGAATAAGGAAGTTAGAGATTGGAAGCAGTGGTGTGGGATGTCATTTTATGCAGGGTTATCAGGAAAGGCTTCTCTGATAGGTGATGTTAGAAAGGACATGCATGTGTAAAGAATATTCCAGGCAGAAGGAGCAGCAAGTGTAAAACCTGAGCCAGTTGGAAGCTTGACATGTAGAAGAACCCGCAAAAAGTCTGGTATGACTGGAGCAGAGTGAGAGAAGAAAAAAGAGTGGAAGTTGAGGCAGAGAAGTAATAAGTGGCCAAATAATGGGGAGTGTGGGGGTGGAGGCCATTTTATGAACTTTGGCTCTTTTACTGACTGGTGGGAAGCCTTCAGAGAGTTGAGCAGTGTGGTGACGTATCTGACCACATTTAATCAATTCCCTTGGCTTTAGTGCAGAGATTGAGGCTTCTCAGGTGACACTAGTGGTAAAGAACCTGCCTGCCAATGCTGGAGACATTGGAGATGCGGGTTTGATCCCTAGGTCAGGAAGAGCACCTAGAGAAAGAAATGGCAGCCCACTCTAATGTTCTTGCCTGGAGAATCCCATGGACAGAGGAACCTAGCAGGCTATGGTCCATAGGGTCGCAAAGAGCTGGACACAGACATGATTGAAGCAACTTAGCCTGTAGTGCAGAGATTAGATTGTAGGGGCATGGTACTCAGTAGTTCTGTTCAACTAATGGTAGAATTACACTTCCTGGCCCTGTTGTAGGTGGAGCTATTTGGCCAATATTGATCAATGTATTGCAAAAATCATGAACATGATTGACTTTTAAATTAGAGAATTTGATTTCTGTGTGTGAAACTGTAATTTTTCGCAGCAACTGACAGGAATCTGGAGAGTGACTGCTTTATTGTCAAGAGTGAAGATCACATGAAGCAGAGCACCTGGCTGACTGGCAGTGAATGTAAACTGTGAGTGTGAAATAAACCATACAGTTTGAAACACTAATCATTTGAATTTAAGATAGTTAACTGGTAACAAAGTAGAATGCTGCCATAACTAAAAACACACAAACAAAAAATACTATCTTAGAAATGGATGTGGACAGCAAGACTCTAATCAGAACCTATAAGGATGATAGTTCTTGGCTTGCAATGTCCTGCGATAAAGGTTTTGATAGAAAAGTCAGATCAGATAACTAATGAACATGTGGCCCTAGGGAAAGACACTGAAAAATGAAATGTGAGTAGTGTATGTTTTTTTTTTAATGAATGTTATTGAAGTATAGTTGATTAGTAGTATATGTTAATGGATATTAGCTACTTTTCATAAAATGTTATACAAAGAGTTGACCTTAGAAAAGAATCTGATTCATAATCATGAATGAAAGGGACTGGATAGTGTTCTTAAGCAATATGTGGAATTGGAAGGGACTCACTTTCAACAACAAATAATAAAACTAAAATTAGAAATGCTTTAAGAGATAAAATTCAATTAAAGTTGAGGTGTGTTGCAATAATCAAATTGAGACTGTAGTTGCTCACTCACTGAGTGGCAAATGATTTCAACTGGAAAAACAGCTAGAAAAGAGAAAAGACTGAACATACAGCTCTTCTATAGAAGCTAATGAGCCCAACGTAATCACCAACTAAAGGTAAGTGGGTAAAAAAACCAAATATAGCAAATTAAGAAGTCTGCCAAGAAAAAGAAAAAAACTGAATGAGGCTTCTGGCTCATGAACTGACTACCATCAATCAGGTAAGAAGTCTACTTAAGATTGTCTTACTGTCAAAGAAACCATGAACTAGGCTGTATTGTCTTTGACTGTTGGAGACCATGACTCATGAGTCCCTAACATTCTACAAGCAGGAAACAGAATATAAAATCTTTGCCCCGAGGTTAAGTGTCTATTTCAATTGTGGCCAAATAGAAAACTGGAAAATGTAGCTCCTTCCAGTGAGTGGAGCCATGAGTCTCAAAAGGTTGTTTGGTTTCCTATTCTTTCTCTTCTCCTCCTTCTCCTTCACCTCCTCCTTCCTTTCCAACTTTGTCCTCAGTAGGACCAACGTTTGGATCTGAAATCAAATTTGCTAGACTGGAACTGATATATTGAAATAGTTGTTGCCATTTGCTTTTCCTCAAGGTAGGTCCCAAGGAATGGCTGAAGATTTAGGTCTCAATTCACCATTATAAGCTTCTGGGAACATGAATATTTTATCTCTAACCCAATATTTCTCAAGCATTAGCTGTAAATTATAATTACCTGTACTCTTGGGGGAAAAAATGCTGATGCTTTGTGACCCTCTGTCTTCTGGACTTTAGGTTCTTGATATTTTTAGCTCTCTGATCCTGTTTGATATTTCTCCCTGTTATAAATGAAAAATTCCCACATAAGTCCTACTTGGGCCCTGACAAGAAAGAGAAGGGTGAATTGGGCCAACTGAACTGCACAAATAGTGAAAGTTTTTATCAATTGTGTCATCTCAGACAACTGATAAGTTTTGTTGGAGGGAAATAGAGCAAAATTGAAGGAAATGAACTAAATGTGCCACTTTTGTTGGGTTAAGTTTGAAGGTTTCTTTTTTTTTTTCCATCAAATGAATGTATGTTGTAAGCAAGCAATCAAATCCCTTTAGTCTTTATTTTATTAGCTACATTTTCACATCTGCTTTGGCTAACATCTGCTCACTTTGTGATGAACTTGAATACTGACTAAATAGTAATCAAATGTCATGGTGGTTCCCCATTCTCTTGTCAATTTCACAGTAATAACAATTACCATATTTCCCCAAACTTATTTGTTCTGCATCTGGACAGCATGGACTGTTCTTTCCCGCTAGGCTGCTGCCGCCACTTGCCTTATAATTTGATTCTGTGTGTACAACTCTCTCATAGCTACAACCCCAATCGTATTACTAAAATTCCCTAGATTCTTTGTTTTTATTTCAAGTCCTTCAAAGGACAGAATGCCTTATACATATATATTTGATCACCATTACTTATTTACTTTGCTTTATTTGATCACTCTTCAATAAGCCAAACATTTATCGAGCACTTACTTTACACGAGGTGTATGTGATGAGTTTTGGAAGCATATTAAGATGAGAAAGATGGATTCAAGGATTGGAAGCAGGTTCTGATCTGAGAAAGCTAAGAGCGTGTGAATGGATAACACAAAACATGTATTTTTGTATGACTTTACGCTATGCATATTCTGAATATAGTATTTTTCACTTAGCCATATACTGATTGATGTATATACTTTGATAGTAATGCAGACAGAATGCAAAAAGTTGAAAGTAGCTGGCTCAGTACTGGCACATTGATATTTGGGATATACTAGATCTTGAGTTGTGGAGTAGAGACACTATGCAGAAGTGATAGTTTCCCATTTCATTTGCCTAGTTACATACTTCATATATTCATGAAGGACTTTATTCTCCCAGAGCAAATCTGTAAAGGAAAATGACCCTGAAGGAAAAGATATCCATTTTTGCTTGACCTATGTTCTTGTCTTCTAATGGCCTCAACTCTGCAGTAGATTCTGTGGATACTGACTGAGCATTTGAACATAGTTACTTAGCTTCACAACTTTAATCCAATCCAAGCTTCACAACACTGTGTATGGAAGGCATTATTCCTGCATAAAATCTAAATGGAAAGATCATGCAGTGTAAATAAGTTTTGTAATATCCAGCATATGGCCATGCCATGTTTTGAACACTAATGTCTTGACTAAATGTTCAGTGGCCACATGCATGCCAAGTGAATGAATGAACTATTGTGAGGGCAACAGGAAGGGAAACTTGCTTTTCTTAGTCCATCTCACCACTGTACTTAGAGATACTCCTATGCTCAACTTTGATGTGTTGTACAATTCTGGGGAGCATATTAATAAGGAACACAGTGAGAATGATGCTCTGTGCCTGGGTGCTCATATACCCTGACCTATCCACATGCAGAATAAATGGAGCAATGAAGAGTGAACTAATAAACTCTAGAGTAGTTGTTCAGATCAGTTCAGTTGCTCAGTTGTGTCCAGCTCTTTGTGACCCCACGGACTGCAGCATGCCAGGCCTCCCTGTCCATCACCAATGCCAGAATATACCCAAACTCATGTCCACTGAGTCAGTGATGCCATCCAACCATCTCATCATCTGTCATCCCCCTGTCCTCCAGCCCTCAATTATTCCCAGCATCAGGGTCTTTTCAAAAGAGTCAGCTCTTCCCATCAGGTGGCCAAAGTATTGCAGATTCAGCTTTAACATCAGTCTTTCCAGTGAACACTCAGGACTGATCTCTTTAGGATGGACTGGTTGGATCTCCTAGAAGTCCAAGGAACTCACAGGAATCTTCTCCAACACCACAGTTCAGAAGAATCAATTCTTCAGTGCTCAGCTATCTTTACAGTCCAACTATCACATCCATACATGACTACTGGAAAAACCACAGCTTTGACTAGATGGACCTTTGTTGACAAAATGTCTCTGCTTTTTAATAAACTGTCTAGGTTGGCCATAACTTTTCTTCCAAGAAGTAGGTGTCTTTTTATTTCATGGCTGCAATTAATATCTGCAGTGATTTTGGAGCCCCTCAAAATAAAGTCAGCCACTGTTTCTACTGTTTCCCCAGCTATTTTCCATGAAGTGATGGGACCAGATGCCATGATCTTAGTTTTCTGAATGTTGAGCTTTAAGCCAACTTTTTCACTCTCCTCTTTCACTTTCATCAAGAGGCTTTTTAGTTCTTCTTTTTCTGCTGTAAGAGTGGTGTCATCTGTATATCTGAGGTTATTGATATTTCTCCCACAATGTTGATTCCAGCTTGTGCTTCTTCCAGCCCAGGGTTTCTCATGATGTACTCTACATATAAGTTAAATAAGCAGGGTGACAATATACAGCCTTGACATACTCCTTTTCTGATTGGAACCAGTCTGTTGTTTTATGTCTAGTTCTGTTGCTTCCTGAGCTACATACAGGTTTCTTAAGAGAAAGGTCAGGTGGTCTGGTATTCCCATCTCTTTCAGAATTTTCCACAGTTTATTGTGATCCACACAGTCAAAGGCTTTGGCATAGTCAATAAAGCAGAAATAGATGTTTTTCTGGAACTCTCTTGCTTTTTCAATGATCCAGCAGATGTTAGCAATTTAATCTCTGGTTCCTCTGCCTTTTGTAAAACCAGCTTGAACATCTGGAAGTTCACAGTTCATGTATTGCTGAAGCCTGACTTGGAGAATTTTGAGCATTACTTTGCTAGTATGTGAGATGAGTGTAATTGTGCAGTAGTTTAAGCATTCTTAGGCATTGCCTTCTTTTGGATTGGAATGAAAATCAACTGTTTCCAGTCCTGTAGCCACAGCTGAGTCTTTTAAAATTGCTAGCATATTGAGTGCATCACTTTCACAGCATCCTCTTTTAGGATTTGAAATAGCTCAACTGGAATTCCAGCACCTCCACTATCTTTGTTTGTAGTGATGCTTCCTAAGGCCCACTTGACTTCACCTTCCAGGATGTCTGGCTCTAGGTGAGTGATCACACCATTGTGATTATCTGGGTCATGAAGATCTTTTTTGTACAATTCTGCTGTGTATTCCTGCCACCTATTCTTAACATCTTCTGTTTCTGTTAGGTCCCTACCATTTCTGTCCTTTATTGAGCCCATCTTTGCATGAAATGTTCCCTTGGTATCTCTAATTTTCTTGAAGAGATCTCTAGTCTTTCCCATTTTCCTCTCTTTCTTTTCACTGATCCCTGAGGAAGGCTTTCTTATCTCTCTTTGCTGTTCTTTGGAACTCTGCATTCAAGTGGGTATATCTTTTCTTTTCTTCTTTACTTTTTGTTTCTCTTCTTTTCACAGTTATTTGTAAGGCCTCCTCAGACAAACATGTTGCTTTTTTGCATTTCTTTTTCTAGGGGATGGTCTTGCTCTCCATCTTATGTACAGTGTCACAAACCTCCATCCAGTTCATCAGGTACTCTGTCTATCAGATCTAGTCCCTTAAATCTATTTCTCACTTCTACTGTATAATTGTAAGGGATTTAATTTAGGTCATACCTGAATGGTCTAGTGGTTTTCTCTACTTTCTTCAATTTAAGTCTGAATTTGGCAATAAGGAGTTCATGATCTGAGCCACAGTTACCTCCTGTTCTTCTTTATGCTGACTATATAGAGCTTCTCCATCTTTGGCTCTAAGGAATATAATCAATCTGATTTCAGCGTTGACCATTTGGTGATGTCCGTGTATGGAGTCTTCTCTTGTGTTGTTGGAAGAGGGTGTTTGCTATGACCAGTGTGTTCTCTTGGCAAAACTCTATTAGCCTTTGCCTTGCTTCATTTTGTACTCCATGGCCAAATTTGCCTGTTTCTCCAGGTGTTTCTTGACTTCCTACTTCTGCATTCCAGTCCCCTATAATGAAAAGGACATCTTTTTTGGGTGTTAGTTCTAAAAAGTTTTGTAGGTCTTCATAAAACCATTCAACTTCAGCTTCTTCAGCATTACTGGTTGGGGCACACACTTGGATTACCATGATATTGAATGGTTTGCCTTGGAAATGAACAGAGATCATTCTGTCCTTTTTGAGATTGCATCCAAGTACTGCATTTTGGACTCTTTTTTTGATTATGATGGCTACTCCATTTCTTCAAAGGGATTCCTGCCTACAGTAGTAGTTATAATGGTCATCTGAGTTAAATTCACCCACTCCAGTCCATTTTGGTTTGCTGATTCCTATAATGTTAATGTTCACTCTTGTGTGGCACTGGAGTGGTGAGCAGCTGAGAGGAGATACCACACAACCAAGGTCAGCAGCGGTGGCTGTGAGGAGATACCCCATGTCCAAGGTAAGAGAAACTCCAGTAAGACAGTAAGCACTGAGAGAGGGCATCAGAGGGCAGACAGACTGAAACCACAATCACAGAAAACTAGCCAATCTGATCACATGGACCACAGCCTTGTCTAACTCAATGAATCTAAGCCATGCCATATGGCCACCTAAGATGGATAGGTCATGGTGGAGAGGTCTGACAGAATGTGGTCCACTGGAGAAGGGAATGGCAAACCACTTCAGTATTCTTGCCTTGAGAACCTCATGAACCATATGAAAAGGGAAAAAGATAGGATACTGAAAGATGATCTCACCAGGTCAGTAGGTGCCGAATATGCTACTGGAGGTCAATGGAGAAATAACTCCAGAAAGAATGAAGGGACAGAGCCAAAGCAAAAACAACACCCAATTGTGGATGTCACTGGTGATGGAAGTGAAGTCCAGTGCCGTAAAGGGCAATATTGCATAGGAACCTGGAATGTTAGGTCAATGAATCAAGGCAAATTGGAAGAGTTTTTTGGTGGATATTGTTGGTGGATATTTAACTCCATAGAGCATTTGAAATTAAGATAATCTCTTTGTAACTTTCAAATCATAAATACTCAAAATTCTCATCTACATCATTATAAAGATATGTTATAAATGGGTATGTGTGCTTTTATAGTTATAAAACGTAGGTATATGTACATATATGTGTATAAGTGCATATATATTTGGAGGATCTGTCTCTTAAAACTAAGTTATGTATTCAAATGCAAAGATATATTTAACTCATTTAAAATAGTAATATATTTATTCAAAGTTTTCCAGCTGCACACAAACATTTGTATAAATTCTGAGGCTGCTTATGATGTCTGAAATGGAGGTGAAAAACAGCTTATTCTGTCTATGAGTTTCCTGGAAACTTGACTTCCTCTCAGATTAAGGAAATGTATATGCTCTTGTAGAAGTGCTCAGTTCATTTTCTACTCTGATATTTTGTGTGTGATGGCTGTATCTTGAAAAAGTATGAGCAATGGGACCTAATTAAAATTAAAAGCTTTTGCACAACAAAGGAAACTATAAGCAAGGTGAAAAGACAGCCTTCAGAATGGGAGAAAATAATAGCCAATGAAACAACAGACAAACAATTAATCTCAAAAATATACAAACAACTCCTGCAGCTCCATTCTAGAAAAATAAACAACCCAATTAAAAAGTGGGCCAAAGAACTTAACAGACATTTCTCCAAGGAAGATATAAAAATGGCTAACAAACACATGAAAAGATGCTCAACATCACTCATTATCAGAGAAATGCAAATCAAAACTACAATGAGGTACCACTTTACACCAGTCAGAATGGCTGCCATCCAAAAGTCTACAAGCAACAAATGCTGGAGAGGATGTGGAGAAAAGGGAACCCTCTTACACTGTTGGTGGGAATGCAAACTAGTACAGCCACTATGGAAAACAGTGTGGAGGTTCCTTAAAAAGCTGCAAATAGACCTGCCATATGACCCGGCAATCCCACTGCTGGGCATATACACCGAGGAAACCAGAATTGAAAGAGCCACGTGCACCCCAATGTTCATCGCTGCATTGTTTACAATAGCCAGGACATGGAAGCAACCTAGATGCCCATCAACTGACGAATGGATAAGAAAGCTGTGGTACATATACACAATGGAATATTACTCAGCATTAAAAAAAAATTCATTTGAAGCAATTCTACTCAGATGGACGAAACTGGAGCCCATTATCCAGAGTGAAGTAAGCCAGAAGCAAAAACAACAATACAGTATATTAACACATATATATGGAATTTAGAAAGACAGTAATGAGAACCCAACATGGGAGACAACAAAAGGAACGCAGATGTATAGAATAGACTTGTGGACTTTGTGGATGAGGGTAAGGGTGGGATGAGATGGGAGAAGGGCATTGAAGCATGTTAATTGTCATGTGTCTAATCAATCGCCAGCCCAGGATTGATGCTCGGGACTGGTGCAGCGAGATTTCCCGGGGGGGAGGGAGGAGGGAGGGGGGACCCGGAGGGGAAGCATATGTAAACCCATGGTGATATAATGTCAATGTATGGCAAAAACAATAATTAAAAAAATAATAATAAAATAAATAAAAAGAAAAAGTATGAGCATAGAGAGGCAAAAACTGTGCTGCCAGACTGGGCAGAACCAGCCAATATGGCTAAGCCAGAGTGATTGTATGCAATGAGATTTTTTAATTTTTTTGTAACTTGCATTTAGATATGAAGTGATAATTATGGAAGTTCTTCTCTTATTATTGTTTTATATTCACAAATTCAATTTGTAGAAGACTGATGTTTCACTTGTAGAATTAGATGGGCAAAGGCTTGACTCTGGCTCCCCTTACATCGTTTGTTAGCAATCTTGATTTCTTTCTACAGGGCAGATGGCTAGACTTGCAGCCCCCACCTTAGATAGGAAAATCAGACCCCCTGATAAATTTAGATAACATAGATGATGTTCTGTCTCCCTGACCAACTTGACATCAGGAAACAATGAATGGTGTAAAGAACTTTAGAATTTAAAGAGTAAATTAGGGGAAACATAGACTAGCAATGTATTTGCTGATCTCCCTTATGCATAGGCTGGGAAAAACTGATCCTTTGTGAATGGACTATGGGCCATCATGTGTTGAGAAGTTGTGTTAAGCTGGAGTATATTGAGAAAAGATATTGGATTGTGAGGTGTTTGTAAAACCCATCTCTTTATGTTGGTTTGGGCTAACATATTTTCAGAGTTCAAGAAAGAATGCCATGGGATCATATGGAATGTGACCACAGATATAAGAACTTTTATGGACTAATTGATGAGTTGTTGCAGAAATTGCTTTTCCTCTTAAAGTCCTGCCAGACTTTGATTTATTCCTTATTGGTTCTGAATTATTTTAGATTTGTCTCTGATACTGTTCTACTCCATAGTGTAGAGATGTTCTGGAAAGCAGCTTTCTATCCAAGGGCTATAATTTTAGCACCCCTTGCATTTAGGGGTGAATATATAAATAGATTTCATCAATGTAATGAGAAGAGAACTGAAATGTTACTTTTTGGCCAAGTGTATCATCACCATATTTCCTTGTTCCTGTTCTGCTGATTAGATACTGACAATTGTGAGGGCTCTTTATTCAAGACAGAAGGAAATTGAATTCCCAGATTAGACTGAACACCAACATGTAGAAACACACAAATAGTCTGTTAGAGGAGAGAAAAACCCAAACTTGTATTGTGATAGCCACTAAATATTTGGGTTTATTTGTTGTAGCAGCTAATATTACCTTAACAAAATATGTAAGAAATATTTGAGTTAGTATTCTGAATAGTGGAATTAGGAGTGAGACTGCCAAGGTACTGTGAATCGCAGTAGAGAATATGAGAGCACTAAATTTGGAAATTTATCAATGAAAATGATAGAATCACAAACAGTGAGAGGTATCTAGAGAATCGACACCACCTTCCAGTATATTCCAACCAAATGTGAAAAAAAAGAATTCCTTCAATAATGTTAATATTTACTATAGTGAACTAATTTTGATTTTGATTCAGGCATCTATGATATTGACTTGTTTGGAAATCAAACCTAATCATGAGTCTCAATTATAAGAGAAGAGTATCCTTGTTTGAATTTTAGACAAATAAAATAATCATTTAAAATTTTAAATGCATTTAAATGTACCAACAAATTTCTAGCTCTAAGACTAATTTCCCTTGGGATAAAATATTTTTATGCTGGTTCTCAGGAAAGGCACTCTAAAAATTTCATTATCATGTCATCTGTTTTTAAATCTTCATTTAAATATACTTTTATTCTACTAACCAAATAATAAATATATTGATGAACTGTCTGTAGCAATTGTTGGGGCCAAAGAAATATTAAGACTTTTCCCCAAGAGATCAAATATCTATGAAGTAACACACTCAACAGAGAGTTAGTGGAGAAAGGAAGCCAATGCTGATAAATATAACACATGTCCTGTCTCTAAAGGAAACAGTCTTGCTTTGAAGGCTTCAGCTTGGTACAAGTGCTCAGTTTGTTTTCTGAGCAAGGACTGAAGAAATAATGGGTTTGACTGTTGCTGTGAAAATTATACACATCATCCCAAGAGTCTCCTTGATTTTGATTTTTGGAAATGAATCTAATGAATTTTGAACTTGGCTCTCTGACCATTACTGTCTCATGGTTCTCACTAGAAAAACAAAGTGGGAAAAATTAAGCCACTATTTATATAGGGAGCAGAGGAGCAAAGTGTTTAAATGTCCTGTTCTTATTGTAAATAAATACATAAATTTCATGCTGGACATTTGGAAAATACAGATAAGCAAAAGACAAAAGAACTTTTTTTGATGCACAAATGTGGTTTTTCTGGAAAAAGAATTAGATTCTGTTATAGATATATAGTTGTTGTTCTCAAATATGTACATAGTATATATATACTTTTACTTGTTTTTTAATTTTCTTCAGTTCTGGTTGAATTCAATAATTAAGTTGATTAGAATTTTATAATATAAAACTGCTGTTATGAACATCCATGTTAGTAAATCTTTCTAAATTTACAGGATTTCTTCTTTAAAATTTATTCCCTAAAGTAACTTCATGGTTGAAAAATGATGCTTATTTTATTTCTTTTTTATATTCTGACCAAATTTCTTCCAAATATGTTGTACTCAATTGTTCTTTCATTTATGACAGAGCTTGTTTCCTACCACTCTTCATTCTTGAATATTGTCATTTTAAAAATCCCCAATATATTTTTTTGTTTAATTTTACATTCCTTTGATCACTAGTGTAGTAGTTTCTGGACATTGTTCTTTTACAAACTGCTCATGAGTTTGTCGATATTGATGAAATTATCTTCTTCCCTTCCTCTCTTCCTTTTTAAAAAATCTTATTCTCTCTAGATTTTTAAAAAAATCTAACCATTCTGGCTGTACAATTTAAAGAATTATGTACACTTTTAATGTGATTCCACAATTGAGGCATGGACATTTAATCTACAACTGTGAGAAAATACATTTCTGTTGTTTAATCCTCCCAATCTGTGGTATTTTGTTATTGCAGCCTGAGCTGCCTCTCAGTCATGCCATAGGATGGGCTAATTCATTGTCCTCTTTCCCATTGTGAATGCAGAATAGAAAGCCATGTCTCACTCACTTTCTAGAAACAATTACAAAGCTTGAATCCTAGCACCCTGATCATGCCAAGGAAGGAATTGATACTTTCTCAAGCATAATGTAGAGTTGATAGAAAAAAGCTAGAGTTTAAGTTTCTATTCTATCATATTGTGAATATATCACACTCAAGTAATATGTAATAATTTATTTTCAAAGATGTTTATTAAAGTATTACTTGTCTTGGCACAAAGTAGAATACAAAGGAATGTTCAGCTAAAATAAATGGTTCAATAATTCTTTATTCTCTACCCTATGGATTATAATACAGACATTAAAAAGAATGAACTAGAGCTGACCAGTTAATTTAGGATAAATATCTTTTACTGTTCCCTCTTTTCATAGCCATATTCAATCAATCACAGTCAACTGACCCCACTTATAGCTTATATCATAAATGCATTCATGTTTCTTCATATTCACCATCCTTTGTTTCAGGCTACCGTGATCTCTTATGTTCATTACTCAATATGTTCTTAATGTGTTAAGTATCTAATCTTGCCCCTGCAAGTTGCCTTCCTCACATGGAAATCAGAAAGGTTTTCTATAATGAGACTGATACTTGTTCTATCCACAGCTTAAACCCTTCAGTGGTTTTTCTCAGTTATTCTCAGGTTAATAATGAAGTGTATTTAAATAGATTCATAGCTACAATAGGATATAATTGTATCATCTACTTTTGAAAATCACAAATGAAAAGAACAACCAAAACAAAGATCAATCATTTATAAATAAAAATTGCTCTCCAGAATAATTATTGTAACAAAATGACTTCAAAATGATAATTGCGTAGTGTAAAAAAAGAGTAACACTTCAATCTAAGCTGTAAGGAGGAATCCATAGCCTGGAATCCTTTTGTTATAAAGCAAGATAAAATAAAACAGAACATTCAAATGTGAGAAGCTGCAAAAAAAATAAAATACTGGAAAAGCATGAAGAATGAATTAGTAAAACTGAAACAGAAGTTAATGAGTTATGAAGCATAAGAACAGGAGATAAGTAATTGAAAAGTAAATAAAATATTCAACCTCATGGAAGGTTTACTCAAGAGAAAAAAAGTAAGAAAATAAAAATACATTAAAATGGAGAGAAGATAGGGCCACATATAAGAAAAGTGCTGAAATATTTGTGAGAAGGTATCTTTTAAACTTTATATTAATAAAATCATCAGTCTTGATAAAATGGAGAATTGTAAGGAAAATACAAAGTGAACCAAACTGTCTCAACAGTAAGTAAATAAGAGGAACAGACTAACATGAAAGTATTTAGAAAAGTTAGCAAGAATTACTTTCCCAAAATGTCCTAGCCAATGTGATTTTACTGATTCAAAAAAATTTAACTCTTCTATGTAGAAAATAATGTCATGATTCTAAATTCAATTCACAAAGTTAACGTAACCCCACCCAAATCAGACATATCAAAAGGCCCATAGGCCAATCAACTCATATATAAAATTCCTAAATGATATGTATTTGTGTTGGAACAAGAAAAGTACAAAATGACCAAGAGGACTTAATCCAATTATCAAAATTGAACACATTAATTGCATATTAAAAAGAGCATATGTTCTCCATCAAAACAATCCTTTTAAAAATTTCAACATATATTCCTAAAAAGATTCTTTAAAAACTAAGAATAATACACTTTCTCACTATTATAAAGATTACTTATCTTTAATGAACACTCACTATTATATTTAGCAGTGAAACACCAGAAGTATTCCCTTTAAAAGCTCAAAAATATACAAGCAGCTCATGTAGCTCAATACCAGAAAAATCAATGATCCAATCAAAAAATGGGCCAAAGAACTAAGCAGACATTTCTCCAAAGAAGGCATACAGATGGAAAACAAACACATGAAAAGATGCTTGACATCACTCATTATCAGAGAAATGCAACTCAAAACCACAATGGAGTACCATTTCATGCCAGTCAGACTAGCTGCCATCTAAAAGTCTACAAACAACAAATGCTGGTGAGGGTGTGGAGAAAAGGGAAACCTCTTACACTGTTGGTGGGAATGCAAACTAGTACAACCACTATGCAGAAGAATGTTAGTAAGTACAGTTCAGTAGCTCAGTCATGTCCGACTCTCTGCAACTCCATGGACTGCAGCACGCCAGGCCTTGCTGTCCATCACCAACTCCAGGGGTTTACTCAGATTCATGTCCATTGAGTTGGTGATGCCATCCAACCATCTCATCCCCTGCCATCCCCTTCTCCCCCAACCTTCAATCTTTCCCAGCATCAGGGTCTTTTCAAATCAGTCAGTTCTTCACATCCAATAACCAAAGTATTGGAGCTTCAGCTTTAGCGTCAGTCCTTCCAATGAATATTCAGGACTGACTTCCTCTAGGATGGACTGGTTGGATCTCCTTGCAGTCCAAGGGACTCTCAAGAGTCTTCTCCAACATCACAGTTCAAAAGCATCAATTCTTTGGCACTCAGCTTTCTTTATAGTCCAACTCTCCCATCCATACATGACTACTGGAAAACCCATAGTTTTGACTAGAAGGACCTTTGTTGGCAAAGTAATGTCTCTGCTTGTTACTATGCTGTCTAGGTTAGTCATAACTTTTCTTCCAAAGATCAAGTGTTTTTTATTTTATTTTATTTTTTTATTATTTTTTCCTCATTTATTTATTTTTCTTTACATTACCGTGTTGGTTTTGCCATACATTGACATGAATCCGCCATGGGTATACATGTGTTCCCCTTCCAGAACCCCCCTCCCACCTCCCTCCCAATTCCAATTTCATGGCTGCAGTTACATTCAGCAATGATTTTGGAGCCCAAGAAAATAAAGTCGGACACTGTTTCCCCATCTGTTTGCCATGAAGTGATGGGACCAGATGCCATGATCTTAGTTTTCTGAATGTTGAGCTTTAAGCTGATTTTTCACTCTCCTCTTTCACTTTCAAGAGGTTCTTTAGCACTTCTTCACTTTCTACCATAAGGGTGATGCCATCTGCATATCTGAGGTTATTGGTATTTCTCCCAGCAATCTTGATTCCAGCTTGTGCTTCATCTGGCCCAGCATTTCTCATGATGTACTCTGCATGTAAGTTAGATAAGCAGGGTGACAATATATAGCCTTGACATACTCCTTTTCCTTTTTGGAACCAGTGTGTTATTCCATGTCCTGTTGTAACTGTTGCTTCCTGACCTGCATACAGATTTCTCAAGAGGTTGAATGGTGTGGAAATTCCTTAGAAAACTGGAAATAGAACTGGCATGCGACCCAGCAGTCCCACTGCTGGGCATACACACAAAGGAAACAAAAATTGAAAGAGACATGTGTACCCCAGTGTTCATTGCAGCACTGTTTACAATAGCTAGTACATAGAGGCAACCTAGATGACCACTGGCAGACGAATGCATAAGAAAGTCGTGGCACATATACACAATTGAATATTACTCAGCTATAAAAAAGAATGCATTTGAGTCAGTTCTAGTGAGGTGATGAAACTGGAGCCTATTATACAGCGTGAAATAAGTCAGAAAGAAAAACACTGTTACAGTATATTAATGCATATATATGGAATTTAGAAAGATGGTAACAATGACCCTATATGCAAGATAGCAAAAGGGACACAGATGTAAAGAGCAGACTTTTGGACTCTGTGGGAGAAGGTGAGGGTTGGATGATTTGGGAAAACAGCATGGAAACATGTATACTGCCATATGTGAAATAGATGACCAGTCCAAGTTCGATGCATGAAACAGGGCACTCAAAGTGGATGCATTGGGACAACCCAGAGGGATGGAATGGGGAGGGAGGTGGGTGGGGGTTCAGGATGGGGAGACACATGTACACCCGTGGCTGATTCATGTCAATACATGGCAAAACCCACCACAATATTGTAAAGTAATTAGCCTCCAATTAAAATTAATTAATTGATTAATTATTTTTAAAAGCTCAACAGTTAAGAAGGATGTTATCATTTAACATCATTCTAAAAGTTTTATTATGATAATTCAGAAAACAAAATAAATGATTTTTAATATTGCAAAGAAGTGAAAAGTCAGCATGGGAATTATGTGAATACTATGATTATCAGCCTGAAAAATTCAATAAAACCAGCTAAAAATTATAAGAACTAATATTATAATTCAATAAGTTACAAAAATCAAAACAAACAAAAACACAAAATCCTATGACATTTCCAGCTAACATATAACCTGTCTGTAAATGTCTTTTGAGAGCCACAGTTTCAATGATAAGGCTGAAGTTTCTGTTTATACTGAGATGAGAAGGACTTCAGAGGAATAAGTTTGAGCTGGGGAGAAACAAGGTGTCATTTTGAATATATCAAGTTAAAAAAATACCTATGAGATTAAAATGCAGTTGAATTTATTGTATATCAGTATAGGGTTCATTGGTCTGGAGATACAGATTGGGAGGTATTGGATATATACAGTATTTAAAGTCATAAGACTTGAGTTCACTTTAGGGGTGAGAGAAGTGAGAAAAAAAATGATGCAAGGATTGAGCCTTGGGATGCTCCAAAATTTATAGGTTGTTAAATACATATGAACCAGCAAAGAAGGCTGGAAGGCTGATAAGTTTAGATGTGAACCCTATGAGTGAGTGCTGTTCTGGAGTCCGAGTAAAAGATGGTTCTAAGAACAAAGACGTAATCTCCTGTGGCCCAAATTGATGCCCATTGGTCAAGTAAGAAGAGGACAGAGAAGTTGCCATCGGCCTTGACAATGCGAGGATTATTCATAATCTTGACAAGAGGCATTTTGATGAAGTAATGTGGATATAAGATCTGATTAGAGCAGGTTCAGGAAAGAAAAGAAAGGGAGAGGGATTACACTAAGAAAATCTCTTGAGCCATTTATCTATAAAAATAAATAGAAAAAATTGTTAGACAAGGCTGAAGTCAAGAGCTTGTTTACATTTTTACACTTTTCAAAAGATAGAACATATACCATAGCATTTTAGTGTGCAGAAGGAGATAATCCAGAAGCATATGGAAAATTGATGGTATATGAGAGAAAGGTAGAGTTTCTGAAGCTGTATCTTTGAATGAGCAAGAAGCTATATATCCAGTTTGTGTATAAGTGGAGCAGTTGGTACTGGGAACAGAGACAGTCCATTTGTAACAGCAGTAGAGAAGGTATATAGATACAGATTCAAGTAGGCCAGTAAATGTGATAGTTAGCATGTATCAAAATTTTCTTTATCATCTTCTATTCTGATTATAACTGTCCTTTTTTGGTTTTGCGTTTATCTATTGTGGTAAGACAAAAAATATGTGCTCCATGACATAGTTTTAGACAAACTTAAATAGCTTTTTGAGTCTCTTCTTTAAGTACCTTATGATTTTTCATTGTACAACTGGTTTAGCTGGCTATGCAGTTTTGAACATTTATCTATTAAGCTTGTTTTCATTTTAATGTGTTTATACTTGCTGTTGGACTATACTTGAGTTGGACTATAAAGAAAGTTGAGCAGCAAAGAACTGATGCTTTTGAACTGTGGTATTGGAGAAGATTCTTTTTTTTTTTTGATGGAGCAAAGGCATTTATTCAGCATAATGTGGGCATATATATACTGTTTTACAAGACACCCTTTTCAGCAAAGATAAAAATCTTGCAACTTATCCAGGAAACATAGGGCTAGAATCCATCTCAAAGAGAGGGGGTTGTAAAAACTCACTTTCCATATCAGAGAGGGAAGAAGGCTGTAAATGGTTACTTTAAGAATGTATGCATTTCTTTTGTCCCCCGGAAAGGTGTGCCTCTCCACTCATCTCTGAATATTCAGGAATTGATAAGGGACCTCTGAAAACAGCACA
Source organism: Antilocapra americana (assembly GCA_007570785.1). NCBI lineage: Eukaryota > Metazoa > Chordata > Mammalia > Artiodactyla > Antilocapridae > Antilocapra > Antilocapra americana. The sequence continues at coordinate 309,208 of ML661355.1, forward strand.
CAGGAAGCCTCCTGTCAAATGTTCCCTGACAATTCCCCCTATTTTATTATATTTGTAAAAAAAAATCTTGACCATATGAGTTTGTTTAGTATAAACCAATCTTATAGGAAGGCGATGATAATCAATAACAAAAATTTCACCAAAGTTAGTTTCATACCCGATGCTGTGAACCAACCTCATGGGTCTAGCTCACATAATTGAAGAGCTATTTGTACAGCTAAAGTTTCTAAATTAGTGGACGAAGGCAGACATTTAGAAAAGATACTAAGATATCTTTTTGAAGTAATCATACATTCAGAGAGGCATTATCATGTATGTTTCATAAATACAATTTGATTTGTTTGGTTATAGGCACCATGATTAAATTGAACAGGAGTAACATAATATAGAGTTGAATTCCAATCACAATCAAAAGGGAATCATTTCTTAAGACCAGTATATAGTTTGCAATTAATACAAGTTACAGAACGTAAGTTTCTTATGCCTATAAGGAAAGGAAGTGGAGCACAGGCCTGTGTACAATAGGATTGATTATAGCGAAGGAAATAGCTACTGGTTTCTGTAAAATGTCCAGTCCAACTCCCAAGTTTTTCAGTGTTCGCAGCAAGTTTATAGATGTCCCATTGTTCATGCCCAATCTGTTTATCCAGGTCGATGGGGAGATTCCTCGTCAAGCAGCCCAAGAAGTCCTTTGTCATGATAATGTTCCAGCGTAGTGTCAGTAATATCAGCATAGTGTTGGTAACCTATGACTTGAGTGCTGTTAATATCATCCGAGCAGTTACATAGCCATGCACCATGGAGTCCCCAATTGACAATTGTATGATTAGCCACAAATATTAATTTTCCTGACATGGTTTGACATTTATCCCAACGAACAGGAGTATATGTCTTATTTCTTTCCCTAACTCTTTCCCTAAAGTCTCCGTAGTATAAACATGGTTCACAGACAAAGAAAGGGCTGTAAACAAACCAAGCAGCATCAGAAAGTTCTTTATGTGAGGCAAGGCGAAAGCCTAGGTTTGTCAGCTAAAGTTTATACATAATATTGCAGGGCTTAAACACAAAAGAAGGACTTTAGAACCTAGAGAAATGTTAATTAGTTTTTCTTCTACTATGGGGTGTGAGGGCTCTCTAATGTTCCAGGGAAAAGGCATATGTATAGAGTCGTTAGTTGAAGCAATCGGTACTCTCTCCATCCATTTTATTACCAGCTTCACTAAGCTCCATGTCACTCTGCCTGGACTGGCCACAACTTTTTCTTTTCTTCTTTCCCAAGTCCCTGTTTTTTAGGTGCCACTTGTTATGGCTGGGGCTTGGGGGTGCAGAGTCGACAATAAGAAAGTAACGTACTGGCACAAAGACAGAAATACAGATCAATGGAACAAAATAGAAAGCCCAGAGATAAATCCACGCATCTATGGACACCTTATCTTTGACAAAGGAGGCAAGAATATAAAATGGAGAAAAGACAAACTCTTTAACAAGTGGTGCTGGGAAAACTGGACAGCCACTTGTAAAAGAATGAAACGTGAACACTTTCTAACACCATACACAAAAATAAACTCAAAATGGATCAAAGATCTAATCATAAGACCAGAAACTATAAAACTCCTAGAGGATAACATAGGCAAAACACTCTCTGACATAAACCAAAGCAGGATCCTCTATGACCCACCTCCCAGAATATCGGAAATAAAAGCATGAATAAGCAAATGGGACCTAATTAAAATTAAAAGCTTCTGCACAACAAAGGAAACTATAAGCAAAGTGAAAAGACAGCCTTCAGAATGGGAGAAAATAATAGCCAATGAAGCAATGGACAAATAATTAATCTCAAAAATATACAAGCAACTCCTGCAGATCCATTCTAGAAAAATAAACGACCCAATCAAAAAGTGGGCCAAAGAACTAAACAGACATTTCTCCAAAGAAGACATAGAAATGGCTAACAAACACATGAAAAGATGCTCAACATCACTCATTATCAGAGAAATGAAAATCAAAACCACAATGAGGTACCACTTTACACCAGTCAGAATGGCTGCCATCCAAAAATGTACAAGCAATAAATGCTGGAGAGGATGTGAAGAAAAGGGAACCCTCTTACACTGTTGGTGAGAATGCAAACTAGTACAGCCACTATGGAAATCAATGTGGAGATTCCTTAAAAAACTGCAAATAGACCTGCCATATGACCCAGCAATCCCACTGCTGGGCATACACACCGAGGAAACCAGAATTGAAAGAGCCACGTGTACCCCAATGTTCATCGTGGCATTGTTTACAATAGCCAGGACATGGAAGCAACGTAGATGCCCATCAACTGACGAATGGATAAGAAAGCTGTGGTACATATGCACAATGGAATATTACTCAGCATTAAAAAAAATTCATTTGAATCAGTTCTACTCAGGTGGACGGTACTGGAGCCTATTATCCAGAGTGAAGTAAGGCAGAAGGGAAAACAACAATACAGTATACTAACGCATATATATGGAATTTAGAAAGATGGTAAGGAGAACCCTGAATGCAAGACAGCAAAAGAAACACACATGTATAGAACAGACTCGTGGACTCTGTGGATGAGGGCAAGGGTGGGATGATATGGGAGAATGGCATTGAAACATGTTAATTATCATATGTAAAATCAATCGCCAGCCCAGGGTTGATGCTCGGGGCTGGTGCACCAAGATGACCCAGGGGGAGGGAATCAGGAGGGAGGAGGGAGGGGGGTTCTGGAGGGGGAGCATATGTATACCCATGGCGGTTTCATGTCATTGTATGGCAAAACCAACACAATAAAGACAATTAAAAAAAAAAAGAAAGGAAAGAAAAAGAGGCCGATATCCCCTAGTTTACGCGAGACATCAATAAAACCTCTGACATGAGGTTTTCGTCGCTACACATTAGGCACAGGGTGCCCTAGCATGTTGGACTTGAAAGCCCGGGCAGGTTAATGAGCACAACAGATGTTCATGCTCTCTGAGATTGGCCTGAAGGAGAGAAATAGAGAAAAGGAAGAAGGAGAAAAGAAATGAGACACAGAGACCAAAGCTCTGATGGAGCAAAGGCTGGAGAAGATTCTTGAGAGTCCCTTGGACTACAAGGAGATCCAACCAGTCCATCCTAAAAGGAAATCAGTCCTGAATATCCATTGGAAGGACTGATGCTGAAGCTGAAGCTTCAATACTTTGGCCACCTGATGTGAAGAAAGGACTCATTTGAAAAAACCCTGATGCTGGGAAAGATTGAAGACGGGAGGAGAAGAGGATGACAGAGGATGAGATGGTTAAATGGCATCACACACTCAATGGACATGTGTTTGAGTAAACTCTGGGAGTTGGTGATGGACGGGGAGGCCTGGCATGCTGCAGTCCATGGGGTCGCAAAGAGTCAGACATGACTGAACTGAACTGATACTTGCTGTTTCTTCTGCCTAGCTCATCTTTCTTCCAGATGTATATATGACTGGCTTCCTGTTATTATTTATATCTCTCCTTAAATTTTACTTCATCTGATAAAGCATGACTGCCCTGCCTTAAAGAGCCCTTGTCCCCTGGTGATTTTCATTCCTGTTGTCTTGATGGGTTTTTTCATGGAATTTGTCACTTGCTGTACTTATCTTATTTACAGTTTTTTGATTCAATTCCTGTCTCTTCACCACAAGTCTGTGTTTTATGCGGCTAGTAATATTGTGGTCTGGTTCATCTGTGCACACATCTTGTTAATATTTACTATGTCTCCAGTAATTAGTTTATTTAATGAATGCATAAAAGATCAACATAAAAACAATAAAATGGTAACACAAATCATATATTTAATTACTTTTAGGAATTCTTCAACATGAAAGAATGACATTATAATCATCCTGGGAGAATTGTATAGAAAAAAGTTGGAGACCCATTGAGGGTGGGGATCATTGTATTTTGCTTTGAATCATCCATTGACTGGTATAGTGTTTTGTAAATAAAAAGCATTATGGTTAATACTGATTGAATGAATTCATGAATAAACTGATAGATTAATGAAAGTTGCTAAAACTGAGGCATATTTTAGATTTGTTACCTTATTTTTTTTTCCTAAATCAGTATTTTACTGTGGGTAATACTTAAAAAAACAGGAATTAGCGCATGTTACTGAATATGCCTAGTTTTTAAAGCAACTTAGGGTTTTAAAGAAATTAGCATCCCCTCCTAGGTGCTAACTAGAGAGTTAAAAAATAGATAATTAGCTTTATAATAAGCTGATTATAGAGCAACAGCAGTGTGAAGCAACAAATCATCTTATCATCTAGAATACTGCATGAGACTAAAGGAGAGACATAGTATTTGTTATATTAAAAAATTATGTTACCCATTTAGTTCAAAAGAACTACATAAACATAGTTATGTGGTAGGGAAAAATGCTTAGACATATTTATCATTTCCAGATGAATTTTACTTTTATGTATTAGTATCCTACTGAAGTTCTTAGGGTAGAAAGTAGTTATGATTACTGTCAGGTGTTCATAGGCATATTTTATTGGGAGTAACACATAGAAAATTAAAGATCATTTCATTTCAACAAACCCTGTCAAGAAAACTATTCAGAGGGTCATGCATTAGTCAAGGTTAGCCAGCTTCTTAGCTACTTACAATACAGAAGTTGGCATTGTAACATTCAGATGGGTAATTTTTAAGTTCCTTAACAGACAAGTGTTGAAAGTCAGTGTAAGTGTATTGACTGTATATAGACTCATTGTCTAGATTCTATATTAATTTGTTAATTCATTTATTGTTAAAAGTTAACATTAAGAGTCAAGTAATTCAAAGTATTAAAGAAAAGTAAGATGACATAAAACATGCCCTTCGTGAACATATAATAGGCCAACAATCCAAGGTTAATATAAGAAAGAAGAAAGTTAAGTTTCAGGAGTGTTTAAATTTTAATGATCATATGAATCCCTTGGAAAGAGGGATGGGTAGGTCTTGTTAAAAATGATTATTAAATTGAATGATAAGTAGTTAAATAGGGCTGGGTTGGGGCCTGAGCCTCTGCATTTCTAACAAGCTCCCAGGTGATGCTGCTGATTATTAGACAATACCATAAGTAAGGAGACAATGTGAAACAAGGGGAGGTCTTTGATTTTCTGAATCTTTCAGTGATTTGATTATATAAAGGGACAAAAGCAAGACATATTTATAATGAAATGCCAAAGAGCCTTGTATGCAAATGTGAGGGTACTCTGACTGGCCCTACCAAGCCCTGTTATTTAGTATATGCAAATAGCTCTTCAGCTACTCTTCACACCTACAACCCTCCCCACCCTAGAGGGAGCTGACCTGGAAAGAGTGCCCACTCAGGCTCTGGAAACATGCTTGAGGCTACTTAGGAAAATAATTCTAGGTGCTTCAAGATGTAAATTGTCTCCAGTGCATGGGAGCATAAGAGATCATAGATCCAGATAAAATAGAATATACAGACTTGGAACTGGATTCAGAAGGTGAAAGGACTCAAAATCCTCATGTATATTCATATACACATACTTGAGTGGAATGAAGGAGTTGGGGAAAGGTTCCCTGAATAAGTATATAGTGAAAAGAGTAGATTGTTGCATTCTTTGTTATGTATTCTCAACTCTGTGCTATGCATATGTCCTAAGAATTTTCTGGTATATGATAGAATGAGGTCCATAACATAAAAATAAGGAATAAAATATAAGTTAATCTGGAGTTGCTAAAAATTTAGAATTATCAATCTTGTCATTTTTCTTCACCCTTTAGTCAGTGGCTAGTCATTTCAATGGGAAGAAAGCATGCCAATGAATGATCTGTAGTAGTCTATTGCCATTTAATAATTACTTTCATTATCCCTACATCCTGTTTTCATTTTCTCTGTTCTCCTCAAAAGAAGATAAGTAAAACAAAGATATGAATTATAAGTCAGTTAATATATGACAATAGAACTCTGACCCACAACCTTGGCAGCAACCATTCAAGAAGCCAAATCACAGTATCTGTAGCAATTAGTCCAGAATGGTCAGGACTTAATCAATGACTATCAACTTCTCTATTTTTTGCCTTACTTCCAAATCAGAAAGCAATGACAGACAGAAAGACAGATATGCTTCTGAAACCAATCATAGAAGATGTTTTATTACTACTTAGCTCACATACAGCTTCCCCATTCCAACACAAAGAGCACAGACATCACTTATGACTAACTGATGCTAGCTCTCAGAGAATCATTGAAGTCTGAATCCTCTTGTCCTCAAGGAAAAAACTCCTGCTTCTTGTGTGTTTTCCCCTTACATCCTAATTCTTGTGTCTACCTGTTTCAATGGCATAACATCACCAAGAATGATGTGGGCCTTCAGTGTCTACTCTGGGAAAAGTTTGTTGTTGTTCAGTCGCTTAGTCATGTCCAACTCTTTGCAACCTCATGGACTGCAGTACACCAGGCTCACATGTCCTTCACCATCACCCAAAGCTTGCTCAAACTCATGTGCATTGAGTCAGTGATGCCATTCAACTATCTCATCTTCTGTCATCCCCTTCTCCTCCTGCCTTCAAACTTTCCCAGTAACAGGATCTTTTCTAGTGAGTTGGCTTTTCACATCAGGTGGCCTAAATATTGGAGCTTCAGCATCAGTCCTTCCAATGAGTATTCAGAATTGATTTCCTTTAGGATTGACTGTTTTGGTCTCCTTGCGGTCCAAGGGACTATCAAGAGTCTTCTCCAACACCACAGTTCAAAAGCATCAATTTTTTGGCACTCGGCCTTCTTTATGGTCCAACTTTCATGTCCATACATGACTACTGGAAAAACCATAACTTTCACTATATGGACCTATACAGGGAAAGTAAAATTGATCACTTGAGAATCTTATAAAATAAAAGAAATAAGGGTACTTATTGGTATATAAGGACCAACAAACAAAATTCTGATTCAAAAAATTGCTTTGCTTTAAAGTTCTTTGGTCAAATCAACAAGCAGTTTGACAAACTTGGGAAATAAAAAACTAGACTCATTTCCCCCATAAATCTTTCTTCTCCTTGTCCTCCATTTGGTTCTCCTCTTCCCCTTTGTCTTCTGATTTTTCTTCCATGCTTCCACTGATGTCTTCCTTCTCTTCCTCTGTTCAGGCCCTCTCTCTTCTTTTCCCAGTAACTCTCCTAAGACCTCAGAATGCCAGTTGCCTCTTAATGATATACCTCTCCTATAAGCTGTGTCTCTAGTCAACTGTAGAAGTCAAATCTTAAACCCATGTTAACTTTAAGCTGCCATTAAAGGTTTTCCTAAATCCAGAGAAGACGAGCAACTATTTATAGGAGAACCTAGAATTCTTTTGGATTCATAGGATCCAAGGTTGCCTGACCCTAGATCTCTGTGTGCATATATTGGTTAGAATCTCAGATATTAATCTCAGACTTAATATCTGATCCAGAAAGAGACCTTATTTCTGCAATAAACATGAGGGTCAAAAGGGTTCCCAAAGTAAGGAAACATCAGAAAAGCCATATTGAAACAGTTCCAGTAAAAATCAGTTGGACCATAATTCATTTATGCAAACAGAGAAAAAGTGAAATTAGAATGGAAACTGTCCCTTTACCTAAACTATAGGTGTTGTAACACCTGGCAGAGCATTTTGATATTGCTTTTGAAGAATAACAAAACAAGACTCAAAATAAACTTATGGCCTTGAAGATCAAACTGTTGTTGACACATTTCCTATCAGACCACCTGTTGACTAAGACATTTGTAGACTTTAAACAGTAGGGATATTTTGAACAAAAGCTCTGCCATTTTACAAAAGATAAACCAAGACAAAGAAAAATCTCTCAACTCAGATCAAAGATACTGTTCCAAGGAAAGAGAACCATTCAGTATCTTTCCTTACCCTTAAAACACTCAAGATGAATTAACTATAAATATATATGGTCAACATCATCAATTCCTGGTAGATATTCCTGGCACTACTGTCTTACATTAAGCTTTGCTATCTCTGCTCAGCTTCTTCCTGGGAGTCAACATAGGACACAGGTTCTAGGCATTTAAAATAGTTTACTTATTTTTTTTTTGCTTTCCTTTAGCCTTGAAGTGTAACTCTTGGACATTTGACTAAACAGTGTTACTTCCTGCTCAGTAATACCACCCATGAAAATTTAATAGGGAGAGACTTACTCTGCTAACGGAATTGTAATATTAAATGCACACCGGACAAACAATTTCTTGAGGTTCCAGTGGACTCTTGTATTCAGAATCAAGTTGTGTCTGCTCTGCATATACCTCTGTCCTTTCCATTGTATTTAGCACAAAACCCTGTTAAGGACCTTGATATCATACCAGACACTCTATGAACTAAACATCCCGCTGACATAAGAAAAATAATTTAAGCAGAACTCATTACAGTTCAGATAGATCCTACCAAACTGTTACACAAACTTCCCTAATAGTCCCTGAAGCAAAGACTGAAACTTATAGTTTTAGTCCTTATATCCAATGATCATCTCCTATTCTTCACTAGCTCCTGCAATACTCTCATCTTGCCAGTAAAGAAACCAAATAGATTTAGATATCATTTGTTAAAGGTCTCAGAATATTTAAAAAAATTATCTTTCTCCTCCCAGCAGTACCTAAACTAAATACCATCCTAGCATCAATTCTGCCCACAGCCCTATTTCACCATAGCAGAATTTTTCCGCCTCTTTCCAGTGTGCCCTTAGCCCAGGACATTGAGTACTCATGGCAGATAGCAATATATTTAGAAAGTTATGCTCCAGGGTTCACTGATGCCCTCTCTCATTTTTTCAAACCTTCATTCAAGACTTAGAAGACTTACGTTTCCTTTATGACTCACTTCTGATATAATATGTAGACGATATGTTCAAAGAACAAAAAGCTTGTAAAGAAAAGATCCCATTTACTTCCTCTAAACCTTAGAAGAAAAAGAACGTAAAGTTTCAAAAGATAAATTACAAATTTGCCAAAACATAATCTAGTTATTTATAGTGTGATTTAACTAAAGAGGGAAAAATGCTTTCCTCTGTGAATAGACTAAAGATTATGCAAACATAGTATAGGCCCCTCATAGGCTGATAGTTAAGAGAATGTCTAGGCTCATCTGGACTTTGCAGGTAATAGTTGTCAGATTTTTCTGAGATTGAAGGAACTATTTATGAATTGACCACATCATCAATAAGAGATCCTTTCTTTAGGAAACCCAAATATCAATGTCTTTCCTACCCTGCAGAAGGCCCTTTTGTCTATTTGTGTACGTGCATTGGGCAATGCTTGGGATTTTAGATCAACCTCATTGGTAACATTAAAATTCATCATTTGCAATAGCTTTACACTTGACCTCGTTGCAAGACTTATCTCTGTCTTAGAGCATCTGTTAATGCTTCTGCTAAACTTGTTGTTGGTAATCCATTTGACCTCATGGTTCCTCACACAAAATCATTTCATTATTTATTGGGAAAACATACTTTTCAGCAATGTGATTAACTTCTTGAGATTCTATTTGCTTTCTCCTTCTCACATTGCTGTTCATTGTTGCAGTATCCAGAATCCTGCTGCTCTCCATTATCCTGCCCCTACAATGAAAAGGGAATGTCCAGTTGTCTTACCCAAGATAGGAAACTTTGTGTACCTTGCTCATATTTATTGAGATTTTCATTGAAAATTAGGGTTTATTGTTTGCTGGATTAAAGTTGAAACTGAAGGCTATGAAGCAAGATTATACTCTCACAAATTAATCTCTCCTTTAGAATAGGCTTCCCTATGTGACATAAAATCAGCACAGATCTCAGCTTTTTGCACCATCTACAGTGAGTAAACTAGAGAACAACATAGAGTAAACATTTATACAGATAGCAGGATGCTTTGGGAGTAGGGCATTACCTTGGGATGCTTTAGAAACAAAGAAGGCTTTCTTATCTCTGCTGCATCATTCATCAAAATGGACAAGTTGAGAAATTTTTTAAAGGCAAATCTGCTTAAAGAGCTGGCTAATATAAAGTGTGAGACTTATGAGAAAGGAGAAAATGTGGAAGCTAAACCCCCATTGCCAGAGTCTAATATTTTATGTTTCTTCTTAAGACAGTGGTTGTCAAAACACTAGGGTACATCAGAATCACATGGAAGACATTAAAATACAAACTGCTGGGCCTTACCCTCAGAGTCTGTAATTCAGTAGGTCTTGGTTGGGGTCAAGAATTTGCACTCTAACAAGTTTTCAGATGATGGTAAAGTGCTGATTGGGTGACAACACTTTGAGAAATGTTGCCTCAGGCCATCAACATGATTTAATGATAACAGCAATAATACTTGGATTTATGTAGTGTTCTTGTTCATGATGAGACAATTGAGTAAAATCTATGGGCCCAAAGCTGTATTTTAGAGCATGACCTTCTTTTGAAACACACCTTGAGTTGGAGTTATGAGGTTATAAGAAGAAGAGAAATGAATTTGATCAGAGGTGGAAGGAAATGTCTTCCCCTTGCCCGTAATTATGATTTGTTTTGTCGTTTCAGGGTAATTAGCCATATGTCAGCAAAGAGAATAGGAAACTTTGCACTTACTCATCATGAATTAGGGATGAAAAGACAATCTTTAACCAAACAAAAAGATGAAAAGAAAATTACTGGAGTTGAATTAGTTATAATCACCTTTTCTCAGAGAAAGAGTCATGATTTAGTCATGGCATCTAACTATTAATTACTTATTCCCTTAGTAGGTTGTCCTGAAAGTTGGGATCAGGGAGGGATATAGGTTAGTTCTTATCAAGGCAGCAAGGAAAACAGAAAACCACAGGTAGCATTAAGAATCAAGGAATTGGCACTGAGTTTCCTTTGGAACCCATGATCTTACTGCTGTATATAGATCTTGCCTGGCCTGTGACCATCTCTCCCAGCTCATCAGTATTCTCCATTCTCTTCTACCAACATTAGTTTTCTTCCATTACTTTTGCTAGGTTCCTCACAACCTAAATACATCACCTGTCCCAATAACCAGATGGTGTTCCTTGTTTACAACTTTATCTTGCTTTTTTGCTTGAATTGTCTGAAATATAAAGATAAGTCAAAGGTTTTTTGTGTGTATGTAATCTGCCTTTTTTCAACTATGATTTCCTCATAACTAAAAAATAGTTAAGTATTTCTTCCTCTGTGTATTCTACATTAAAGAGCATTTCTACACTAAAGACCTGAGAAAACAATGTTTGCAATAACCAGCTTGGGTCTTAGCTTTTTAAAATTTGATAAACAGAAACAGAATAATAAGAACACAAAGAGTAATTATGAAGGAGTGAAAAAACATTTAAGGGAGGATCTAAGGGAGACTATTTAAAGAGCATTGTTTAGTCAAGTAACAGAGCTGATCCAAGGTTGCATAAAAGTCTACCTTATGGTGAAAACATGACAACCTAAGGATTTTTTTAATGAATGACATTTGGGGGAATGAAGAATGAAACCAATTACAATTTGCAATGAAACATTTGATCTAGACGATGATTCTGTGGCACCAAATGCCTTCAGGAAGCTTTCTTCTCAGCTGGAACCTAATTTTGCTGGGCCCATTTTACTCTGTATGATAATGCAGATGTCCTTTGTGACTTCTTTGAGGTCAAAAAGGCATAACTATGTGCTGTTTAGGAGTAAGTTTCTTTCTAAATAAGATCTGACTGGGTCATTACCCAGAAGCAATAATTGGGTCATCAGGGACAAGATGAGCTCAAATGAAAGAATTATTCACTGGCTAAAGATGATAAGCCAGTAAGGCAAAAATCAGCAAAGACTACAGACTATATCATCAACTTTAGACCTTTTTCCAGCTTATTTAAATGGAAAGAGGGATTGACCATATATGCTTTGTTTAATGAATGTTTTAAGGTGCCATTTTCAACCAAAAAATGTTTGTTCCTCTCCCCACAAATAAAAAAGAGAAAAAATAAGAAATTTTCAATTATTATAAAGCAGCAAAGGGTTAAGGAGAAAAGAATATGTACACTTAGAAAATAAATAAAAAATAGTGTCTAACCCTGAATATGAGGGCTTTTAATAAATTTAAAACATAAAAGCATTTACTATTTTTAAAATGAATATTTGACTTGACCTATAAGGTAGTGTTATGAACAATGGTTTCTATACATGTAATTGTAATAATAAATGCTTTTCAAATAGGCATTTTACACAAATGATACCAAAATATTTTCATCATCTGGGAACAAATATCTATTATCATCTCATTTGCATTGTTTTTATTTAATATTATGTATTTGAAAATAGGGAATCAGTGTTTTTTTCAGTTCAATTGTTAAACTGCCAAAAAAATATTAATAAAACTTTATCTTTAATTGCAACCCCCGAAGGATTTCTTTGTTGGTTTTCTTCAATGCAAAAAGCACTTCTTATGGGTAGAAAATAATGAAAATAATAGCTCTTTACTTATGTATTTTATATTTAAGACTTTTATTAAAGGTATATTGTATAGCATAGGAGATACAGCCAAAATTTTTATAACTTTAAATGGAGTGTAATTTATAAAAATGTTGAATCTCTATGTTGTACACCTAAAAACTAATATAAAACTGTAAATCTATACTTCATTTCAAAAAAGTACATTATCATACATGTTATCAGTTTGAAAATCAGTTGTTTAAAATCTAGAGTAGTTGGTTGGTTGTAGTCTACAGTAAAATTGTGATTAGAGCCCAACAAAGCCTATTTAAATCCATGATTTAAATTAGAAAGTGATTTAATTGAGCCACTCTGAGAAGGTGGATTTATTAGTCACTGGTTATGAACGTGGTGTAAAGTGAGCAACTCTATTAGTTTGTCCATGACTGAGCGGCGTCCCATAACACAAGGAGGCCTTCAATACTGAAACCAGGATCATGCCAGGCACATGTGGTTACCCTAATGCATGTCTTCTATTGGCTGCCCTGAAAAGAGTGCCACCATCGTAAATTCTAGCCAGAAGTAGCACTGAGCTCTTTCTGCGATCTCACCTAAGTGCATCATTGTGATGGAAATGAGGGAACAAACCAGGCAAATAGCTTGACCCATAACCCCAGGGTAGTACGGAAGGGATGTTATTTCGTATTGGAAGTGTTAAGGGAAGTCATTGAAAGTATTAAACTGTGTAACATGATCTGACTTTTTTTATCTGACTTGTTTTTTAATAGAATCCCTCTCACTGCAGATGGAGGACAGTCTGTAGGAAGGCAAGAATGGAAACAGGATGACCATTAAAAGTTCATTGTACAAGTTCTGGAGAGAGAGTTAAAAGGTGGTACTGATGGATTTGGATTGGAAAGATCTCCCTGGAGGAGGGCATGGCAACCCACTCCAGTATTCTTGCCTGGAGAATCCCATGGACGGAGGAGCCTGGTAGGCTACAGTCCACGAGGTTGCAAAGAGTCATACATGACTTCACTTTCACTTTCATGTCTAGTGCCAGGTTTAGGTTTTAAAGAAAAAAAGAAGCAAGATCTTGAGTGGGCTCTGACTATCGATTGATTAGAATACAAAATTGGACAAATTAAAATTACTTTTACTTTGAAATACAGCCAGATATGCAAACAAGCAAAGGAAATGACAGATTAAAAAGTCAAAGGTATAAGTAAATGGATGTTGGTTCATGATGCCTGCCTTGTTCTTCTCAGATACAAACCTAGTTTCCATGGTGTCAGGAGCCAACAAAGTGAGAAATCTCTCAGATCATGAGAGCCCAAAGGTCAGGCATGCTCCCTTTGCTAAAATTATACTGGGAAAGAATCTTATTAGCCATCAAATATCTACCACATTAAGATTTTCTAGTGGTAAAAGTTGAATTGGCTTTTAGGAAAAAAAAAATGAGTGATGAGATGAGTGAATAACACTCTACTCAGAGTAATGGCACAAAACAAAGAAACAGAAAGAAACAGGAAAGTGACCAGAAGGATATCAGTAATAATAACATTGACTAAAGTCTTATTTTGTGGAAGAGCTTGCTAAACCCTGTGAATACCAATCACCTGGGAAGGGGTTGTTTCTTGTTCCAATGCAAATTCTGATTTAGTAAGCCTCTAAGATGAGGTAGATGCTGCTGGTTAAGGCACAAACTTTGAGTAGTGATGGCCAAGTGAGTAACATGGTGAATTAGAATAAAATGGAAAAGACTGGCTTTGAACAAATCATGGAGGGCCCAGAAGATCGAAGAGTTTGATTTCTAAATGTAGACAGTAGAGCATTGATGGGTTTAGGTGAACTGCCTTGATAGGAATCATAATTTTAGGACTAGTCATTATATGTAGAGGCAGCAAAGAGATCAGGCAGGATGGGATGGATTTCTGAGAAGCTTAAAACACTGGATAGGATTTGGGATATACAAAATATGTTTCAGCCAAATGAGATAATCAATTAAAAATAAGTCCCAAAGTTGCAAGGCAGGTTGAAGAAAAAAAATGTTTCCATTGAAAAACTTGGTAAGTGAAGAGAGCGGTGGATAGTCAAAATATAATTGAGAACACTGCCCCTTTATATCTAGAGATATGCTAATATCATTAAGAATGTTGACAGAAAATAAAATAAAACCCATCCTTTGACTGAGAGACAGTAAACATGTGCATAACAAAAGAAGATGAGAAGTTTGAGGACAAGTTAAATGTTAAATTTTTGAAAGGGTGTTATGAGCTGAGAGTGAAGGAATAAAGGAAATGAATGGAAATGAGAACTTATATTCAGAAATTCATATGAAATTTCTCAAGTAACATATAAACACTCAGGAGGGAGAGCATATAGGCTTCACCTGAGGTCTTATTCATAAAGCATCAGCTGGAGTATGTCATTCAAGCTCTTTACATAATTATAATTCAATACTTCTGCTGCATTTACTATTTATGTGTCTCAGTTTGTTATGCAACTTAGGACCAGCACTTTTGGGGATTCATTAATTCATGGGGTGTGTGTGTGTTTATTTTTCACCTTAAGATGGCTTACCCACATTTAACTCTGAGACGATTCTGATTATAAAGTGATTCTAAAGAGTGTTTTAATGATAGACAGAGGCTTAAGCTTGTAGAATATTTTTGGTTGTTCCTTGTATTGAATGATCTGGTAGTGCTGCTGTGGCAGGAAGTCCTTATTGTCTCTCAGTAGCATTTTCTCCCTTAAAACTTTACATTTTGTTTACAGAGATGCCCAGTTAAAGACTACTTTTCCCAGTCTCCCTCATGGCTAGATATGGTCATACAAGTAGGTTTTTGCTAATGCAGAACAATTAAAAGTGATTCATGAAACTTCTTCAAAGAAAAATAAGGTTGTACCCGCCTATTGCAGTTTCTTTCTATAGCTGATGATTGAAACATGGACATGGTGATAAATAAACTTGGACTATGGAGAACATGAGTGTGGCACAGTGGGAGGGCAGAGCATTAAGATGCTATGAGCCTGTTGTCCCTACATCCTTGAGTTGCCAGTCACCCACACACTTAGAACTTTCATGAAAGAGAAATACACTTCAATCTTGTGTGTTTGGGGCTTTGTTACAGTAGCCAAACCTGTGTTCTAATGAATACAAGTAACTTGGAGAAAGATGTTCTTAAAAACATATTGCACCTCTAGATGTTCCTTCTTAAGCAGAGGCCTTTTCATCTATTTCTGTTAACTATTAGAGCATCCTTCCATATTTGCATTTGTCCCTAAAGTCTCTATACTTGTTTATTCATCCTTCTCAGTTCACGAAAACCAAACACTTTCTTCTCCCCAAATCCCACTCTTCCATATATACCCTCAGTCATATTCCTTCTTGCTTCACTAAATGACATAAGCTAGCCATTATTTCATTTTTGTGCAGTTCCCTTCATGCTTTAAGCTGGTTTCTTTTCTTTGAACATACATAGTTCTCCATAAACTGGGAAATGAAATCTTCAGTTGAGTATGCTGTTGTTCCATATCTTCATTTCCTTTTATGTTCAACTACACAAATGATGGGGCTATGTATACTGTTTTAATTTCCTTTTCACTCACTCTTTAAATAGTTAAGGAATTTGGGATCAACAGTACACACTTCTGTGTGTGAGTGCATGCTAAGTCACACCAGTCATGTCTGACTCTTTGTGACCTTATGAACTGTAGCCCGTCAGGCTTCTCTGTCTGTGGGATTCTCCAAGCAAGAATACTAGAGTGGGTTGCCATGCCCTCCTCCATAGGATCTTCTGGACCTAAGGATCAAACTTGTGTCTTTTATGTCTCCTGCATTGGCAGGAGGGTTCTTTAACCACTAGTGCCACCTGGGAAACCCACATACTGCTATATTTATTAATAAAATGCATAACCAACAAGGTCCTACCCTATATAGCACAGGGAATTCTGCTCAATGGTATGTGCTAGTCTGGATGGGAGGGAAATTTAGGGGAGAATGGATATGGGTATATGTGTGGCTGAGTCCCTTTCCTGTCCACCTGAAACTATCACAACATTGTTAACAGGTTATAGTCCAATATATAAAAAAAGGAAAGTTAAATAAAACAGTACTCTTAAGAAAAGTCTTAACAAAATTCTAATTATGTTATTTAAACTGCCATTCTGGAGGATCATCTTTTGTTTTCTCCCCCAGTTATTAACCTATTAAGTGCTAATTTCAAAGGAAACTACAAGCAAGGTTGAAAGACAACCTTCAGAATGGGAGAAAATAATAGCCAATGAAGCAACGGACAAACAATCTCAAAAATATACAAGCAACTCCTACAGCTCCATTCTAGAAAAATAAACGACCCAATCAAAAAGTGGGCCAAAGAACTCAACAGACATTTCTCCAAAGAAGACATAAAAATGGCTAACAAACACATGAAAAGATGCTCAACATTACTCATTATCAGAGAAATGCAAATCAAAACCACAATGAGGTATCACTTTACACCAGTCAGAATGGCTGCCATCCAAAAATCTACAAGCAATAAATGCTGGAGAGGATGTGGAGAAAAGGGAACCCTCTTACACTGTTGGTGGGAATGCAAACTAGTACAGCCACTATGGTAAACAGTGTGGAGATTCCTTAAAAAGCTGCTAATAGACCTGCCATATGACCCAGAATCCCACTGCTGGGCATACACACCGAGGAAACCAGAATTGAAAGAGACATGTGTACCCCAGTGTTCATCGCCGCATTGTTTACAATAGCCAGGACATGGAAGCAACCTAGATGCCCATCAACTGACGAATGGATAAGAAAGCCGTGGTACATATACACAATGGAATATTACTCAGCATTAAAAAAAAATTCATTTGAATCAGTTCTACTCAGGTGGACGGAACTGGAGCCCATTATCCAGAGTGAAGTAAGCCAGAAGGAAAAACAACAATACAGTATACTAACGCATATATATGGAATTTAGAAAGATGGCAGCGAGAACCCTGCTTGCGAGACAGCAAAAGGAACGCGGATGTATAGAATAGACTCGTGGACTCTGTGGAAGAGGGCAAGGGTGGGATGATATGGGAGAATGGCATTGAAACATGTTAATTAACGTATGTGAAATCAATCGCCAGCCCAGGATTGATGCTCGGGGCTGGTGCACCGAGATGTCCCCGGGAGGGGGGGGGGGTCTGGAGGGGGGAGGGAGGGGGATCCTGGAGGGGGAGCATATGTAAACCCAGGGCGGTTTCATGTCATTGTTTGGCAAAACCAACACAATAAAGAAAAATTTTAAAAAAAAAATCAGAATATATAAAAGAGACCTAATCTCTAACTACCATCTAGGATATATGTACATATAATAAAATATGTGGTATAATAGTTGTTCTCTTAGGCTTCCCTGGTGGCTCAGTGGTAAAGAATCCACCTGCCAATGCAGGAGACAGACGTTATACACTTGGTCCATGAAAACTCCACATGTTGTAGAACAACAAAGCCCATGCACCACAACTACTGAGCCTGTGCTCTAAAGCCTGGATTCCACAGGTACTAAAGCCCTCGTGCTTAGAGCCCATGCTCTGCAAGAAGAGAAGTCACCGCAGTGAGAAGTCTGTGCGCTGCAACTACAGAGTAGCCCCCGCTTCCCACAGCTAGAGAAAAGCCTGCACAGCAACAAAGACCCAACAGGACCAAAAATAACTAATTAAATAAAATAAAACTTGTTTTAAAAACAGTAAGTATCCTATTATAAATATTATGACATATGCCAAGCAGTATATGTAACATATTATAATATGTATATCTAATATTATATAATTTTATGCTGCTGCTAAGTCGCTTCACTCATGTCAGACTCTTTGCGACCCCAGAGATGGCAGCCCACCAGGCTCCCCCGTCCCTGGGATTCTCCAGGCAAGAACACTGGAGTGGGTTGCCGTTTCCTTCTCCATTGCAGGAAAGTGAAAAGTGAAAGTGAAGTCTCTCAGTCGTGTCCAACTCCTAGCAACTCCATGGACTGCAGCCTACCAGACTCCTCTGTCCATGGGATTTTTCAGGCAAGAGTAGAATATAATTCTATTTATTAATGTTTAATATCCTAATATTTATAATAATACAGATATGAATATTAGTATTCATGCCAAACATTCCATATATAATAAATTATGTTATATATATTATTTGATGTGTGCCCTAATGTTTATAATCATATACACTTTATACTTCTTTTACATCATGAAATCATACTCCATATATATCATAGTCTATTTTTTAGTTGAATAATCTAGCTTGGATGTCTTTCCTCATCAATATGCATACTGTGTTAACACCAAGAGAATATTATATTATTAAGTAGATAGGCATTAATTTATTTAGACAATCCCTTATGATTGAACAGTTGGACTGTTTTCAGTTCCTGCCATTATACACAATGTTTAAACATTCATCTCTACATTCCATGCTTGCTTTCTCCTGTTTGTTCTCACTGATGTTGATCTCTTCCTCTTGAAAAGTATTTTCCTCTATAGTCTCTCATATTCAATTCAGGCAGAATGAGATACAAATCCAACCAAAATTCTCCATGAAATCTGTCTGTTTTCCTCTTCTCATTGGTATCTGTCTATCTGAATTTATGAACCCACTTTCCTCATGCATTTTAATACTTAATTATGCATAGACTTCAGTTATTCACAATTGTATACATGTTAATACTGAGACCTGTTAGACAATGGATTGATTTCTTCTATAACCCCCAACAGGGTGCCATTATTTTGTGAAAAACTGTGTCTCCATTGGAAGAACTTGAGGCCTCACTTATAGGACAGGGTGTGTGTGTGTGTGTGTGTGTGTGTGGTGTGTGCATGTGGTGTGTGTGCGTGTGTGTGACAGAGGTACTGGAGGGATAGGAACAAGGCAGAGAGGTTTAGAAATTCTGTTCTGGTTTATTTGACATATGTGGCTATCACTACTCCCAATTCCCAAAATAAATTTGCCCAGAATCACTCATCAAATTAATTTTGTCAGCTCAATTGACATTTGAAGAAGGCCATCATGATTACAACTCTAATGGAGTCATGGGGTAAGGCATGTAAAAAGGGGAGCATGTAAGGGGAACAGGAAGCAGCCAGGTAAAGAGTTGCATGGAGATGTATGATTAGAGACCAAGAATCGGAGTTTGTTTTTATATGACTCAGGTTAATAGTCAGATTTTGGTTCTTATCCCACCCAGACCACACACCAGAAGGCTGAATACTTATTATTTACCTTTCACAGGCCTCACTTGGTGAAGTGAAGGTAGTATTTACTGTCCTGCTTAGAGCATGCAGTTTAAATATCCAATAAAGTAACAAATACACTTCAAAAATTGTAAACTCTGCAAAACTATAGCAAATTACTCTTTCTAAAGATGGCTGTGTAGCATCTCCTATCCCATATCATCTATGACAATGTGATCTTACTACTCTCCCACCTAAAAGATGGGGCTCTCTATCCCCTCCCCTGAATCTGGTTTGTGATTACTTCAAACAATAGAGTAGGCAGGTGTGATGCATTGGGACTTCCACGGCTAGGTCATGAGAGGCAGTGTAGATTCTCCCTTGTTTCTATAATACACTCATGAGAGCCCTGAGCTCCCACATAGGGAGCCCAACTTACTGAGGTTGCAGTGTTTCGAGGAAACACTGATCACATGGAGGGGCCCTGGGTAGGTTTGGGGTGATGATGTCCCCAGTGATTCTTACCCTACCCTCCATCAGTCGTTCTAGTCTTCCCAGCTAAGGCCCCAGACATCATGGAGCAGAGACAAGCCATGTGCACTTGTCCTTGAGGTCAGTTCAGTTCAGTCCCTCAACTGTGTCCGACTCTTTGCAACCCCACGAGCAGCACACCAGGCCTCTCTGTCCATCACCAACTCCCAGAGTCTACCCAAACCCATGTCCACTGAGTCGGTGATGCCATCCAACTGTCTCATCCTTTGTCACCCCCCTTCTCCTCCTCCCCTCAATCTTTCCCAGCATCAGAGTCTTTTCAGATGAGTCAGTTCTTTGAATCAGTTGGCCAAAGTATTGGAGTTTCAGCCTCAACATCAGTCCTTCAAATGAAACCCAGGTCTGGTCTCCTTTAGGATGGACTGGTTGGATCTCCTTGCAGTCCAAGGGACTCTCAAGAGTCTTCTCCAACACTACAGTTTAAAAGCATCAGTTCTTCAGTCTCAGCTTTCTTTATAGTCCAACTCTCACATCCATACATGACTACTGGAAAAACCATAGCCTGGACTAGATGGATCTTTGTTGACAAAGTAATGTCTCTGCTTTTTTAATATGCTGTCTAGGTTGGTCATAACTTGCCTTCCAAGGAGTAAGTGTCTTTAAATTTCATGGCTGCAATCACCATCTGCAGTGATTTTGGAGCCAAGAAAAATAAAGTCAACCACTGTTTCCCTATCTATTTGCCATGAAGTGATGGGACCAGATGCCATGATCTTAGTTTTCTGAATGTTGAGCTTTAAGCCAACTTTTTCACTCTCTTCTTCCACTTTCATCAAGAGGCTTTTTAGTTCCTCTTCACTTTCTGCCATAAGGGTGGTGTCATCTGCATATCTGAGGTTATTGATACTTCTCCTGGCAATCTTGATTCCAGCTTGTGCTTCTTCCAGCCCAGCATTTCTCATGATGTACTCTGCATATAAGTTAAATAAGCATAGTGACAATATACAGCCTTGATGTATTCCTTTTCCTATTTGGAACCAGTCTTTTCCTATTTGGTCAGGAGCAGGCCGTGAGGAGCTACCCTACATCCAAGGTAAGGAGCAGCAGCTGTGCTTTGCTGGAGCAGCTATGAAGAGATACCCCACATCCAAGGTAAGAGAAACCCAAGTAAGATAGTAGGCACTGAAAGAGGGCATCAGACGGCAGTCAGACTGAAACCACAATCACAGATAACTAGCCAGTCTGACCACATGGACCACAGCCTTGTCTAACTCAGTGAAACTAATCTATGCCATGTGGGGCCACCCAAGATGGACGGGTCATGGTGGAGAGGTCTGACAGAATGTGGCCCACTGGACAAGGGAATGGCAAACCACTTTAGCGTTCTTGCCTAGAGAATCCATTTCTTTTTCTTTCTTTTTTTTTTTTTTTGAGAATCCATTTCATACTCTTAACCCCATTAACAGTATGAAAAGGCAAAAATATAGGACACTGAAAGATGAGCTTCCCAGGTGGGTAGGTGCCCAATATACTACTGGAAATCAGTGGAGAAATAACTCCAGAAAGAATGAAGGGATGGAGCCAAAGTAAAAACAATACCCAGTTGTGGATGTGACTGGTGATAGAAGCAAGGTCCAATGCTATAAAGAGCAATATTGCATAGGAATCTGGAATGTTAGATTCATGAATTAAGGCAAATTGGAAGTGGGCAAACAGGAGATGGCAAGATTGAACATCAACATTATAGGAATCAGCGAACTAAGATGAACTGGAATGGGTGAATTAAACTCAGATGACCATTATATTTACTACTACTGGCAAGAAGCCCTTAGAAGAAATGGAGTAGCCATCATAGTCAACAAAAGAGTCCAAAATGCAGTACTCAGATGCAGTCTCAAAAAGAACAGAATGATCTCTGTTCGTTTCCAAGACAAACCATTCAATATCATGGTAATCCAAGTCTATATCCCGACCAGTAACGCTGAAGAAGCTGAAGTTGAACAGTGTCCCAGGCCAAATTCGGATCCATAGAGTCATTGACCATAATTAAATTGTTATTGTCTTATGACCCAAAGTTGGGGAGTATTTGTTATGTAGCAAATATAACCATAAGAATATCTAAGATATGACAGTAATTTTTAGTATAATGAGCTGGCTTAGGAAAACACATTCGTATCACCTAATTTAATCTCTGAAAGTAAGCAAAGGTGAATGAGTTAGAAGCTACAGAAGGAAGTAAAGGAGATGCGGTATCATGGTTGTTTTTTTCAGAAGTGAAATTTCAGAACAGAGAGTGTCTGTGGACATTAATCTGACAAATTAGAGACCTCTTGCCTGGGCGTCAGTGGAGATAATGAAATTCACCAAGACACTCTGGTCTTGGTCTTTAACAATTAACCTGGGAAAGGTGCAGGCTGTCCCAGTCCCCGAGTGCATCTTGTGTCTCTGCCAGACTGAACATCATGAGCCAGCAGACACAAACGCTCGCCCTGATCGGGAGCAGCTGTCTAATTACAATTTGTTATTATTAATTACAGAGTAGAAAATCATTTGTAATTAGCTCAGCCTAAATCATAGTTTAAACAGCCAAAAATTACATTACAAACTAAAGTGTAATTAAAGCACTACACTAAAGTATTTATTTAAACCCAGTTTAGTTACTGCAAATTTTTCAATCAGCTTCTCAGGCTCATACATAGATTTAATTAGTCTCCAGTACTGACAGTTTAGTGCATTTATTCATTAAGCATCAATATTGCCAAACAAATGTAAATAAAATATAGACAGAGATGCTTTAAAGGGGCAGTCACGAAACATCTGGGCGAGATAATGAGTCTGGAAAGATGTGAATGTTAATGAGTCTTCCAGGCTGATGGAGGAGCACGGGCTCTGGGAGGCAGGGAATCTCAGTACTAAGTATATTTGCAGAGTAGGTCTGTGCAGCAGGTTGGCTGGAATGGTCCTGTGGGGTGGGGCAGTCATCAGTTGACTTCACTTCTTGCTCCTACGCTAGGGTCAATATCAGGTGCCACCCTGTGGAAGCCTGGATAGAGATAAAAGAGAATACCGCACTCTGTTGACCTCTGGAGCTTTATGTATCTTCTTAAGAAACAGAAGAGTTTATAAAGGGATCTTCAGGATGAAGTAGCTTCTTTCTTGAAGGGTTTAGAGAAAGTGATCTCTGTGGTGATAAGTATCAAGCACATTCCAAGGAGTGAATTTTCTATTTGAGGACTATTGTTTGGAAAGTCAACCTTGCCACAGATGCAAAAATGCCTGCACTCTCTTCTAAATGAGTTCCAGATTCTTCAAGGTACTCTTCAGAGATGCTCTACATGCTCCTTGATAGAGCTGCCATTTCTCAATGCATTCTTTGTAGATCTTTCTGAAATGCCTTTAGAATCACTCATCATTTCTTGCTGGATTGCTTTTATAGCATCCAAACACATCTTCCATTTTCTAGTCATTTCCCCACCATCATTTTTTTTTTCTTTTCATCCTACTGTCAGAATTGTGACTCTAGAGTGCTGGCCTATTTATGTCATTCCTCAGCCTACAACTTCAGGGCAGTGCCTCACTGCCTGTAAGGTTCAGAAGCTGAAACTTCTCACCTGAGTTCCTCTGTGAACTGTCCATTCTCTTGATCTCTGTCATCATCTCAGCACTCTGTTCTATGCCCTAATTCTTTCAGGTTCCCTAAAAGCATCAAGCTATCTTTTGCCTCCATGCCTTTTGCACCTGTGATGTTCAAATAAGTGAACTGATTTTCTTAGCTTGGTTTGTCCAAATCCTATGCATTATTCAAAATTCAGTTCTGGAAATATCTTTGGGAAGTGTTTCCTAATCTATTCTTTAGTCACTTTAGGTGACTAACCTCCCACATATTTCCATGCTTTTATTGGTTTTATATTATTTATACTACATGCAGTAATCATCTAGGCCTGTCCAGACCAGTAAAATAAGAGTTTTTGAATCCAAGGAAGTAGTAATATGTAATGACCTTGTTGTTGTTTATATTTTCCTTTAGTCTCTAAGTTGTGTCTAACTCTTTTGAGACCTCATGAACTGTAGCCTGCCAGGCTCCTCTGTCCATGGGACTTCCCAAGCAAGAATACTGGAGTGGGTTACCATTTCCTTCTACAGGGGATCTTCTTGACCCAGGGATAGAACCCATGTCTCCAGAGTTAGCAGGGAGATTCTTTACCACTGAACCACCAGGGAAGGCAGTCATTATTCATTATTAATTTCAGTATCCCCAGCACTGCCCATGATACTTGTCACATCCCAGTGAGTGAAGTGAAAGTCACTCAGTCGTGTCTGACTCAACCCCATGAACTATACAGTCCATGGAATTCTCCAGGACAGAATACTGGAGTGGGTAGCCCTTCCCTTCTCCAGGAGGTCTTCCCAACCTAGGGTTCGAACTCCAGTTTCCCACATTGCAGGCGGATTTTTTTCCACATCCCAAATTCCATATAAATACCTGGTGCTTGAAACACACACTATTATTTTAGGTGGTATTGACAATTGCCAACCTTTATTTATTTGAGGATAGACTATATCTTTGCAAGTAATCATAAATTATTTGAAGAATAGATTAATAAATGGCATGGGTAATAAAGTTGTGTCAAATTTTTTTTTGGTAAAATCAAATGTGACTAAAAGTAACTACTGTGTTGTAAAATAAACTAGATGTGGATTAGTTATTTCTGAAAAAAATTCTCTAAGTGTAGTAACATTATTAGAATAAGCATAATGTTAATTTTTTCAAAATATGTACAAAAATTAGTTTGAGTGCTTTATAATTATCTGTAGCATTTTTGTCATAGCTAAATATTAGTACTTTCACTGGCCAGAAATATTTTGACAGATTTTACATTATAAGTAAATGCCAATAATCATCATGAATACACTGTAGATTCACATATTCTTCACATACTAATTTTGCCCTTGCCAGCTATGTAAACAATTGATGTACAATTGTGAGACATTCAAATTTTGCAGACTTAGTTTAAAACACTTGACAACTAAAGAAAGAACTAACCTTGTTTCCAACCATTCAGCTCTTACTTTCTTCCCATTTAATACCCATTCACAGAACAACTTCTAGTGCCCTGTACTGATCTACTTCTGGCAAAGTTTTTGTTGTGCCTAAGTTAAAGCTAATACTCCTAAAGAATTTAAATATCTATCCCTATAGAATTGCTCTTTTCAGGACAAGTCTTTGGTATTATACCTCTGGCCTAGATTGAGGAAAGTTACCACAAACAGTTCAGTGAGACTAGTCACTCTTTGTCATAAAAATCATTCATTCACTACACATCTTCATATCAATAAGAGAAATTTCTTTTTGTGCTTTCCTCTTTATCCAGAACTGGTTTTGATTCCTTCCTTGTACAGTTGGATGTCTAGAAATTCCAGAGTCAAATTCATGACCACCTTTTAGTAAATAAATGACATTTTGCAGTGTGTGGTTTGCATATTTATCCTTAATACTTCTCTCTTACTATTTCCCTTTTGTCATAATACCTTGTGCATTTATTTCAATATATTATTAAGGGTATATAATATGTTATGAGATATGATATCTATTTTTCAATCTACCTTATGTATGTGTTAGAACAAGGATAAGTATAAATAAAAATAATAGAAGAAGGAAGGGAGTGAAGAGGGAGAAACAGATACAAGGAAAAGGGAAGGAGGATCAAGAAAAGTTTTTAAGCATCTTAAGTTAGTCCAAATGTGGAGTACTATATGGTAAGATTTCTTACAGGCAAAGCAAATAAATCATATTCCTTGTAGAGTAGGACACTAGTAATCATGAATAATACCTGTATCTGTACATGTGTGAGCTCCTTCTGCAGTTTCACTTTAAGAATTGTTTGCAGGACTTATTTTATGTTATCATGAGAGTTATTCAGTTGAGAATAAGTTGTATATGTGAAACACATTGAGAACCCCAAAGCTGCATATATATATATACCAATAACACAAGAGAATATTTCCATCATGAAGATGTGTGTCTGATGAGTGCATTCCTTTACTCAGGATGGTGTTCATTAAAAAACACAATCTGTTCTAACTTACAATATGATTGCTCAAAACCTAAGGATACTATGCAAGATCATTGATTTTATTATTTAAATTTTTCCTCTTATTTGGATTGCCCTCCCTTTTATTTTATTGAAAATGAATTCAAATCCATTATAAAAGTCTGCAACAGCTTTCAGAAAATCATCTGCTTCCACCAAAGTTCTTCACACCTTGAAAGCAAATTGTTTGAAGTTTTCAAGGTTATTAAAAAAAATTGGTCTTCAAGAAAAAAAAAAACACATTAAATTTTCTTTTGCATTTTTCTTTATATTGTAAATTTAAAGTGGAGAATGAAAATTTAGTGGATGAATATAATGTTGTTGTTATAATGTCAGTTGAGAATATCAGATTCAAGTCAGTAAGTGGTCTGCAATTTCATCCAAGGAATTGTAGGAGCTAGTCTTATACAGTAAAAGCCCTGGACTCCAAAAAAGATTTCTTCTTCCCTGAAAATTCCTTGGAGGATAAAGCTCATCATGCTATAATTGGATATAAAGCTTATTATACAAACACTCTAGGGAGAAAGACATGTTTCTTAAATTTATGCTAATATAAACAAGGTAACTATCTTCCAACTTTAGGACCAAGTTAGGAGCTGAACTCTGAGACAGCATAACTTTTGGCATAAATTTGAGTTATAGTTTAAGGTATGATGGCAGAATTTTGTGATGCTCTTTCTTACTTCCTTATGCTAAGATACCAGGGAGAATAAGAGCTAAACCTACAGGCTCTCTAAAGGGACAGAAAAAATCAGAGCCTAGCATGTTGAGAACTGCTTCCTACCAGGTGGAACTGCCCTCAGAGTGTGTGATGGTTCTGGGGTTGACTGATAGGAGCCCATTAGATCCCATCTGGTAGTTTTAGAATTGGACTTAATTTGGGGCCAGATATATGGAAAGAAGAATTACATCAAAGCTATAACTTCTCACTACTACTACCAAGAGATCTGAGTTCTCATCTCATAGTAGCTGGAATGGGATATGTCCTCAAGAGGACAAAGCCTGGTCCCTTGGTTCCTAGAGATGTGATGCCATCAGATCGATCTTTCCAAGACACAGGCCTGTTTATGTCACTTCTCTAATTAAAAGACTTTAATGGAGCAAGTTCCTCCTCTTACTATACCTGATTTTCTGGGTGTATTCAGATGTATTCATTCAATATCCAATTACTTTTAGAGCCCATGGCCTATATGATGAATTTCTCTCCTCTTTTCCCAGCTCTTTCTCTCTTTTTTTAATTCCTTCTCCAATCTCTATGAACCACCAAAAGTGACAGTACTATCAATGGTCTGACTTCAAGTCTATTTGGATTTATGGTCAGACCCCCCTTAGTCATAGCCTGTCTTGGGCCCACCTTTGAATTTCCATCATCATGGCCCTGTCTTCACATGTGTTCATCTTCTATAGTTTCAGATTATCTTCTTGTTTGCTCTAGGATTCATTCCTTGCCTCTTTCTCACTCTACTCCTTATTACAAGGGACTGGGTTATGTTAACTAGATTTCCTAGGCCCCATGGTCCATTTGCTTCCAACTGAGATTTAGCTGATGTATCCAGAGGTGAAATATTGGAGGAAGGAAGGAGCAGGGGTTTGTTTTTCTTTCTCTACTCCAGGTGGGTGTCATCTCCTTCATGACTGCAGTTCCAAGTGTGTAGCTCTTGCTATGGATCCAGTACCCACTGGGTGGCCTCGATGCATTGATTCAGGTAAACACATCTTGTTTTATCTCTCCAGCCCTAGGAAAATAAAAGGTTTCTGCTATTGTTGCTGTTTTGTCACTTACCTTTTTATGAGGGCCTTCAGGCCTCATAGCTCCTTGGGAACAGGTCCTCAGTACCAAAACCCCTCTACTCAAATTCCTATCAGGAAGTGCTGTCTTCCTCAGTGGCCTGTTGTAAATACAACATAGTAATCTTCATTCAGTTCAGTTCCCTCACTCAGTCATGTCCGACTCTTTGTGACCCCATGGACTGCAGCATGCCAGGCTTCCCTGTCCATTACCAAATCCCTGAGCTTGCTTAAATTCATGTCCATCAAGTTGGTGATGCCATCCAGTCATCTCATCCTTTGTCAACCCCTTCTCCTCCCACCTTCAATCTTACCCAGCAACAGGGTTTTTTCCAATGAGTCAGTTCTTCGCATCATGTGGCCAAAGTATTGGAGCTTCAGCTTCAGCATCAGTCGTTTCAATGAATATTCAGGACAGATTTCCTTTAGGATTGACTGGTTGGATCTCCTTGCAGTCCAAGAGTCTTCTCCAACACCACAGTTCAAAAGCATCAGTTCTTTGGTGCTCAACTTTCTTTATAATCCAACTCTCACATCCATACATGACTACTTACTGGAAAAGCCATAGCCTTGACTAGACAGACCTTTGTTGGCAAAGTGATGTCTCTGCTTTTTAATATTCTGTCTATGTTGGTCATAGCTTTTCTTCCAAGGACCTAGCGTCTTTTAATTTCATGGCTGCAGTCACCAGCTGCAGTGATTTTGGAATCCAAGAAAATAAAGTCTATCACTGTTTCCATTTTTTTCCCATCTATTTGCCATGAAGTGGCAGAACTAGATAGTGTGATCTTAGTTTTTTGAATGTTTAGAGTTTTAAGCTAGTTATCTTCATTATTTTTCTTCTTACTCAAACCCAGCTTTTCCTAGTGACTAGTTATTTAGCATGGTGAGTCTTTTGTATGAATTACAATATCCCAGGCATACAGGATAGTAAACAAAAGAGGAATGTGTTCCAAGGCTTGCTGCTGATGGTGCTAGAAAATCAATCTCTGGTGAGAAAAAACTTCCAGCAATATAGATCATTAGAACTACTTACCATTATGTCAAATTCACTTTAGCATCTGCAAACAGACATAATGTATGAATACTGAAATAAGACTGTTTTCTCTGTTTACACTCAAAGTCCTAAAGTTGTATAGATTTTCATAATCAAGTAAACTTTATAATTTAATGATGAGTTCTTTATTTAACCCTTACACACTTGATGTCTTGGGTCAGTTTCTCTCTCATTAAAAAAAAAAAATGCATACATGGTTCACTCCATCAGGAGATAACTAAGTATTATGGGGGAAGCTTTCATTTTGAATGTTGGTATCTACTCCTCCTCAGTGTCCTGAAGACTCATGTTACATTCCTCTTCCACATCAAGCAATGGTGATATTATAGCCATTTCATCCAATGAAACTCCCAGAGAAAAACACATTTCTGTAAGACTTCAGTGAAATGTACCAGATGCTTCAATTTCTGAAAAAATTAGATATAATTATGGTTTACATTTTGGGGAGCTAATAGTCAAGGGCTTGGCTAGGTATCCTGTGTATATTGATGGACACTGTGGAAGTGATTGGATGAGGGATGCAGATATGTTCTAGTTGATCAGATGCTTACCCAGAGGACAGAGGGAAAAGATGCTTGGGCTTCTTTCTGAGAAGTGCGTCTGTTACTCCTCAGAACAGTTCACCATGGCATAAATTTCTTGTCACTCTCCAGGTAGTACTGCTGCATCCAGAGCATTGTACATATAGTCACTAATGTAATCAAATGTTCCACGCCCCTCCATCCTTCCCAACCTCATGCCAATGACCTAGAGGAAAAGGCCCACACTTCTCATGTTCATATGCATACCTCTTATAACAGAAATACTTTTCATTATGAATAAAATTTTGCCTGACTACTCTAAACTGCAGTGATGTAGTCACAGCTCCTCAAGGTCACGTGTTCAGGGCTGATTTCAACTGTAATGCTCCCGAGCATCAGAGAATTGGTGTCCTTACCAAACTATTCATTTTGTAATTTGAATTCATCCCACGCTTGTCAACATATTTAATGAACAAATTCCTAAAATGAGCCAGGCACTGTGCTGTTAATATATTGTTGAGTAAGATATGATTCTTAGAACAGAAAGAGGAAGCAGTATTAACAAATAATAAAATATGATCAAGGCTTTGACAGGAAAAAGTGTGAACACTATGGAAGCACACTGCAGGTAATTTAATGTAGCATAGAAAACAGAGAAAGTCCCCTTGAATAAGTGATATTCAATATGAGATCTGATGGATGAGTGGAGGTTATCTAGAAAATGCCTATATTATCTAAAATATGTATGTCAGGGACAGGAGAGGGAAGGGTGGAAGTTCCAGGAAGAGGGAGCATCATGTACTAAGATATGGCAGAGAGAACAGTGATCAGAGAGCTGGAAGAGTTCAGAAACACTGGAGTGAGAGAGAGGTTCCCACTGGATAAGGCTAAACAGATGGGCAATGGTAGGACTCCTGGATGGGTTTGTAAAGTATGTTGTGAACCTATCCCACATCCCATATAGTTTGAACCTATCCCAATGATGGGGAGTGTCTTTTCAGCAAAGACTGTCATTCTCAGAAGATCTCTCTCCAGACTTAAAAGGATGTCTGTTACTGAAATCCAAGGAGAATAATTGGTGATGGCCAGGAGTAAATTCTGGTAATTGAAATGGCAAGAAATGGATCAATTCAAGAGGTATTTAACAGGTAGGGCTATTTGTCACTTAGCATACCTTGTGCAGCTTGAATACATGATTAGTTTCACGGTGAGGCCCCTCAGTCCATGGGTTTCTCCAGGCCAGAATACTAGAGTGGGTTTCCATGCCCATATATACACACATAAATAAATAAATAAATAAATAAATAAATATATATATATATATGTAATTTCTGTGGTGCTCATATATTACGAACGTAAAATGAGGATCCGTTGTAAAAATATGGGATTTTGATATTCACACTGATCTTCCTAGTTGTATTCAAAGCCTCTAAAGGATATATCATGGTGTCTCCCACAGTACCTAGTGCATATTAAGCATACATACCAAGTGTATTATATGATCAACAGTGTATTTTAATGAGCTTAAGCGTGCCTGTGAAATTCAACAGCTAAGCAGTCCAAACTCCAAGAGCACATGCCCTGACCTCTTCCTCCATGAGGGGTGGCTGTATTGTTTGTTACTGACATACTTTTCTTTATGACCTGGGTAGGATATATTCATTTGAAACTGATAAACAGCATGTGTTTCTGGAATATCTTGAGTCTGATGACCCCTGGACCAACACCAAGTTCACCACTCTTGGAGTTCATAAACACATTCGCCCTTAGGCTATGTTTGAGAGGCAAAGGGCTTGCAGTTAATATGGAGCTGATATTACTGACTTTGCTTCCACACATGGTGGAAGTGTGATAACCCAGACCCTATATTTATTAGCCTGACTAATCATTAGTAGTGGTTGAACTTCAGAAAGTTCAGTGCTTTGTTGGAGTTTCAAGTACTCAAGCCTGGATGTTCATCAGGAGAGAAGGGAAAGCATTTAAGATTTTTGTCCTTATTCCTGAGCTGTTTTCTTAGTGGTATTTGTTTTTCTTCATCCCAGCCTTTTAGTTCAATAAAAATCCCTTAATTATCTCATTTATAAATTCCTTTTCTGTACTTTGTCTCTTGATTCCATTCTGAAATTGCAGCCCAAAATTTCTAGGAAACTCTTAAACAGAAAAATTCATTAAAAACAAAAAATTTCTCTGGGAGGGTGTTATTTCAGATAGTCCCCAATGTACAACATGGTGGTATAGAAAGAACATAGGCTGTGGTCAAATATCTTAGTTTGAAGACTATTTTAGCCACTTATAGTATGAAGTTGGCAAATGACTTATCTTTTCAGTTTTTGTTTCCTAATTTACTGAATGCAGATAAAAATCCTCCAATAACAGGTTTTTAATATCAAGTGACATAACATATATAAAGGATTCTTTTTCAGCACAATCTGGCGTATAATAGATCATCAAAAATACTACCTTTACCTCCTATGTCTTTTTATTATCAATTTATCTGTTAGTCAGAGATTGAACTGAAAGTGTCTAATGTCTCTTAGCTACCACTCTCAGACTTCCAAATAATCAATAACAATTTAAGGAGCAATGTCCATGATGTACTCATTTTGTATTTCCCAGTCTTGACCTAGTATGTGTTTAATAAACAGAGAGCGCCCTGTAAGCAATTTAAGATAAAGAGCAAGCCTCATTCCCTGTTACATTCCTAGTCCTTGTCTCACAAGAGAGATTCAATAAATATTCGTCATTGAATTAGTGAATAAGTGAATGAATGAATGAATGAATATCATGATCTATTCCAACCTGCAGTGATTTGGTGATGTAAAGCCCTAAGTAGAGAGCAAATTTATCTATCAATTTAGAATGTTTTGATATGGGTTGCCTATAAGAAAAGACATGAAAAAGGAAATTTTGCAGAGTAAATGGATTTGATCTGAGAAAACCCCTTACAGGGACATTAATATTATTTTAAATAAATTCTAGGAATTAAGGACAGGTTTTTGAGTTAGGGGAGAAATCAGCATACTAAGTGTTTCTTTGAAAGAGTAAGGCAGTTTGACAATAATCTGGCATGGTTTTGAGGAAGATAAGGTTTATTTCTGTGCCTCTTCTGTCTTTTAATCATTATATTTTTTTCTACTTTTTTTTTTAATCTCCCAAACATTGACTGTTTCCTTTTGACTACGCTGTATACTGCCTGGAATCCTGAAACTTTTCTTGCTGGTCATTCATTCAACAACTAGACCCCTCAAGGATAGCCTATAGACAAATGACTGACTGATGGCAGGCTTAGAAACCTAGCTCCTTGCTTGAGGCAGGGCAAACTATGAAATCATTTATGTTCGAACTTCTTGTAAAATTAGGGGAGGCTTAGAAATTGCCCCAAATTCTATTGTTTCTTGGCTTCTTTTCCTGGCCTATTGTCCCACTTACTGATCTCCCCTGGAACCACTTTCTTAATAAATCATTTGCACAGGTACCCTCATCTCAGGGTCTGCTTTTTGAAATTTTGAGCTAAGATACTGAAACACTATTATAGGCCATGAATTTCTCTCTAATTCTGCACCTGAAAATACTCCTTATCAGGTATCTATTGACCAATAAAGTTAAGATGATGTCAATCCAAATACTTTTGTGGTAATAATTCTGCACTACCCAGAACTGGCTTATTTCTAACCTGCTCTGAATTAAATTTACTTTCTTATCCACTTTTTATTCTAATGTCCTTCAAGCATGTAGCCGCTTGTATGATTTTAAAGTTTACTTTTATTCTCTCAAGCTCCTAACTTGTCTGCAACTCAAAGATGCTGGTTTTGACCAGTAAGTATTCTTAATTTTACGTATCTAATAGTTGGATGCTTTCCCCTCAGACCTAGGGCTCTAAGTTCTTTCTTGTCATCTGCAAGCTTGAAGAGGGGTAGGGAAGGTAAATTTTCAGGTGCTCAGATAAACAACTTGAATTCAAAGGTGGCTAAAACTATGTCTTAAAAACTAGCACGAGGCTAGGAATCATTGGTGTGTGGCTCTAAAATTCTAAACGAAACCCTCTTGAAAATAGAGAAAAAAGAGAAGAAAATTTGCAACACTATTACAACTCTGAGTGACAATTAACATACTCCAAATAGGGATGATGCTTATAACTAGGTATTCAGAATAGAGCTGACAAAACATTGGTATCTTCTGCTGCATAGTTGCTATCTTAAAAGGCAATAAGATGATCTTTCATCAATTATGTATTGCCAATTCCTGGGACTGAAAAGGCAAGATCTTTTCTTCACACTATCTAGAAAAATGGCAGCTATCTCTCTAATGCAAAGAAAATGCTTTCTATAATGCCAGAATGTACTCTTATCTCTGGGATCATTACCATTTCCAAGATTTTTGTACAGAGACAAGGGGGGGGAAAAAAGGTGTTAGCATAAAATTTGTCTGGTTAGTAGTAAAACTCCTTAGATTTGGTTAAAAATTACAAATATAGTTTTAATTTTGAAATTACTCTGAAAATAATACATAATGCATGGAGAAGTAATTTGAAACTATAATTTGATTCTAACTCCAGATTTGTTTTAATACAAGTCATAAAATGGAAGGGAAGTTTGTAGATAGAAATAAAAATCGGTGGTGGTTTAGTTACTGTGTCCAACTCTTGCAAGCCTATAGCCCACAAGGCTCCTCTGTCCATGGGATTTTCCAGACAAGAATACTGGAGTGGGTTGCAATTTCCTTCTCCAGGGATCTTTCTCACCCAGGGATCGTCCCAGGTCTCCTGCATTGCAGGTGATCTCCTTCATCATAGGCAGATTCTTTACCAACTGAACCACCAGGGAAGCCTGGTTTTATATAGGAGGCAATCATTTTTAACTTTGCTAATTAGATTTGCATTGGATAAGATTTTATTTTGGGCTTAGAACATTAAAGAGTAAAATTTAAAATAAAAGATATCATTATGAATTTTTGTAGCAGTGGTTGAAAAAAATCAGTGAATACAGAATAATCTTTACCATGCAAATGACAATTCTTGAGTTTGTGCCCTAAAACAATATATGTTTAAAACTGTAAAAAACAAAAAAAAAATACAATTCATAATTTGTATAGAATAGTAGTTTATCTTGGAATATCTCATCAATAATTCAAAAGCAAAAATAGAAATACAAAGAGTAATTGATTCTAGCATAATTATTGTTGAAGATTTTAATGAGGTTAAAAAATTGAGTAACAATTTTATATCTGAACACATACACACAAACATACTTATAACTAGTTGAGACTATTTTTCTTAAAATTTTATAAACATTTCAAAATTGATCATATTGTAGGCCACCAAGATATATGCAGATAGTTTTAATACTTTTAAATTAGAAATAAACAAAAAGAAGTTTAATAAAACACTTAAAATGTAACAAACATTTTTTTTAATTTTTATTAGTTTTGCCATACAATGACATGATATAGCCATGGGTTTACATATGCTCCCCCTCCAGAACCCCCCTCCCTCCTCCCTCCCTCCTCCCTCCCCCCGGGAAATCTCAATGCACCAGCCCCGAGCATCAATCCTGGGCTGGCGATTGATTACACATATGATAATTAACATGGTTCAATGTCATTCTCCCATATCATCCCACCCTTGCCCTCATCCACAGAGTCCACGAGTCTGTTCTATACATCTCCGTTCCTTTTGCTGTCTCGCATGCTGGGTTCTCGTTACCATCTTTCTAAATTCCATATATATGCGTTAGTATACTGTATTGTTGTTTTTCCTTCTGGCTAACTTCACTCTGGATAATGGGCTCCAGTTCCGTCCACCTGAGTAGAACTGATTCAAATGAATTTTTTTTTAATGCTGAGTAATATTCCATTGTGTATATGTACCACAGCTTTCTTATCCATTCGTCAGTTGATGGGCATCTAGGTTGCTTCCATGTCCTGGCTATTGTAAACAATGCAGCGATGAACATTGGGGTGCATGTGGCTCTTTCAATTCTGGTTTCCTCGGTGTATATGCCAGTGGGATTCCTGGGTCATATGGCAGGTCTATTTGCAGTTTTTTAAGGAACCTCCACACTGTTTTCCATAGTGGCTGTACTAGTTTGCATTCCCACCAACAGTGTAAACAGGTTGAATGCCCCAACCAAAGGACAAAGATTGGCCGATTGGATACAGAAGCAAGACCCCTATATATGTTGTCTACAAGAGACCCACCTCAAACCTAGGGACACATGTAGACTGAAAGTAACAAACATTTTTAAAAATAAAACCAAAATGACCTTAAATAACTATTGGGACAAAAATAAATTTAGGAATATATAATTTTAGAAAATAATTAAAATTTAAATTCTAAACATCAAAATTTATGAGATGTGGCCAACTTAGCAAAGAGAGAAAAATGCATGGTTTTAAATATTTTCATTGTTTGAAAATGAACTATGATATAAGGGATTATAATGCTTATTTCAAGAAGTTATGTGAAACATAGCAAACTTGCCTAAAGAAAACAGGAGAATATGATAAAGGAAGAAGTCATTAAATTAGAATGTGAAGTAAAATTTATATATCAATATTTTATTGAGAAAATGTTGAAATAATGTATAGAAAATATGATTAAATTGATATGACACATAAAGAGAAAATGAAAAAAAATATGGTCTTTTATCATGCCTAGTAAGTAGTGCTGCTGGAGACATTGTCTTAAATATTATTGCCTGGTTTTTAAAAAGAGAGAGAAAGAAAAAAAAGAAGGAAAATGAGTTAAATTTATCTAAAAAATTTCAAACAAGTTTCTTTAGGAAATAAAGAATAGGAAACTAAAGCTTAGTCTTGAAGAGTAAGTTGCATAAAATGTCACAGTTAGGAAATGGTAGAGATGAGATTCAGATTTAAGTTTCATTGATCCTAACACTTTAATCTCCTGTGAACTTGCACAGAACACTTATTCTATAGTTCTCTGTCTCACATTTGGCTGATACACAAAGGCATCCATTCTGCATGGCTAAATGTGATTTTCCCTATCAGTACTTTGTAAGTAAGTATAGGACTAGATCACAAGGTATAGGTCCATTCTTTACTAAGGAGAAATATAAAAAGGAGAATCTAGCTTGAGCTTGTAAAGGAGCAAGTTCCTCTTCCACTAGACTTCACTGGCTAAAAGAAGGCAAATTTGCATACTCCCCAAGGTCCAAATATGGGTGCTAAAGAAGGAAGCAGGTCTAGGTTCCTCGGAAAAAGAATCTTATTTTAGAAAGTCTCCTTAAAATGGTGCTAAAACCCCAATGCAAGCTCTGGTGGCTCTTATGGTAAAGAATCTGCCTGTAAAGCAAGAGCCCTGGGTTTGATTCCTGGGTTGGGAAGATCCCCTGGAGAAAGGAATGGTAACCCATTCCAATATTCTTGCCTGAAGAATCCCATGGACAGAGGAGCCTGGTGGGCTATAGTCCATGGAGTCACAAAAGTGGACACGACTGAGCAACTAATACACACACACACACACACACACATAGCCCCAATGAGGGAGGCTGTTTGAAGACTGGAGACTGTTTGAAGGAGCTAAGTGTCAGCCGGGTGGGAATTCTTGTTATCACCATATAACTTCAGTCAAAATTCCAGCAGAGGATCCCTCAGCAATGCACCTAAGTTCTCCAAGAAAGGAAGAATAAGATTTCTACCCACTCTAACACATGGTGTCCCAACAGATGACACCAACCCCAGATCATTATTGCTTTGATCAAGTATATCTTCTTTGCTCTTTTCTTTCTTCTTTCCTTTACCCCAGCCTAAAGGGGTCAGAGCAGCAGTCAGCGAGTGGAAGAGGAGGTGGAGAGAGGGAAAGGAGGAAGTTGACCAGACCTATCTTCTCCATTGCAGGTCTAGGGAAGACGAAATCCAGGGAAAGGAAAAAGCTTTAAGTGGGACAAGAATCTAGGGTTCTGAGTTTCTACTGGATGGAAATTATTACAGGAAAACATAAATCTTACAAGCAGAAAGGCTTTTTAATAACTGCTTTTGACCTGATATTTTACCCAAGGAATGGGGAAGAATGAACTCATAGTACATGATTGAAATGGCAAAAAACATGCCATAGGTATAGACTTCCAATAGGTACATGAAAAGGTGCTCAACCTCACTAGTCATCAGAGAAATGCAAATTAAAGTTACAGTGAGATATCACCTCACACCTGTTAGAATGGCTGTTATCAAAAAGACAAGAGATAACAACTGTTGACAAGATGTGGATAAAAGAGAAACTTTATACATGGCTTGTGGGTGTGTAAATGGTGCAGCCACTGTGGAAGTTGTATGTTCCTCAAAAAATTAAAAATGAAATTACCATCTCACAGCAGTTTCACTTCTGGGTATATCTTCAAAGGAAATATAATCAGTAACTCAAAGAGATATCTGCACTCCCATATTCATTGCATCATTATTCACAATAGCTAAGATATGGAAACAACATTTACACACACAATGGAGTAATATTCCCTCGTGAGAAGGAAGGCAGTCATGCCATTTGTGACAATGTGGATGGACCTTGAGGGCATTATGCAAAGTAAGAAAGGTCAGAGAATAACAAATACTGTATGATCTCATTAATAGTGAAATCTGAAAAAGCGGAACTCAGAATAGAATAGTGGTTGTTAGGGGAAGGGGATGGGGAAGTAGGGAAAATTGGCAGATTTTGGCCAAAAGATACAGTTACAAGATGAATAAATTCTGGAGATTTAATTTACAGCATGATGACTATAGTTAATGATACTGTGTTATATACTAGAAACTTGCTGAGAGGTTTACTCTTAAATGTTCTCATGACAAAAAGAAATGGTAATTCTATAAAGAGACAGAGGTGTTAATTAGCCTTATTGTAGCTATCATTTAGCAATACATGTGTATCAGATCATCCATATGTGTACCTTATACTTACGTAATGTTAGTATTTGTCTATTATGTCAGTAAAGCTAAAGGGAAAAAACCCCACAAGATCAAACCAGTGAATCTAAGCCATAGAATCACATTTTATGCTTCTGTTGTTTTTCTTGTCACCATCTGCTGTCGCTGCGGAGCACCTATTGAGTGAAGCATGGTGAAGTCCTTGAGAATTGCAGGCTCTTGATGGTGACCTAGGGACATATAGCCAAACAGCTGGCACTCCAGTAGATACTTAAGTACTGTCACAAGCACTGTGGTGACTCAGTCAGAATTGCTGCCAGATAGTAATTTCTCAAGATTTAAAATAAGTTGAAGTCAGTCTTCCACATGATGCCCCTAAGCTACAGTAGCCCCACTGTCCATCTGCACATACAGTATCACAGCTCTTTGCTGAATCATTTCCCAGTGCACAGAAGTCCTTCACTTCACCAGTCCCAAAACGTGTTCCATTTTCTGCTCTAAGACATCTGACATTTCCTTGTTCAAATGGACAACAAGAGAAGGAGATACTGAATTGATTTGTTGTAACTACAAGATTGGAAGTAATTTCTTTTCTGCTTTGATTATTGTAAGAGTATTGTTTATGTCATTCATTTCCTTAAAAAGAAACCTTCCAAAAAGCATGCTTGGTAGATTCTTGATTTGACCTCCAAATGCTGCATTGTATCCATGCAGATTAATCAATATCTTTCTGTTGCTTTGTAAATTGCCAGTCTAGTTCACACCAGCTTCTACCAGTCAAAAATCAGAGTGGCCTTTATAGTTCTTGCAGGGAGATGCCCAACCATCTTCCTCTGAATTGTGCCTACTGCCCAGTTCATTACTCTCACTAAGGACTCCAGCCTCCTGGGGAAATGAAGTGTTCTGTCACACACTGATCTTCCTTAAAAGAAGATGTCTTCATCTCTGCTCTTACTATCAAATAGGAAGTGTGGTGTCACTCACCATTCACTAGGAACAAGGCAGGAGGTGGGGTGGACAATGCACACTAGGCCTTTGCCATAGGTCTGGCAGGTCTTCCTCAAGGAGAGACCAGGAAAAGAGTTTCCATGTAGATGTTATGCCCAGCTTCGCCTGGCTACTGCATGCTCCCAGAAAGACATCATGATTAATAAAAGCTGGAACATTTGAATAAACTTCAAATTTGGTCTCTAAGGCTTTTATTTTTGTTGCCACAAATGGATTAGCAGAGCAGCTTCCCAGCCCCACCCTGTATCTCAGAGGAAGCCAATGAAAGTTGTTCCTTTAAGCTTTGATTAGTATTTGCTTAACTGGGTTCGTTTTCAGAAAATTCTAAGCTGAGTATTTTTGTTTTTCTTTTAATATGTGAATTGTCTCCTCTCCCCCAAAATTCACATGTTGAAGCCCTAACCCCCACTGTTGCTGTATCTGAAGATAGGGCCTGGGAGGAGGTGATAAAGGTTCAATGAGATCATAAGAGTGAGGCCCTTGGACTCGAAGTTCTGTGATAGACGGGTTTGTACCTGTTTCACTCATGAGTTTATCCCCAGTAGCTACCACAGAACTTGCCAAAGAATAAGTACCCAACTAATATTTATTGAGTAAATGAATTGAATAAATGGATTCCTGTTTCATCATGGCCTAATTTATCTTAGGGCTCAAGCCAAAATCCTTGTCATCCTAATTGGGGTGACAGCTCTACATCTCTTGGCAAGATTACAGAAGGTCACACATGAAGATGTTTGAATGCATGTGCCCAGTTTG
The DNA here is from genome assembly GCA_007570785.1 of Antilocapra americana. Lineage (NCBI taxonomy): Eukaryota > Metazoa > Chordata > Mammalia > Artiodactyla > Antilocapridae > Antilocapra > Antilocapra americana. The sequence goes on from ML661355.1 coordinate 349,388, forward strand.
GGTGGGAGGGAGATTTATCAGCATCTAATCATCCATATCTGTATCAAGTCCTCTGCTTTTTCACTCCCCCACCAAGCAACCCACACAAAATGTTTGTAAAATTCTTTCCCCGCTCTGTCCAGTTTAGGGACTCTGAGTTAGATGATTATTACCTACCACAGTTCAGTCCTAGAAAATGAATTTGATGTAGCAAATCTAAAGGCTGATGGATGAGGTTAGCAGTGAATGAATCCAATTCCTAGATGGCTCTGTCTAATTCTTAGGAACCTATACCATGTAGATTTAATCAAATTCTGAAATTATTTTGGCCAGCATGCCAGTTAATAAGGTTAATTATTTTAAAACACACATGCAATTGAATTTATTAAACTGTCACCAGTTAGAGTCATACCCCAATTACCCACAGGTTTGGTTGTGCCTTATTAATTGGGGTCTTGTCTCTGGGCTGGCTGACCACACCCTAATCTGAGGAGAATAGATCTAGACTAAGGGGGCACAGCATAGGCAGAGAGTGCTAAACACTCCAGCACCTTGAGAATTTCCCTGTTATTAAAAATAAAAAGCATTATTGTTGACCTGGGGATTTACGGTTTTTCTAGGTTCTCTCTTCCTGGACTCTATTTAGTTTGTATGGAGTTTCAGTGTCAGAGAGGATGGCATCCTTAGAGATTTATTGCCGCTGGCATTCACCTTTCCAGGCTTCACTGATGGGAGTGATCCCTGTTCTAAGGCAGCCCATTTTGTTGATAAGCCATCTAATAGGGAAATTTCTTATGTCGATATGAAATCTATGCCTTTTATTTGGAGTGTGTGTGAGAGAGAGGGTGAGAGAACCTGCTGTGTGAAATGTAAATGTAAATGACATGTTCTTATTCTTCCTTCCTGCCTCTGGCCTTTCAACCCTGCTTGGGAGCCAGTTTTTCTTTTGCTATTTGGATGACATTTTAGGCAGCTCATGTACTTCTTTTGGTGGCTTGTAGAAATACAAACATCTTCTGGTTATTACTAATCACACAAAAAGTCTCTTTTCAGTAGTTAAATGTCTAGTTTCAAGCAATTGTCAAAATTCTGAAATTAATGCTGCTCTATTCCCCCAACTTCTTGGATGCCCCAAGCTCTGAAATCCTGCAGTGGGGAAGAGCTGAAATAGTTGTCACCTGGTGGTTGGTTCCCAGCTTTTTGTGATCTCAGCCAAAGGAGAGATAAAAAGATGCTCCATTTTAATGTCCTCTCATGTTGATAGAAAACCTAGTTCATGCTGCTTCTGAACAGTGCAGATAGAACAATCCTATCTCTCATTTACATTCACCCAGTTCAAATATTTGAAGACAGCTATTATGTCATCCCTTATACCTAGTCTGCTTTCTATCAGTTATTCCTCAAAAATGACAGTGGCTCTCAGACCCCTCCCCACCCTGATTTTCTCTTCTGGTCATATTCTAATTTGCCATGGTCCTTAAAACACTGACCTGTAATTGAACATAATACTCCAGATATGGCTTGATCAGAATATAGAAAGACGATTACTTCCCATAAACCAGAAATTACACTTTTATTAATGCAGTCTAGGAACCTTGGCTTTTTAGCAGCCACATCACACTGAATTACAGAGTTGACTATAATTCAGAATAATATCCAATTTAAAGCAAGTGCTATTCCCCTGCCAGCTGGATAGAGTTTCCCATTTAAATGGAGTATTTAAGCCAAAATGAGGTTAATATGTGACCAGAGGTGACATTAGACCACCAAAGCACGTTGTGCTCCTAAATTGGTTGACGAATAAGTGTCACAAATCAGCTCAAGTGAAACTGGAAGTGTCAACTACCCTGACTACTTGTCAACAGGAGGAGAAATTGGGGCGGTGGTTGTAATAAACAAGTCATTTTTCAGAATTATTCATAGGTGTTTTGTCTGAAGGCATAGACTTATTTATTATACAACTTGTTCTCTTCAGATGTTAATGTGATATTTAAAATTCAGCTCCCTTTAATTTTTAAAAATAGCATGTTTCTGATTTGAAAATACTTGTTCATTGTAGAAATTTGGAAAATATGGTTACATGTAAAGAAGAAAAATTAACCTGTATATGCAGAGATAACTACTGTTAGCATTTTTTTAATGTCAATGCTTTTTCACTTGAAATGGCTTTAGCAAAAGGAAACAGTCATATGAATTAACATAGGTTTATAATATTCATCTTCACTAGCCAAAGATAAATGCCCCTGAATTTCTTCAACCAAGAAGTGTTTCCCTAAACAGTGTTCCTAGAGAAAATGACAACTTATTATGTAAGAATTAGAGAAGTGTAACCATAATATTACAAACTCCAGGAAACAGTGGAGAACATGGAAGCCTGACATGTTGCAGTCCATGGGGTCATAAAAAGTCAGACATGACTTAGTGACAGAACAACAAGCATAATGTTCCTGTATCTATTGGATAGAACCATATGACACTGCTGTATCTGTAGGTAAAAAAAGGCTCAATATTGGCAATATCATACGGTTCAACATAGTCAATCTGTGGCAGTCTTGCAAACAGTTTCTTGGATTTTATGGATGTTAAGACAATTCTTCTGCAGGTGGTATAAGTAGCTTAATTTGTAAGGAGAATGACAGAGACTATAAGACAAAAGCTGGCCACTCTGTTTTTTTCATATAAAATGCAAAGACTAAACAGTCAAAATATTTTGCATGAATGTTGATAATTGTTAAATATATTTTAATATACCTTTAATGTGCTTGGGAACAGGTCTTAGGTAATGTATTTTTAAATATGCATTTTTTTTATTGTCAGTGTCTCTCTGTTTTGCACTCTATAATATAGATAGTGCTGACCAAGAACTATAGATTGATGTTCTCAGGAGGGCTGCAATAATGTAGAAGCTTTGGTCTCACCCTTTTTCATTTTAAGGAAACCCCAGGTCTGTATATTCATAAAAACAGATTTTTTAATAGGCTGATTAAAGCATTGCTCTCTTAATCTAAATAAAATATCTTAAGAAGAGCAGCATAAATCTAGTTACTGGTACTAGTCTTCCATGTTGGCAGCACTTGGGTGAAACAGAAATACATTTCTCTGTTGTGATTATTGCTTAGTGATCAACTGTTCAATTGAATTAGCCGTAATTTTCCATTTTGCTTGCCTTTCAAGGTATAATTAAAGCCTGATGTCAAATCTCACTCCAGCTCTCATCAATAACTTCCACTTAACCACTTTTAAGAAGACAGCCAGCCTTTAGGCTCAGACAAAGAGGCTACAATTCACAACTTACTGTTTAGATGACCCTTGAAAGCCATCCCTGGTCAATAATTCAAAACAGTGTCCAAGTCTCTGGATAAAGAGGAAGGAATTAACCTTTCATGCTCTCAAAGCAATGTTTCATCTAGGTAATGTAAATCATTTAGATTGAAAACATAACAAGATAAAGAGCAAATTTTCTCTCTACACATGAGTGAAGTGGGCTGTCTAAGAAAGCAGTCATTTCCTTTGTATTATGCTAGAAACAGAGTAACACTGCTGTGGTTGAGCAGAGAAAGCTCCTTGTCAGGCTGGTTTTAGAAATGGAAGAGGTCAGAAGTGGCACCAAACAGCTGCAGGGATTTCCAAGAAGTGGGTTACATACAAAACAAGTAACATGACATGCCAGGTGTTATTTATATTAAGCATTGTTTTATTATGCACAATTAGACAAAATACTTTCCTGTTTTTACCTCTGTTCATCCCTTCAACAAATCTCAAACACCTTTACACAAAAGAAATGAAGTGAGGAGAAATTAAGTGACGGATTGGGGGAGGCACAGTAGAGTCAGAACTTGAATTCAAAACTGCTGAACTGGGACCTGTGCTTTTTCTACTAAACCATGGCTGCTGAATGGCCTGTGTCTTCCTCTGCATTCTCACTGAAAGCCAGGTGGGGAAGTATATACAAGACCAAGAGGTGGAGAAGTTCATCTCCCTTCAGAGTGTTGGGTATCAGAGTTGATGACCTTTTACAAATGAGGGAGAAATCAAATTCAATGCCAGACTTCAAGTCAGCAATGAAGTAAGCATGACACATGACAAGTTGACTATTATCAGGTAGTGTAGAGTTTAGTTACAGTGATTACACTGTTCATTTAATTTTTTGGTAACCATAAAATAAGCATATGTACATTTTTTCTTTTTAACAGAGTCCAAACAGTATAGAAGGATGTAAAATGGAAACTAAATTATCTTTCCTCATAGATTCCACTTCTTCACTCTAATGCCCACTCTTGTTCCTAAACTGTAACCATTTTAATTATATTTGAGTCAATCTGGTGCTTGTATGCCTGTGTGCTAAGTCATCATTCGTGTCTAACTCTTTGCAACCCTGTGGACTGTAGCTTGCCAGGCTCCTCTGTCTATGGGATTCTCTAGACAAGAATACTGGAGTAGGTTGCAATGCCCTCCTCTATGGGATCTTCCCAACCCAAGCATGGAACCCACATCTCTTATGTCTCCTGTATTGGCAGACGGGTTCTTTACCACTAGTACCACCTGGGAAGCCCAATCTGGTGCTTATTACCTTTAAAGTAGTAGGCTCACACTTGACTCTATTCTTTGCTTTATAAATTTACAAGGTTTTTTTAAATTGTATTATAGAAGATGAGCAATTAAACCTATTTTTACTACCTCCTGATGCTGGTAAGGATTGGAGGCAGGAGGAGAAGGGGAAGACAGAGGATGAGGTGGCTGGATGGCATCATTGACTCTACGGACATGGGTTTGGGTGGACTCCGGGAGTTGGTGATGGACAGGGAGGCCTGGCATGCTGTGGTTCATGGGGTTGCAAAGAGTCGGACACGACTGAGTGACTGAACTGAACTGAACTTACTACCTCTCATATAGCCTCGGTTCCTTTTTTCTGCTTTTAAAACAATAAGTAGCATATATAACATATCATATAGTCAAGAACACTATTATGTTAAATGTTATGTATTATATATGATATTGTATGTTCAATACAAACCATATAACTATAACATATGTTCTTTTTCTTTTGAAAACCTTTGCAATTCTAAATAATACAACTGGTTTAACATTCAAATGTGAGACTGAAACAACAGAAAGTTTTATAGTTTTCATACATAGATAGGGCTTATGGATGGGAATTTCATATCAGGATAAAGGGAAAGATACAGGCTTTACATGAGAGGACTTTCTATAAAGCTAGCTCAAATTTATTGTATTAAAATGTTAAAGTTGTTTGGCTAAACAATTTTAGCTGAAGAACACGTAGGAAATGTCCTTTACTGTAAAAGATTCTGTATTTGATGATTAATATGGGAATATTTTGTATGTTGGTAGAAGATATTTTGTTGGTAGAAATAAACCTTATTAAATCAGTAGATTTAGATAAAGATGGCCCCAACAAGAAGAAAAAAAATTGGTCAGAATGACACTTGATCAAGAAATGATAACGGAGAAGAGGCAATTCTTGAGAGCTTCACAAAGTGGAATGGGAAGGTGGTTCTGAAGTGTTTCAGGAGAAAACAGTAGTCAAAATGTCATCATCATGAGTGAGACTTCAAACTAGCATTAAAAGGAAAAACAGTGAGTCTGCAATATCTCAAGAATGTTTGGCACATTTTTGCCTTTCTCCTCGGGCATATTTTTGATCAGCAGAGATAAACCAAGTGTTTTTGGACCAGCTTTGATTTGCATGGACTTGGTGAACTGTGTGAAGGAAGTCTGGAAATGCAGAACTGCGGAGGTCATTCTCCTGGCAGTTTCTATAAATTAGAGCAGGAAACCATGCAGCAGTTGCCTGCTCTCCCTGTTTTTGCATTCACTGGCCTGGCCTAGAGGCCTGGGTGCCCTCAGATAAGTTAAAGACACACACACACACACAAAACCAGCTAACTATTGTCTTTTACATAGGTATACTTAGAGTAATGAGCTCTGGCTAAGATTCTGCTCTTCCGTCTTTCCCATCTCAGTGGATAGAATCTTATCACAAGATTTTAAGGGTATTTCTTTCTCTCTTGAAACAGATATATGGCCTCAGGTCTAGAAGCAAAGTTATTTCTTCTGATCAACACAGATTTAGATATCCATAGATATTACATCTAATCATTAAGAAAAATAGAAGCAGTTTCAATCTAGAATAATTGTTTCATTTTGCCCATGAAAACTCACCTTCCATGTACGTTCTAAGGAAAAACTCACTTCCTGTGTTTCTCCTCTCCTGTCAACTACTTCAATTCTGACATCAGATATGTGGATTTTTTATACACAAAGCAATGCTGCAAAACCAGCTGGGTACTGTGTGATTTAACTTTATTCTGACATTGTTTATGTGGAGTTAGGGTCAGATCTCACAGGTTAAGAGCTCAGTCCCACAGGTCTGTCCTCTCCTTCCCCAAATTCAGACTTCAATTCCAAGTCTAGACTGTTGCCTGTGCTTTTGGCTATCTGAAAATCAGAGTTTTGTACAGCCCCCTTCTCAGGTTCACTTAATTTGCTAGAGTAGCTCACAGAACTGAGGAAAACTGTTTAGTTAGTAGGTTAGTAGTTTCCCATTTATTATAAAAGGATATATAGTAGTTCCCCCTTAACCATGGTATATACACTACAAATGGATGCTTGAAACTGTGGATAGTACTGAATTCTATATATATATAATTCTTTTTCCTATACATACATACTTATTATAAAGTTTAGTTTATAAACTAGGCATGGTAGTAGATTAACAATAATAACTAAAAATAGAACAATTATGACAATATACTATAATAAAAGTTATATTTATATAGTGTCTTTCTCAAAGTATATTATTGTACACATTTTTTCTAAGTACTATCCCATACTATGGCCATAACTTTTGTATTTTGGGATACAACAGCAAAATTAACACAAATTTCTCTTTCCTTTTTCATACTTTCATGGAGAGAAGATTCATTTTTACAGTGGATCTTAGCTTCCTCCACATATAATTTTTTTTTCATAATAAGTCAAGAAGTTTCACCTTCTCCCTTAACGGAAGCACTTTACAGTTTCTCTTTGGCATTTCTGAATTGCCAGCATCACTACTCTTGCATGTCGGACCATTATTAAGTAAAATAGGGTTACTTTCACATGAAACAGCAATAATAACGCAGTCGGTCTGATAAGATGCTACTAAGTGACTCAGGGGTGGGATAAGCTGGACAAAAGGTTAATTTACCCCCCAGGCAGGACAATATAGGTCATACTGCTCAGAATGACGCACAATTTTAAACTTATCAATTGTTTATTTCTGGAATTTTCCACTTCATATTTTCACACTGTGGTTGACCACAGGTAACTGAAACAACAGAGGATAGGAAGGTTGGATGGCATCACCAACGTGATGGACTTGAGTTTGAGTAGGCTCTGGGAGTTGGTGATGGACAGGGAAACCTGGCATGCTGCAGTCCATGGGGTTTCAAGGAGTCGGACATGACTGAGTGACTGAAATGAACTGAACTGAACTGAAATTGCATAAAATGAAACCACAAATAGGGAGGAGGGGCAGCTCTTGTAATTTAGATGGAAGAAATGCATAGGGCAAGACATGTGACAAGGGGCACAGAGTTTCCATGCCATTTGCAGAGACACCAGTCTCCTTGAATTTCCACAAGTTCACCAAACTAGAAGCTCTCCTGTTAGTTCATGGGTTTGTAGGGAGACTTCATTAGATAGGCATGCTTCCTTAGATCATTAACCATTGACTGATTCAAAATCTGCCCCTCTCTCCACACCTCTGAGGTCATGGTGGCCTGAAAGCTTCAACCTTCCTATCACATGGTTGGCTCCCTTGGTAATCAACATCAGTCCTTATGCATTCTAAAAATCACCTCACTAACAGAAGCTCAGGTATGGTTTCAGGGGATTTGCTGTGAATAACAAAAGACATCCCTTTTACCTTTATGGCTCTGAAGCTATTTCAGGAATAGAGGACAAAAATCAAATATTATATGAAAAGTTGCCAATATTGCTGTAATCACTTGGGAAATTATAGGGCTTTGGGAACTTGTGGGCCAGGAACCAGTGGATAAGACCAAACTATATATTCCTTATAAATAATATTATCAAACAAGTGTTATAAACAAAGGTGAAATTAATGATGAGATTAATTTCCATATTAAGATGAACTATTGTTATAGATTTATAATTTCTTCTTTACCAAAATGTATATTGATGCTTGGAAAGGATGTACTTAAAAAGGCAGTAATTTTTCATCATCATTTTTAGGAAGAGAAGCTGTGAAAGTATTTTATTACTAAGTCCTAACATAAAATGTCATTTATATTTCAACAGCTTTCCTTAGAATATGCTTTATCATCAAATATTTCACAATCTACCATTTTCTTATGCACAGTTCTAAATAAAATTCTGGAAAGGAAAAATTTCCAAGACCTATGATAATATTTTTTATTCTACAGTTGAAGTATGATTTTATAAACATGACCAATAGCAGACAATGTTACATAAAAATGGTCTAATGTTACTATAAAATTCACATAAAAGTTGTAAATTCCTTTTCCTGCATTTATTAAGAATTTTCTTCTACCTGTGTGTTTTAATTGACTTAGAAATATAAGGAAGAACTGTCTTTCAAGATATTCCCCATACTAGTTCTTCTAATTAAATTATAACACATTTCATTTACATGTAATTTTAAGATTCTTAAAATGACTATGAAAGGAACATCACAAGTAACCACAATTAATTTAGAAACATTTTAATTCATTCCAATTTCAATCATTTCATTCATATGTCAGTAAGCTTGCAGGGTTGAGAGTTTTGATCTATAAATCAGTGGTAGATAGTATTTACCCACTGGGCATGGTATGCAGTCTCTGTCTATGTGATGATTGTCACATGTTATACTCCACAGACTATACAGTATTGCTGTAGTACGCATATATTCTCAGTTTGAGAGCACATAAAATTAGCTGCTTCTGATGATTTCTGGTATATATATCATGCTCGAGGATCAAACTCTCATGGTCTGCTTTCTCATTCTCTCCAATATTAAAGCTGCTTTCATCTAATTGTGAACAGCTCTCTGGCATTTCATAGACTATTCATTATTACCTATCTATAATCTTACCATCAATTAATAGTAATAATTGTGAACTTCATCCATTAGTATATGGTTGTTCATAGTACCATGTAGTTGTTGTACAAAGCTCCTGCCAATTTTGAGCCTTAATATATCTTAGATAGGTAATATTTACATGGGTACGTTTTCAAGGACTGCTCTCAGTGTCAGTTCAGTCACTCAGTCATGTCCGACTCTTTGTGGCATGATGAACTATAGATATTCAAATAAAATAATCACCTAGACACTGCCATATTTATTTCAGATGCCAATATGAGTATGTCCTCTTCGATATGGGAGAAGAGGATCAATGTATATTTATGGGACTAAATAATGAAGTTCCAGTTTTAGAGCAGGAGTTCTAGGGAAGTTCAGTCAAGCAGCATTTATCCAGCACCTATTGTCCAGCACCATGGATAGCTCTGCGAGAATCGCAGTAGATGAGAAATTTATACTACATCCAGGTTTGGAATTCAACTTTCCTCTATAAGGAAATAGAATTTAACTTTTTTAAAAAGTAGGGTATTTAGTAAGTATAAAAGTGGTAGAACACAATTCCATGCTAATGGTACTTACTGATATAAGTCTGACTGACTGAAAGGATGAATGAGTGAGATGCTCATGAAAATTAGTATGAAGACATAGTGTTAAGAAGTTCATGAATTGAATAGAGATGGCTCCTATGGATAAAAAGTCTATTATTTAGATATTTTGGGAAGGTATAACTTTAAGTGATCTTATTCAAATTTAATGTTTTCAAGGTCCAAATTTTTACCAGATTAATTTTTAAAGAGAAACAAAACTATTGTGAAAATATGTTTCCTGATTTAGGGCTTAGAAATTGAGGTCGCCATACTTAATCAGTGTATATTAAAATAAATAACTAATGGATTTTAAGGTCTTGAGATATATTTGTTTCCTTTCAGACAACATAAACTGTATGAGATTAATTTATCCAAGAACATACTCTACACTAAATATCAAATATTTGAAATAAGAGGATTTATGGGAGGTTTTATGCTTTCTATTTTAGTATGTCCTGTCCTCTTTCACTTATATTATTTTTTTCCCTTCTATAACAGGTAAATAAATTTTACCTGAGTAATAAAGCAGTTATTCAATTCTGATTTATTCTGAGTGGTTTGTGTCAGTGACTGGAAGATAATTCACAAGATCTGTCTGCTGTTTGTTTGCTCAGGGGTCTCAAAGGCTGGCCAGAGAACAGTTGTATCTAATCCTCTTCTTTAACTCATCCCCAGAGAGTCTTCATTCAGTTGGTCTGTGAAATTGCTTGGGTGGCTAGCACTTAAAAACAGGGACTTAAAAGATGGAGGGAGAAAAAGAGGAGGGAGAGGGAGAAGAGGGGAGAGGAAGCAGGAAAGAGGTGGAAAGAATAAGAACAGGATAGAGTTTTAATGTGGTCTGGTGGGACCAAATTTTTGATGTGCATGTTAGGGGTAGGTGTTTCCTATTAGAATCAAATAAGCAATAATGGTGGGTTATCAAAAGGTCCTGGTATATTTAAGGAAATGTAGCAATTTTCTCAATTGAGATATAAGCTCACAGGAGGAAGCTCCATAAACAATCTCAATGTGTGGCTTAACAGCTGTCTTTTGCAGCTACCAACATTTTTAATATGTTGGGAAAAGATGGAAGGCAATGTTGTGGAGTCTTCATTTGTCTCTTCTTTCAATACACACACACACACACACCTACACAGGGTAACTGTTTTAATGATTCACCCTTCAGACTTTCATTTGAAACAGATTAAAAAAATAATAAAAGATGCCAGCAAAAAACATAGCTCCAACTGGCAGATGGAGCAGACCTGTAAAGGGCTTTTATCTCCTGCCCATCATCTCCGATTGTCTGGTTTACCCCCCTGAATCCAGATCAGGCACCATTACTGACTCAGTGTCCACATCACTCTTTTGAAGGAAAAATTAATTCTGAATTACTGGCCCCATAACTGCCTGTTCTTCACATTATCTGTCAGGAAAATAAGCAGACAATAGCTAGCTAAGTGGATTTCTTAGCTGCCATTCAGTAAAGAAGGGACAGGTGTTCAATAGGGCTTCTTTCTTTTCTCAACTGCTATTTAACAATACATACAGGAGGAATTTAATTGCCTGCACCCACCTGCACTCATCATTTCTTGGTTTTATTGGTTTTAATGAAAATATTAAGTGCACTCTAGGAATAGCAGATAGGTGACATTTTGATTGAAACATACAAGGAAATGTGTAATGGAGGAAGGCACTATTACAGTTTTAATAGAAACTGAAAGTAACATCCAGAACAACATTTTTGCTATTGTTATGTATATAGCCAGTCCTGAGAAGGGTAACTGATAACTGAAAAAATATGGTTGTCAAAAAAAAAAAAAAAAACCTTTCATCTTGGCTCCCTGACTGTTTTTCCTACAAAATAAAGTGGTCAGGCTTTGGCATGTTTTCTTTTACTAGCTACCCCTTAGGTAGAATCCATAATCAAGTATGCCTTGTAATACTGTTCCTCTTCTTTGGAATCACAATACATTTGTGATTGTGTTTCTAGGGAGAACTTGGATGCATTGGCAAAAGTGTGGGATGAAGCAAAAAAATAGCAGTTTGTTACAGCTGACCAGGTAGAACAGGGACTAGTGACCTTTCTCACTAGCCAGCAAGGACTCATGTTTGAACCCATCTCCCAGACTCAAAATAGAGAAAGAAAAATGTCAGAGTGTCAATTGTGCTGTGTATCATCCTCAGTGCACATAATAACTTTAATTTTTACTGTATTTCAATCTTGTTCATTATAAGAACAATAGCTTATTCTGTAATAAACATAAAATAAAACACCATCATTCCCACATGCATGCTCGTGTATGTGTGTGCTCGGTTGCCTAGTCGTGTCCGATTCTTTCTGACCCCTGGACTAAAGCCTGCCAGGTTTCTCTGTTCATGGGAGTTTCCAGGGAAGAATGCTAGAGTGGGTTGAAATTTCCTCCTCCAGGGGAACTTCCCAATCCAAGGATCAAACCCATGTCTCCTGCCTGCATTTCATTCATTGCAGGCAGATTTTTTTACCACTTGAGCCACCTGGAAAGCTGTGCATGTTCATATATGCACACAAGTATACAAATTATACCTTCAAATTTAAATTGCTAGTATTAGAAAATAAAGATCCCAGAAGTTTTCCATGTTTCTGTTTAGAAGCAGAGTATTTTCCAGTGTGTGTTGAGTGGCAGAGAAGAGCAAGTGTCTGTCGTTGAGAAGGTGCCTGAATGTATGTGCTATAATAAGTCACTTCAATCATGTCTGACTCTTTGTGACCCTATGGATTGTGTAGCCCACCAGGCTCCTCTGTCTGTGGGATTCTCCAGACAAGAATACTGGAATGGGTTGCCATGCCCTTCTCCAGAGGAGCTTCCTGACCCAGGAATTGAACTCATATATGTAGCTGTGTAAATGGGTAGGTAGTGTGCATACTTCTTTAGTAAGAATTTCTCTATTCATTCATGATTTTTAAAAGTAAGAAAAGTTTATAATACATTGCAGTGCTAAAGGATAAAGTAAAATTTCAGTATATGTGACAGAACATGTGTCACATACTTGTACATCCATGGAATTATCCCAGGGAATTTTTTGCCCAGCACACACTTAGATGAATGATCTCATTCATTCATCCATTTATTTATTCATCCTTCTATCCATCCACTGATCTACCCTTTGTAACCCATTGCAACCTTTCGCTACAAGCTGTAGAATATTCAGTTAAAATTACCCTAAGAAATGAAGGTCATTTGTTGACTATGTTTGATCCAGTGAGTTAGCAGAGTCATAAAAAAACCAGCATTTTTTGCCTTTCTATTTCTTTTTATTCAATGTAAGCCTCTTTTTCATATTTAAGCTTCCCTCTCTTGATTTCAAATTGGCTACAAGTACCACATTTTAAAAAGGCAATATTCAAAGGTAGAAAATTTGAGCATCATTCTTTTTATTTCAGATACAAATCCAAGAAAGCCAGATCCCGTTGACACAAATGGGTCACAGGCCCTTCCCTTAATCAATTCTGGTAAAGTGCAGCTTGAGATTTCCATTATTAACTGAGACCAATCATGATTCTGGCTGTGCCAGTGGTATGGTGATAAATGTGTTAATAACCTGCTCTCTGGGAATAAAGAAAAATCAAACATTGATTGTAGCTTTGGCTGATTTCTGTGGTGCAAATACTCTCATCATGGCTGATGATTTCAAGCTATTAACATGAATCCACTAAGGCCAAGTTGGGAAGAAAGGTACATAACTGGCTCCTTCAAACCAATGTGAGCTTTCTACAGTACTCCACCAGGTTGGATCCATATTCCCTGAGCCTAATGCCACCCAATATTGAGCTAATAGAAGATTATTTTAGAGATTAATAGGGGGAAACTATTGGGCATGTTACTTACAGTGTCTGCCACATTTGTTTGTTCATTCATTTCACACATAATTTTGCTGCCCCTAGGTATCAGGTATTAAGTATGGGACATCTTTGAGGGAACTGCCTTGTTTGTGTTGCTTTATCGGGAGTCTGCTCATCCCACACTCCTCAAGTGGTGCACAACATACTGTATGGGTGTTCCTGCTCTTCCCACACTCAAACTGACCTGAAGGGAAGTACGTGCAAGCTGATGTCAGGGTCCTGCACAGGAAGAAGCTGGACAAATCAAATGTTCTTTGTGAGCAATTGAAGTCATTTATCCATTGGATCATTGAAAAAGCAAGGGAGTTCCAGAAAAACATCTACTTCTGTTTTATTGAATATGCCAAAGCCTTTGACTGTGTGGATCACAATAAACTGTGGAAAATTCTGAAAGAGATGGGAATACCAGACCACCTGACCTGCCTCTTGAGAAACCTGTATGCAGATTAGGAAGCACCAGTTAGAACCGGACGTGAAACAACAGACTGGTTCCAAATAGGTAAAGGAATGCATCAAGGCTGTGTATTATCACCCTGCTTATGAAAAACGCTGGGCTTTATAAAGCACAAGCTAGAATCAAGATTGCTAGGATAAATAACAATAACCTCAGATGTGCAGATGACACCACCCTTATGGCAGAAAGCAAAGAACTAAAGAGCCTCTTGATGAAAGTGAAAGAGGAGAGTGAAATAGTTGGTTTAAAAGTCAACATTCAGAAAACTAAGACCATGGCATCTGGTCCCATCACTTCATGGCAAATAGATGGGAAAACAGTGAAAGACTTTCTTTTTTTGGGCTCCAAAATCACTGCAGATGGTAACTGCAGACATGAAACTAAAAGATGATTAACCCTTGGAAGAAAAGTTATGACCAACCTAGACAACATATTAAAAAGCAAAGACATTATTTGCCAACAAAGGTATGTCTAGTCAAAACTATGGCTTTTCCAGTAGTCATGTATGGATGTGAGAGTTGGACTATAAAGAAAGCTGAGTGCTGAAGAACTGATGCTTTTGAACTGTGGTGTTGGAGAAGACTCTTGAGAGTCTCTTGGACTACAAAGAGATCCATCCAGTCCAACCTGGAGGAAATCAGTACTAAATGTTCATTGAAAGGACTGATGCTGAAGCTGAAACTCCAATACTTTATCTACCTGATACGAAGAACTGACTCATTGTAAAAAACCCTGATGCTGGGAAAGATTGAAAGTGGGAAAAGAAGGGGACAACAGAGGATGAGATGGTTGGATGGCATTACCCACTCAATGGACATGAGTTTGAGTAAACTCCAGTAGTTGGTGATGGATAGGGAGGCCTCACATGCTGCAGCCCTTGGAGTTGCAGAGTCTGACATGACTGAGCAACTGAACTTAACTGAACTGATCAGTATTTCATGTTGCATTAGGTGTGTGGCAGGGGTGGGAAGTTGAATTAAGGTAAACTCAGTTCATTTAATATGAATAATCAATAGAATGTGATCAAGAAAGATAGTTCCTCAATGAGTAGAAAACATGAGAAGCATAGTGAGGTCAGAGATACAAAAAAGAGTGATCTCAACTCCTAATTTTTGATTCTAATTCACCTAGAAGTTCAGCTACATCTCACTCCCTGTCCTTAAATAAAGCCTTAAAATGTATTCTTGTGGCCACCGTTTTATTTTTGCATCAATTAGTTTTTTAACTCTAATTGTTAAAAAAATCAATGATTTTTGTTATCTCAAATATGTTCCCATTCCTTGAAATCAAAACTAGAATAAAACACAAGAGCAAGCATGAGACTACTCCTGCCCTCAATAAACTCATGATGTAGCAATGGTAATACAGAAATAAACCAATAGGCAAGGACTTTGCAGTGAAAAAATGCTTCACTTAGACAAAGTACACAACATGATGACAATATATTGGATGGACACTTTTGCCTAGTCTTTATGGGACAAGAGGAAGTTCTCTGATATTTTAAGAGTTTCAGAATTATCTTTATGTTTTATACTGTAGAAGGATGCTTACTCACTCTGATTATAAGATAATCATTTCAGATATAAAATTTTGACCTCCAAAATCACCAAAAAAAAAAGCAGAAAAAAGAAAAATATGGCAGTAAGTAAACTGCAAAAAGAACACTCCTACACACCTATTAAAATGGAAAAATCCAGAACGTTGATAATACCAAATGCTTGCAAGGATGTGGAGCAGTAGGGACTCTTTATTCTTAATTGCTGGTGGGAATAAAAATGGAGTAGCCTCTGTGGAAGACAGCTTGGCTGTTTCTAAATATACTCTTACCATATGATTCAGAATCTTGTCCCTTGGTATTTACCCCAAAGAGTTGAAAACTTACAACCACACAAAACCCTACACACAAATGAGTATAGCAACTTTTTTCATAATTGCCAAGATGTCAATTCAGTAAGTTAATGGGTAAAGTGTGATACATTCAGATAACAGATTATATTTAACACTAGAAAGAAATGAGCAAGCCATTAAAAGATATGGAGAAAATTTAAATGAATATTAGTAAGTAAAAAAAGCCAGACTTAAAAGGCTACATGCTCTGTAATTCCAATTCTGTGACATTCTGGAAAATGCAAAAACCATGGAGTTAGTAAAAAAAAAAAAATCAATAGTTGTCAGAAGTTAGAGAGGAAGAGATGAACAAGTGAAGCAAAAAAGATTTTTAGGGCAATGAAACTATTCTATATGATCCTAAAATGATGGCTACATATAATAATTTTGTCTAAACCCATAGAATATACAACACCAACTGTTATCTCTAAGGTAAGCTGTGGACTCTTAGTTATAAGGATGTGTCAGTATAGATTCATCACTTGTAACATGTACCAGTCTAGTGGCTATACATATAAAGGAGCAGGAAGTGCATAGGATATTTTTATACCTTCCTCTTCAATTTGCTGTAACCTGAAACTATGCTGAAATAAAGCCTACTTTTTAAAAAGATGCATTCACAGTTATGAGAGCTCAAACAAGAAGGCAGAACATCAACTTGCTCAACTCTAGCTGGGAATGTGTGTGACAGACAATGCAAATCTTTTGCCAGTCTGCAAAAATCCACGAATGACTGCAGAAGTGCTATGAGGATAGATTTTGGGGTTACAAATAAGTTTTAGGAAGCAGACAAGTTTGCAAACATGGAATCCATGAATAATGAGAGTTAACTGTACAGCAGCCTCATTCTGAGTTAGTTCTATTGTGATTCCTGACTTACAACATGTATTTTGCTTATGATAGATTTTATCTGTTATCCCTATGATTTTCCTATGAGCAGGTAAATTTTCTTTTCCTCATTAAGCCACTAAAGTAAGTGTTTAATAGATGTGATATTTCACTGTGTTAGGTAGTAATATGTAGTTACCATTTGTTACCTAAATCTTGAATAAGATAGGTTAATATTGGAGTCTTCATTTATCTCACATCAGTGATACATTAAAAAACTATTTTTAATGTATCAATTTTATTTATTTTTAATAAACTCATGAATAATATTTATTTTTGAAGTTTCAGTGGAAATAATAAAATGTAGTATCAATATTACCTGAAATATTTTTTAATTGTAAGATAATTGCTTTACAATGTTGTGTTAGCTTCTGCTATACAACAGTGTGAATCAGCCATAAGTATACATGTATCTCCTCTCTGTTGAGCCTCCCTGCTAACACCCTCCCATCCCACCTCTCTAGGTCATCACATAGCACCAATATGAGCTCCCTGTGCTATACAGCAGCTTCCACTAACTGTTTTACACATAGCAGTGTATATGCGTCAGTGCTGCTCCCTTAATTCTCCCCACACTCCTCTTTTCCCCTTGTGTCCAAAAACATACAGAGTTCACACATAGTCTAAATGCACTGGAGGTTTAAATTCAGCACTGGACATAATTAGACTTCAATTTTTATTATCTTATGATTTCAGTTTCATTGCAATCAAGCCTCAAAATATTATCTTGAAAGGTTGTTGCTGAACCATGAAAGACACCAGGATTTTTGGCCTCTAGATGAGAAGAATTCAATCCAGGGCCTGAGATGAAGCTTGATTGCTCAGAGCTTTTGTGTAATAAAGTTTTATTAAAGTATAAAAGAGATAGAGAAAGCTTCTCACATAGACATCAGAAAGGGGCAGAAATAATACCCCCTTGCTAGTGTTAGCAATGGGGTTATATACCTTTTAATTAGTTATTAAAATGAATCAAAATAAAGATCTTGCTAGACCCACTCCTATAATTTACATTTTACATTTTAAGATAACAGGATTAGCCATAAGGTTTTCCAGCAGGAGAAACTGTCCTTAAGCAGGGTACATTGTTGTTATACAATCCTTAGTACAGAGTTTTAACTGAGTTGTTTGTTGTGTAATCATCAGTTCCAGGCTTAAAGATAAAAACATTTTATGTGACTAAGACTAAGGAAAATAGAGGGAAAAAAAAGTTTGTCCTTTCCTCCTCCTTTAGAATTCCAGACCCCTCTCTCCGTGGGGACCCTCGGACTTCCTATCAACCTGCCTTGGAACTGACTCTCTCAATCTGATGGAGGGAGAGGAGGCAGCCTTAATTTGGAGGACTTCAAGATAATTTTTTCTCCCTTAACTCTTTCAGTAATCAAATATCCCTTTAATGATCTATCTATACTTCCTTCTTGCTTAGCATCTGATAGTCCATCACTTCATCACTCGTGAGTCATGTTGACTCACCGAAGGCAAGTATTAACAGTTTTGAATATTTGTATCTTTGGGTTTACCACAATAAGGAGCAGATACTCATTGAGTTTATTGACTAGAAAATCAGCCTACTTTCTGATCTCTCTACTTAAAATCATTTTTAAAGCAGATCATAATCTTGATACTGGGAACTCTCCTGTTTATATCACTCTCCTGTCCAAATATATTTGGGGAATCTCTGTTGTCTAAATACTACAATTCAAAATTCTCAGCCTGGTATCTCGCACACTCTGTTGCTTGTCTCACTGTCTGACTTCATTTTCTATTCCTCCAAAGTACCTACCCTTACATTTTAGTCAACTAATTTATCCTCTGAATGTATGTTATACTCTTCAATCTGCTTAGATTTGCACAAGCCATTTCAGAAGTCTGAGACGTCCTAATTCCCATCTTTGTATTTCCAAATCCTACCAACCATTTAAAGTCTCCCTCAAATAATATTTTCTCTCCAGGCAGGGAGTGGTGATGGACAGGGAAGCCCGGAGTGCTTCAGTTCATGGAGTCACAAAGAGTTGAACATGACTGAGTGACTGAACTGAACTGAACTGATCCAGGCATAGTTACATATTCTGACCCCTCCTGCACCAGTTCTTTATCTGCACCTTCATCAGAGCACTTCTTCTTAATTTCCATTATTGTTTTGCATGTTACTAACTCACACAACTTCCCCAAGAGTACAGGTCTTTCACTTCCTTGGTTAAGTTTATTCCCAGGTATTTTCTTCTTTTTAATGCAATTTTAAACAGGATCATTTTCTTGCTTTCTCCTTCTGTGAGTTTATTAGTGTGTATAAGAGCAACAGATTTCTATCTATTAATCTTGTATCCTACAACTTTACTAATTCATTTATTAAATCTAGCATTTTTGACAGAGACTTTAGCATTCTCTATATAGAGTACAGGTTTTCCCAGTGGCTCAGTAGCAAAAGAATCTGCCTGCAGTGCAGTAGATGTAGGTGACATGGGTTCAGTATCTGGGTCAGGAAGATGCCCTGGAGGAGGGCATGGCAACCCACTCCAGTATTCTTCTTGGGAAAATCCCAAGGAAAGAGGAGCCTGGCAGGCTACAGTCCATGGGGTCACAAAGAGTTGGACATGACTAAAGTGACAGAGCACATATAAAGTTTCATGTCATCTGCAAAGAAAATGATAGTTTTACTTCTTTCCTTTCAATTCAGATGCCTTTTGTTTCTTTATTCTTTTCTGATTGCTGTGGCTAGGACTTTCAATACTAGGTTGAATGTAAGTGGCAAGAGTAGGCATCCTTGTCTTATTCTTGATTTTAAAGGAAAATCTTTTAGCTTTTCACTTTTGAGTTTAACATTAGCTGTTGGTTTAATAAATGGTCTTTATTATGTTGGGATGTGTTTCCTCCATATCAACTTTGTTGAGATTTTACCATGAATGGATGTTGAATTTTGTCAAATTCTTTTTCTGCATCTATTGTGATAATCATATGATTTTTACTCTTCCTTTTGTTAATATGGTATATCACATGATTGATTTGTGGATACTGAACCATACTTGCATTCCTGGAATAAATCCCACTTGAACATGATGTATGATCCTTTTTACATATTATTAAATTCAGTTTGCTAATATTTTGTTCGGATTTTTTGCATCTATATTCATCAGAGATATTGACCTATGATATTTTTTCTCTTTCTTTTCTTTAATGTTTCTATCTGGCTTTGGTACTAGAATAATAGTGGCCTCATATAACGAGTTTGAGATTATTTCATCCTCTTTGATTTTTTTGGAGTAGTTTGAGCAGAATAAATATTTGTTTTTCTTTATATGTTTGATGGAATTTCCCCTGTGAAGCTGTCCAATCCTGTACTTTGCCTTGATAGGAGTTTTCTTTATTATACATTCACTTTTAGTACTAGTGATTGGTCTATTCAGATTGTCTTTCTTGGATTTAGTCTTGGAATGTTGTATGTTTCTAGAAATTTGTCCATTTCTCCTAGGTTGTCTGATTTGTTAATACTATTATCTTATGATTTTTATATGTCTGTGATATCAATTGTTACTTCTCTACTTTGCTTTATTATTTTGTTTTTTTGAGGCCTCTCTTTCTCTTGATGAACCTAATGTCTCAATTTTATTTATCTTTTCAAAAAATCAGCTCTTAGTTTAACTGACATTTTTAAAATTTTTTGTCTCTATTTCATCTCTTACTTTTATTGGTTTATTATTTTTCTCCTTCTGCTGACTTTGAGCTTTGTTTTTTTCTTCTTTTTCTAATTCCTTTATATAGTAATTTAGGTTGAGACTTTTCTTGTTTCTTGATATAGAGTTGTATTGCTCTAAACTTCCCTCTTACAACTCCTTTGGCTGAATCTCATAGATTTTTCAAAGTTGTGTTTTCATTTTCATTAGTTTCAAGATATTTTCTGATTTCTTCTTTAGTTCCTTCATTGAGCCTTTGGCTTTTTAGTAGTGTGTTGTTTATTCTCTGTTTTTGTTTTCCCATTTTTCATCCTATGATTGATTTCTAGTTTCAAACTGTTGTGATTTGAAAAAAGGCTCGATATAGCAATTTCTATCTTCTTAAGTTTGTTGAGACTTGTTTTGTGGCCTAGCATGTGATCTAACCTCAAGAACATTATATGTATACTTAAAAGAATGTGTATTCTACTCTTTCTGAATAAAATGTCCTGTAGATTTCTATTAATTTCAGTTGACCTATTTGAACATTTAAGACCACTATTGCCTTATTGATTTTTGTATGTGGATGATCTGTCCATTGATATAAGTGGAGTGTTAAAATGATCTATGATTATTGTATTATTATCAGTTTCTACCTTTATGTCCTTTAATATGTGCTTTATATATTTAGGTGCCCCTATACTAGGTGCATATATGTTAATGAGTGTTATATCCTCTTCTTGTATTGGTCTCTTTATCATTATATTATGTCCTTTCTTATCTGTTCTTATAGCTTTTGTTTTAAAGTCTGTTTTGTCTGATATGTATAATGCTGCCCCCACATTCTTGTCATATTCATTTGCATGAAATATCTTTTCCCATCCTCTCATTTTTAATCATTTTAGACACAAATAGACTAAAATTGTGTCTTTAGCCCTGGTGAATCTCTTGTAAGCAGCATATAAAATGAATCTTGTTTTTTAATCCAATCAACCACCCTATGTCTTTTGAATAGAGCATTAGTCACAGTAATGTTTGAAGTAATTGTTGATGAGTATGTGCTTCTTTCCAGTCTGTTATCTCTTTTCTGGTTGTTTATACAATTCTTATCTAGTTTTTTTTTTTTCCTTCTTCTTCTTCTTCTTCTTCTTTTAGTTTCTTCCCTTGAGGTTTGATGATTTTCTTTAAT
Organism: Antilocapra americana; assembly: GCA_007570785.1. Lineage (NCBI taxonomy): Eukaryota > Metazoa > Chordata > Mammalia > Artiodactyla > Antilocapridae > Antilocapra > Antilocapra americana. The sequence goes on from ML661355.1 coordinate 370,990, forward strand.
GCTATGCTTATGTTCCTTTTGCTCTAGATTTTGTGTATCTGTTATAGGTTTTTGATTTGTGGTTTCCATGAAGTTCATGTATATTGCCCTATATCTGCATGTTTTAAATTAGATAGTCATTAAAGTTCTCTGTTCAGTGGCTACACCAACCTTTAGGGTGTAGCCCAATTTAGGGGTCAAAATTGGTTCCCGGAATGCTGGAGCAGAAGCCCTGAAGGTTAGGTCTGATCGGTTTTGTTTTTTAACCTCTCCCTCTTAACACTGGCACTCTCAACCCAGACAGGAGTAGCGGTGGAGTAAGAAGGGCTAGAAAAAGTGCTTGGTGTGAGTCTGGGTCTAGGCTATGTATCTTCGGCCCTAGTCAAAGTCCTGGACTGCCTCTGGTGCCTCTGTAAATTGCCAGTAATGGCTTCCACTGCCTTCCTCAGATGCCATTCCAGGTCTGAGCTAGTTCCATCCATCACAGCTGAATTCTCCCTCCAGCTTCTGTCAGCTGAATCACATCCTACTGTAAAGCTGTGGCATGAAGCTCCTGGGACCAGAGTGGGCACTCAGTTCAGGCTGGAGCATGTGCTGGGGCCATCAAGGGAAACTTTCCAGAATCCTGGGCAGTTTCAATCTGACTTCTCCACCTTCTTTTGAAAGCTAACAAATGTGTGCATGTTCTTTACCAGCAGAGTTTAGGTTTCTTACAGTTCTCCTTTTAGTCCTACTGATTTTCTAATCAGCTAAAGAGACCTGTCTTCCTGGTGTCAGACTCTGGACCTGGGGTGTCCAATATGTGACTCAACCACTCATGCCCAGGAAATATGTCTCTCCATGTAATCTCTCACTCCCCCACTTCCTCTGTGTCTTCTCCCAGCCTAATCAGTTCTCGTGCCTTCCAACTTGGTTCTGGGTGTATCTTTCTTACAACCTTGATTGTATAAAATAAGAGTCTTTCTCCCAGTCCCATTAGTTTTCGGTAAGAATTATTGCATGTGTAGATGCACCCTTGTTGTATTCCTGTGGGAAGGTAAGCTCTGTGTCCTCCTACTCTGCCATCTTGATCTCTCCCTTACAATGAAAGATTTTACAAAATCAGAAGAAATAGTAAATACATTTAATTCCAAACTGCCTTCTCTATAACTGATAATTTAATTTTACTTGTGAGGTTAAAAAGATCACAAAGTGAAGAAAGGAAGGAAGAGGGGGAGGTTGAGAAAAATAGAAGGAGGAAGGAGTTTTGTGAGGAAGTCTGTATCGCTAATTTATAGTAAACCACATTCCAGTGATAGTAGAAAACAATTGAGAATGTTAAATCATGATCCACTATTTCCCAACTGTAAAATTTTAGGCAAGTCATAGAAAATATAGAATATTTCTACAATTCCAAATTTATGGAGGAAGAAAAAAGATCAGGGAACTTGATTGTACTTTAAACTCAGAAATTTCTCTTTTAATATCATGTTGAATGAAGGAAAAATTTTTCTGCCAAGAAAAAGTTTTCTGACTTTTAACCTTAATTTTCTCACAGATGGAATAGGAAAAGAAGCCCTCTGGAGGATTTTTCAAATGCAGACATATTTTACTTCTCAGACATTGTTAATGGGAATGTTGTAATATAGAATTTTCTTTTGTTTCTTTCTTTAAAAAATATTCCTGAGAAGCAAACTAATGCAATACTTTAAAATGCAATAATATAAAAAATGCCCCACTTCAGGCTTTCAGGGCTGGAATCAAAGTTTCTCATAGGTGACTTCCCATCATGTAGGGCAAAGGTTCATCAATGTAAATCTTTCAGAGATTGAAATTTATTTTTATTTTCCCAGAGGTTTCTGAGAATTGGTCTGTTATTGCTCTTTGACTGTCTTCAGAGATGGTGTGACCTGGTGTGTGACCCTCAGCATATTAAAATTCTGAGACAATGAGTTTAAAAAAGAAAATTCCACAATTTATAGGCTTTCATTAAAAGACACAGGGTTGTAAATAAGATGATTTTTTTAAAATAGAAATAGAAGAAGAGACATTCTTAGAGGATATTATTGAGGTCCTCATTATCCCTTGTGTACTCCTGTCCTATATGCTTCTCTGTTTGCTGCCTGGTGACCTCCATCCAAAGGCTCCTTCTATTATAATATGATTGTGTTATTGCTCTGTTTTGAATTCCCCAGTAATTCACTTTGTCTATGGGAAAAAAAATCTAAATTTTGTTTTATGTCTCCTAGTGAGTTGTATGTGAGCCTTTCCACTGTCCTTTTTGTCTTAAGCTGTAGTAATATGAGCTTCCTGTCCTTCCCTCAAATGTGACAGTCTTACTCATGCCTCCCATCAAGTTTCCCTTAGCTTTCTTCACTTTGGAAAAGCTCTTCTATTCCAAACTTCATCTAATTCCTGTTGTACTTTGTCTTTGTTATTATTAACTTGTAACAAGCCACATCTTGTCCAGGCCTTGTACTAACATTTTCTCCTTTGTGAGGCCTTAACTACCCAGGTTGTCATAGACATGCTTTCTTATATACCTTTCTGTGGGAGGTTGAATAGTGCCTCCCTCCTAGGATATCCAGGTCCTGATCCCTGGAATCTATGAATTTTACTTTATATGACAGATATGATTTTGCTGATTAAGTTATTCTGTATCATCCAAGTGGAGGCAAAAGAAGGCTATGTAGTGACAGATACAGAGATTAAAGTGATGTGCCTTAAAGACGGAGAAAGGGGTCATAAGCCAATGAATACAGGCAGCCACTAGGAGCTGGAAAAGGCAGGAAAATTAATTATTCCCTAGAGATTTGGGGGGGGAGTGCAGCCTTGCCAACCCTTTGATTTTAGGCCAGTGAAACCCATTTCAGACTTCTAGTCTCCAGAGCTACAGAAAATAAATTTCTTATATTTACACCACTGTTTGTTTCAGTTGCAATAGGAAAGTAATACATTTTCTCTGCACTGTGTATTCCTCCATTTTAGCGATTGTTTCATGATTAATAGCCATTTAGTTGCCTTGTGAATAAACCCTTTATTTGCTGTAAACCTTGGCATCTCAGTGTTTGACTTGCTGTGTCAGGCAAAAAGAACCTGGTTCCATAACATTAGCATTTGTGAGCATTTGTGCTCACTTGCTTCAGTCATGTCTGGCTCTTTGCAACTCCTTGGACTGTGACCTGCCAGGCTCTACTGTCCCTGGGATTTTCCCGTTAGGAGTACTGGAATGGGTTGCCATTTCCTTCCTTAGCAATTACCAACTATCTTTTCCTTTGAGAACAAGTTACATTTTCCTGGTTCTTGGTGTGTCAGGTAATGTTTAGATCATATACTGGATATTATAAATGTTGTGTTGTGGATTATATGGATTGTTACACTCCTTCAACAAATGTTGATAGTTTTGTCAGACAGTTAATTCAGATAGATGAAAATTGCTGACCATCCCTACCTATGTTTGGCAATAGTTCAGCTCTGAGTTCATTTACTTAAGCTTCTGTTGCTTTACTTAAAGGTCTCCATTGCTTATAATCATCTCTGTGCAAGCCTGATTCAGGATCAGCTAGTGATTTCCTTCTCTGCCTCTCTCCACTCTGGGGTTCTTTTATCACTCTCTAGTGGTTATGGTTATCCTTAGGCTCCGTCCTCTGGGTTAAGAGATAGCTTGTTGTTTTAATCATAACTGTAACCATCTCTTCAATTTGGCTGACCTCAGGCCAAAGCTGCAGCAAAATAAGGAACTCTATTCATTTGCTCAAAGTTTCTACTCTCCCTCCAAAAAATGCCTGCTTATTAGTCTCTAGAACCCTCCAGACCTTTCCATTGGGTTTTTTGGAGGGTGGGGGGTTTGTTTTCTTGGATTTTTTTTTTTTGCATTTTGGCCTGGTTAATGACTGTTCTTTGTGGGAAAGTTAGTTTCTTAAAAGCACACTCTTCAATATGAGGAGTGTTTTAATGTTATTTTCAGAAAAAAAAATCTAGATGTATTAAATAACTGCTACTTAAGCTCTATATTGTTTTACATGAACTTGAAGTTGTCAAGCACAATTCATGATCTGCTTTCACAGGTATTAGGTTGCCTTTTGCTCTAGAAATTCAACAGTTTCTATGCCTATAATAATTCAGAACTCTGGATAGCAGTGTGCTTGCTTAAAGCTACTACTGTGTCTGTGTTAAAAGTGGGAAGGTTCTGTGATAATTTTGCAAATGGATGAAAATACTAGTGGGCTTACTTTGAACTCTCCCTGGGTGTTAATTGCTCTGTATTTGTGAAGGCAGCAGGGGGGAGGGAAGTTGGCAAGAAAAAGTAAGAGCGGCCAACATTGCCTTCTCTTTTCTCTGTGCTATAGTGAAAAGAGGATGAGACATCACAGAAAGATGAAAATCTTTTGGTTTGCCCTGAATCAGGCCAGCAGGCTTGATGACTCAGGGAAGGCATTGATGGGTACAATGTTAGAAGAAGAAAGTAACAGCAAGGGCAGGTTATGAACATATTGTTCTGCCTGTAAAATAGCTACTTGCCTACTTGCCTGGTACAAAGAATGATTTATCCAGGCAAGAATGCCCTGTAGGGAAGTGGATCAAAGGAGAAAACCAACAAGAGATGAACCAGAGCAGGGCTTCTCAAACTTTAATGTGTAAGCCAATTTCCTGGGGGACTGTGTTCAACTGCAGGTTCGGACTCAAGAGTTATGGGTGGGCCTGAGATTCTGCATTTCTCACAAGCTCAGGGTGATGCAGGTGCTGCAAATAGCAGTGAGCCAGAGGCTTTCCTATAGCAGCATTTTACCTAGAGCTGACCCTGGTGCCAGGTGAGAAGAATTAAATGATGATTTCATTTATTTTACTGCCAGGAAAAATTTCATGGGGGAAAGCAAAAATATTTTTGCTTGGTTGGTCAATTTTTGTGCATATTCAAAGTATGATGCTAATTTATTCCAGGGAATAACACTTACGAAGCTCCCACTCATTCTGATGGCGGTGCAACAACACAGCTTGTTATGTGTTGTGAGGTGTCAACAGCTGTGTTATTGATGCTAATGCAATGTCCCTCACTAATAATTAGCATCAGCTACTATTTTAAATTTGAGACTATTTTACCCTGATATTCTTTTTGGTACATTTTTCATTGTAGTTTAAATCTTTGTGTTTTTTTTTTCTTTCCTGTGCATAAAGAAATGAGCATCTATTCCTATTTGTAATTAAGCATGAGTTTTATGTTATAGTTTACTCTAGTTTTTAATATTTATGATTACCAATCACTGAGAAAAATTAATAGTCTATATTTTGCTTTGTAGCTATAGTCTCTGAAATACAAATTGAGACTGGTAGAAAAGCAAAGGATTACCCTGCTTTATTTGGGTATGAAAAACAGTCTGGAGATCAAGGACACAAAAATGTTAGAATATTAAGCATAAGAGTCTTATGATGGTTTGGTAGGACGATGGAAAATAATATTAGAGAAATAATACCAGGGATATTTGATAAACATGATTGGCTAATCTTTAAAATGTGAAGTCAAAAATAGTCTTGAAAATTTATCTGACACTCCTGCATTTAAATCAGCCTGATCTTAGCATTGTCCAAATAGAACTCAATCAATTTGTCTTTAATTCCACAGTGTATTTTACCCTAAAAAATTAGATGCAGATTGAGGATTTATACTTCTCATTCAACAAATATTCTGTTATTTCTACAATACATTTTTTAAATTCCTTTTTAAAACAAAATTTGGCTACACCTCATGGTGATAATTTTGCCCAATGTTGGATAAGGTAAGTGTTTTGAGCAGGTTGATGGTAGGCTAGGCTAAGCTTTGGTGTTCAGGAGGTTAGGTGTATTCAGTACATTTTTGACTTAAGATATTTCAGCTTACAATTGATTGATTAGGATGCAACCCCATCATAAGTTGAGGAAGATCTGTGATTTAGTATGAATATCCTGTAAGAACAAGAACATCCAAGAAATTTAATAATAACTCAATGGGAAATGTAGCTTTTAGCTTTCTCTACATTGAAAATGAGGTTGGAATGGATGTTTACTGGACCTAGGTACATTAGCTTTCATTTTTAAGTTCAAGAAATGCCTTCTCTTATATAAGGGTTGACTTTGATGTCTAATACTGTCACTATCCTGTCAGTCCCTGAAGGTGAATTTTCTCCTCAATTCCTTTCAAAATCATTTTCCTTCTGGAAAGAAATTACCATAAATGTAGCAATTTATTCCTATGATGTCCTGAGAATAAACTCAGCGTAAGTTGAACTTGCAGTGCCAAGTCAGACTCTGACAGAACACATCTGTTTGGTGTCAGCAGCTGTTGGCTTTGGCCATGGAATTCTTTTACAAACAAATGAACAAGGATAAAATGGTATGTTTTTGTTTACACGTTTGGTCTTAATGAAGTCCATAAATAATAAGAATGGAAGTAAGTATACTCTGTTTATTGCCTCTATTACTTCTGTAACTGATTCTGAAGCATAGTAATTTTAAAAAATTCAGAAAGAAAACTAAAATAATTTGTTTTCTTTTATACTTTTAATTTATAAATTCAACTGAAATTCCTCTGTGAAATTGAGTTGCAGAGTCACAACCCAGAACCATAACTAAGTACAATCTCTTTTATATTATTCATGTCTAGAGAGAATATGTTTAAAAACATATAAAATTGCTTGTTAACCCACTTTAAGAGCAGTTTGAAATGCAGGGAGAGAAATGCAGAGACTTATGAAACAGAAATAAACAGCTTCCTGGGTTGATTTCCTCTTAATAGCATTATTCAAAATAATGGAGTTCTTTTGGAGATGTAATTACTGGCAAGTCAAATTTCCACATTTCAGTTTTTCAAATGACACTAGTGTTCCATAAGCCTAAGTAAGAGCATTTCTGGAAAAGTTTAAAGCCCATTCTTAGATGTTTCTTTGGCTGTCCCAAACCTGGAACTTCCAATACAATGATGAAGAGGCTTTTATTTCATTCTTTTCTTGTAAGAATTTAGAATGAATCCAGATTAGACTTCTCACTGTTTTCATTTTCTTCCTAGAAAGTTAAAAATTCTGAGCTAGAAATTTCTGAAATTAAAAAAATAATAATAATGATAAGAAAAGTGGTTCATGAAGAAGTCACTCATCTTTGAGGGCTGAGGCATCATCTATGGTCTCCTCATGCAGTTTAGAAAATGTCTACTGATCATTGATTGCATTCTTTAATGACTATGCATGATGAGCTAATAAATAATATTAGTGTTTGCAAAAGAAAAATTATTATATAAGCCAAGAAAAATTATTGTGCTCATCTTCTCCTGTGAGAACTCCAAAATTACAACTTGCTGTTGAACAAACATCAACAGGAGAATGTTGGATCCCACCAAAAAAAGATGCTCCACATCCAAGGGCAAAGGAGAAGCCCCAGCAAGATGGTAGGAAGGGCAAAATTGTCTTTAGAAACAAACCTCGTACCACCAGAGATGCTCAGAGGAATCAAATAAAACTTGTGTGCACCAGGACCCAGAGAACCCACAGAGACTGAGCCAGAACTGTGGTTGACTGTCTCCTGTGGAGGTCCCGGTCAGAAGTGGACTGCTTCAGGGGCAGGGGCTCTGGGTACAGTAGACCTGTGTAAGATATAAGCCTTCTTGGAGGAGGTCGCCATGAGCCCCACCACAGAGCCACCAGAACGTACACAGGACTGGGCAAACAGACTCTTGGAGGGCACAAACAAAAAAAGCTCTGCATCAGGATCCAGGAGAAAGGAGCAGTAACCCTACAAGAAACTGACCCAAACAGTCCCCTGAGTATCCAGGAATCTCCACTGGAAGCATCCATCAGTGGTGGCCTGCTGCAGGGTTGGGGGCACTGACTGTACCAGCGCATGCATGGGACATCTTGAAGGAGGTTGCCATTATCTCCACCATAGTTTGGCCTTCCTCATAGAAAAGGGAGGGAAGAAGCCCCATCTATCAACAGAAAATTGGAGTAAAGATTTACTGAGCATGGCCCCACCCATCGGAACAACACTGTTTTCTCTTCAGTCAGTCTCTCCCATCAGGAAGCTTCCATAAGCCTCTTATCCTTCTCCATCAGAGGGCAGACAAAAAGAAAATCACAATCACAGAAAAATAACCAATCTTATCACATGGACCGCAGCCTTGGCTAACTCAGTGAAACTATGGGCCATGCCGTGTAGGGCCACCCAAGATGGACAGGTCATGGTGAA
>ML661355.1:409158-472890 GCA_007570785.1 Antilocapra americana
CATGGTCTATAGACTCCAAACCTGTTGCCTCTGCTAGCTTAAGCGTCTTCTGTTTGCTGGTCTTTTATGTGTCTCTTCAGCGCTCTGGAGTTTGCCCTGCTCCTGCTGAGTGCGCTTCCCCCGCCCCTTCTGCTCGGCTCTCTGTCCTCCGCCCGGTGCAGTTGGGGAGTGCGGCTTCTCCCCTCCCCCGGCCCAACCGCTCGGCTTTCCCGATGTGCAGCTAAGCATGTCTTCTTAGGTGTGCAGAGCTCCGATCCGTCCAGAATCCCCAGTAGTCTTGGTTAGCACCTAGCTCTGTGCGCAATTTGGCTGCGGAAGCCTCGCCGGGGCTGGGCTATGCCCGCTGGTCTCGGGCAGGGTTTGGGTCTGTCCGCAGCCCGAAGGTGCCCAGCTCCGCCCAGCCGGCCGCCTCCCTGCCGACTCCGCCTCACCCTTTGGTCTCGCTGAGGCTGGGTTATGCCCGCTGCACTCGGGCGGGGGCTGGGCCGGTCCGCAGCCCACAGGCGCCCAGATCTCCTCGGCCGGCCACCTCCCTGCCGACTCCGCACGCCCTTTGTTCTGTGCCACCGGCCGGCCGCCTCTCTGCCGACTCCGCACGCCCTTTGTTCTGTGCCACCCGGCCAGCCGCCTCTCTGCCGACTCCACACCTCTCCTTGTTCTGCGTGGGTCTGGCAGGGGGGCTCTTCCTGGGGAAGGCTACTTCTCAGTCTATCTCCGGTTAGCCCCCTGGGTTGGGTCGCTCAGGCTGCTCCGTTCCCTGAGCGCGCGGCCCGCCCCTCCCTGAGCAGTCCGCTTTGGCTAGTGGAGGGGGGGGCGGGGGCGTCCGCCGCTGCCGCTTCCCTGTGCCTTCCAGCCAGAGACGTAGCTTGCAGGGCTTAATTATTAATCTGCTTTTACTCCCAGCTATCTTGCTCTCCAAGATTCACCGCAAATCCGCCCCAGAGAATGCTCCCTGGTATTCGGACACCTTTCTCCTCTTTTTTTTTTTCCTCTTTATTCCAGACTCCCCTTCCGGGATGGATCCCCGCCCCCAACTCTGTCTCTCCCTTTACTTTTTTCTCTCTCTTTTTTCTTTTGTCCTACCTCCTCTCTTCGGCAATGGGCCGTCCCTTCAGATGCCCGATGTCCTCTGCCAGCATTTAGATCTTGTTTTATGGAGTTTGCGCGGTCTTTAAAAGTTCTTTTGGTGTATTTATTGGGGAGAGAGTGGTTTCCCCGTCCTATTCCTCCGCCATCTTAGTTCTCCTCCCATTGCTATCCTTTATTAAGCCAATTAAGTACCATGTTGTGCCTGCCCCAAATGTAATTATTAATATTACCTCCTACATATACACATCTAAATTCACAAAAGCTCAATATGCATTTGACAAGCTAGTAAATACTAAAATACTAAACAAAAATGTGCTTTAACACCTACGCATGTGGACTGCTGCTGCAGTAACTAAACGTTTCTGGTAATGAAAGGTATTTATCCTATTTGATAATTCAGTTAAATCATTTCAAATGTTGAATTTGAAATATTGATTTCCCCAATCCTATATGCCTTTCCTTGATAATATGAACATGACCCTTTGATTCCTTAGGCTCATGGCACAATGCCACATTAAATATCTTTCTAACTGCAAACTTGATTTTTCATCACATTCAGGCGTATGTTTGTGCATTATACCTGTCAGAGTATTCTGGCCGTTGTTCCTTTGGAACTTGGATGTGTTTGATGATCTGCACAATCAAATATTTAAAACACCTGATAGCAAAAAGTAAAAGTTAAAGTAGCTCAGCTGTGTCTGACCCTTTGCAACCCATGTACTATACAGTCCATGGAATTCTCTAGGCCAGAATACTGGAGTGGGTAGCCTTTCTCTTCTCCAGCGGATGTTCCCAACCCAGGGACTGAATCCAGGTCTCCTGCATTGCAGGCAGATTCTTTGCCAGCTGAGCCACAAAGGAAGCCCAAGAATATTGGAGACTAGCCTATCCCTTCTCCAGGGGATCTTCCTGACTCAGGAATTGAACCAGAGTCTCCTGCATTGCAGGCAGATTCTTTACCAACTGAGCTGTCAGGGAAGCCCAACAAGAAGTAAGACACCAGCCAATTGGAACAGACACCTGAAGGAACCCTGGGGCTGGGTGCTGGAGCCCCACCTACTGGCCCAAGCTATAACACTTTAGCTAAAGGAGGATTGTTGGATGTATATAAAGCTACTGTATCATGGCAGCCAAGGCAATGGTAGGGGATGACAATCAGGATCAGGATGGCAGCTTTAACCAACTGGAATGAGGGAGTTCAATATCAGTGCATACCTGCTGAGTTTCAGCCTTGGTTTTTTGTCTATTCAGGAGCCAGTAGAAAAGATAATAACTGTTTAGATGTTTAGAATTGTGTGTTAGAGTAGCTAACACTCAAATTCTAACTATAAATTCTTTAAGTTTGCAAAATTGCATTTGAAATTAAACAGTTACTAAGAGGACAGGTTCTAGTTAGAGCAGAATTCACTCTTTTGTTATAAGAGAATTAATGTGTTGCCTGGAAGGTAAGAGACATGAATACACAGACTGACCTTCAGAAGTCAGATAGGAGTTGGGGGTCTTTTCCTAACTGACCCATCTTCCTGAGTCCAAGTGATAAATAGGAATGAGTTCTGCATGGGGAATGAGGAGTGTGGAGGTAAGAACATTCCAGAAAGAAGGAGCATTTTGTGAAAAGGCACAGAAGGGAGAAATATTATGCTATGCCAACTTTAGACAACCCTCAAGCAGATTAGACTTGCTGGAACAGTGGGGATCAGCACGGTCTCAGGCAGGGTTTGTGAGACAAGGTGCAAAGGTATAAAGGAGTTGGGTATAAAAAGGTCATAATGAGAAAAATGCAAGTTCATTCATTCCAAGGCAATTGTGATCATAGGATATGGAGCAAAAAGTAAGAAATTTGCCTCAATACAGAGGATAAAGGCAAATCATTGTGGACCTCCACATGGGGCTCAAAGGAGATGAGTTTCCCATATGGACAAAGACAGGAATTGCCTCTTTTCATTTGTAAAATCAGAACTTTCCACAACTTTTATTACAGAAAGTTTCCTATCAATTCAGTTCAGTTCAATCGCCAGTTGTGTCTGACTGTTTGCGACCCCATGGACTGCAGCACACCAGACTTCCCTGTCTATCACCAACTCCTGGAGCTTGCTCAAACTCATGTCCCTTGAGTCGGTGATGCCATCCAACCATCTCATCCTCTGTCATCCCCTATAGTAGTTTCCTATAGAAGATATTTATAAGCAGTGAATGGCCCTGGGGCAGTACTGGTGTGAAGCTTTATGGTTGAGTCAATTCATATTAATTGCTTAAAAAAATACAAAGAAAACTAGTCTATGGGCAAGAAGTCACAATATTAGAGGCTCTCCCAGAGTCCTATAAATATCTATTCAGTCTCCTCTATCTGAGTCATAACCGAGGCCACAAATGACATGAAAATTTCCTTCCAGTGTGACTTTCTCCTTCCAGCGAGATTCAGTCAGGAGCTGCCAGCCCATGATGGCCCAGTGATCAGAACCCATTTGCAACTGAAGCTCAGTGTGTATGACACTGTAGGCATGAGATACAGAGGCCTGCTTCATGATCAGACTAGCAAGGAGTTAATCGTCTTCTCTCTAGCTTCCAGCATTAGCACCTCTGATGAAAATTTGGAGACGCTGAGTCATTGAAGGAGAGGAAACATCCCTTGAGAAAGTTAAGTGTGAACCAATTAGTTTCCCAATGCAAACTTTACCAGAAATATTGCTTTGTTTCCTAAATGCTAATAGGTTTGTGATGCGGGTTGTAAAAATGAGATAATTAGATTAATAGTTTACTTTTAACTATTTTGCAAACTTTTTAACTGTAATAATTATTTGCGTCAGTAGAAAGAAGGAAAGTAGGACTTAAAATGATCCTTTCACTGCAGCAAAGTAGGACTTAATTAAAATAGTCCTTTCATTGCAATGCCTAATAAAATTTAGGTTTCCTAATAAAATTATTAAAAATGATTGTATACAAAATGCATCAAATATCAGTCCACATACCATCCAATATATGTGGACTGATATTTGACCCAACTTGGATGTATGACGTATATTCTGTTTCCCTTTCATACCATTATCATGTTCCAGATACCTTTCTAAGAGCTGGTCTGATCTCTGTCTAACCTTTCTCACTTCCCATTTAATGGAAGAGAAAACTGAGGCAATGGAAGAGCACTTCTCCCAAAGAAATCAGTCTGTTCTAGTGGATGTGGGTCTAAGTTCTAAGTACTGACTTTTTTTTTTACCAGGCATTAGGGCAGCTGGTTCAATCCACACAGGGGTTCCCACAGGTATCTTTTGCCTCATCTGGTCTTTAATGATCTTCCATATAGTTCCTGTCTCTGCAAACCCTTGGCCTTTTGAACTTAATATGCACTGGCTCTGGCTACTTCTGTGACCACATCTAGAAGGATCAAGACTCATGACCTTTTTTTTCATGCCAGATCATCTAAAATTTCATCTGCTTGACAAACTTTTGAGGTATTTCTTTATTAAAGTCTTGTTACTGCAATACTGAGAAGTCATTCATTCATTTAACTTAATATGCTTTAGGCACCTTCTATGTTTATATGGGAACACTATACTAGATACTAGGGAAATAGTCATTAAATATGCTTGCAGGAAACTTGAATTCTAGTAGGGGTATACAGGTGATAAATAGTTACTAAGATGATGACAAGGGCTGTTGAACCCTTCATTATTTATACTCTCATCACTTAGCTTGGAAGTTTCCAAACAAAGAACCTCAAATATGAACTTGTGTTTTGGCAATGAACCCAAGAATCTGGAGTGAGGGACTGAAAAGAATAGAACAGGATAGGATAAATAGTCAATATAAGCATGCAGAATCAAATTGGTTGCCACAGTGAGCATCTGAAGTTCAATTTTGTCTGTATTTTCTGAGGTTATAGTATGTCTTTTAGATTTTCCATTTAAGGTTTGAAAGGGAAATGCAGGTATACATTGGCTTCTGCTCCTTGTTAATTGAGCCCCTCTGCCCTTTGAGGCTGCACATGCCTGCCTACCAAATAATACTAAGATGCTGTCATTGTGCTGTGAATTGAGATTCACATGAAACTGTTCAATGAAGCTATGGATAGAAGCAGAAGTGAGTCCAAAATGAGGAGATAGGACAAAGAAGTGTTTGATATATCAAACTATATAGTTTGATATAGCTCATCCTCATTCAACTTAAATATGTTAATCTTTAAGATTGCCTTTCCAATATCTGCCTGTTTTTTTTTTTTACTTCATTGATCCCTAGATGATACAATAATTGAAGGGAGAAGATGTATCACATTTATCCTGGTATAGCTAACCCTTAGCATGGTGTTTGGGATTTAGAGAATACTTATTTTTTACTGGGAAGCATGCATGCAACTGTGCCTAGAGGTCTTTTGGGTCTGCCTCTCTCATGAACGGGGGACAGAAATAAAGACTAATCATGGGAAGGGACTTGGTTAAATGCATTCATCCACTTGATGAAAGAGGAAGGAATAATTCATAAGTATGACCTCTTAGCCACAAATCTTCATTGTGCTATGATGATTCCTTGAGTAAGCTCTTCTCAGTGGTAACTAGACACAGTTTTTAACATCATGAGATAAAAAGACATTACTTTCTGAGCACATACTTAGGTTTTAAAATTATAAAAGTTTATAAAATTTATCTGTTTTGACACATAAATTTGGAAATCTCAGCAGTGGCCACAGGACAGGAAAAGGTCAGTTTTCATTCCGATCCCAAAGAAGGCAATGCCAAAGAATGCTCAAACTATCACACAATTACACTCATCTCACACACTAGCAAAGTAATGCTCAAAATTCTCCAAGCCAGGCTAAAACAGTACATGAACAGTGAACTTTCAAATATTCAAGCTGGATTTAGAAAAGGCAGAGGAACCAGAGATCAAGTTGTCAACATCAACTGGATCATCGAAAAATCAAGAGAGTTCCAGAAAAACATCTGCATTTGCTTTATTGACTATACCAAAGCCTTTGACTGGGTAGATCACAACAAATTGTATAAAATTCTCCAAGAGATGGGAATACGAGACCACCTGACCTGCCTCCTGAGAAATCTGTATGCAGGTCAAGAGCAACAGTAGGAACTGAACATGGAACAACAGACTGGTTCCAAATCGGAAAGGAGTATGTCAAGGCTGTATATTGTCAACCTGCTTATTTAACTTATATACAGAGTATATCATGAGAAATGCTGGACTTGATGAAGCACAAACTGGAATCAAGATTGCTGGGAGAGATATCAGTAACCTCAAATATGCAGATGACACCATGCTTATGCAGAAAGCAAAGATGAACTATAGAGCCTCTTGATGTAAGTGAAAGAGGAGAGTGAAAAAGTTGGTTTAAAACTCAACATTCAGAAAACTAAGATCATGGCATCTAGTCCCATCACTTCATGGGAAATAGATGGGGAAACAGACTTTATTTTCTTGGGCTCCAAGTTCACTGCAGATGGTGACTGCAGCCATGAAATGAAAAGACGCTTCCTCCTTAGAAGAAAAGCTGTGACTAACCTAGACAGCATATTAAAATGCAGAGACATTACTTTGCCAACAAAGGTATGTCTAGTCAAAGCTATGGTTTTCCAGTAGTCATGTATGAATGTGAGAATTGGACTATAAAGAAAGCTGAGCACTGAAGAATTGATGCTTTTGAACTGTGGTGTTGGAGAAGACTCTTGAGAGTCCCTTGGACTGCAAGGAGATCTAACCTGTCCATCCTAAAGGAAATCAATCCTGAATATTCATTGGAAGGACTGATGCTGAAGCTGAAACTCCAGTAGTTTGGCCACTGATGGGAAGAACTGACTCATTTTAAAAGACCCTGATGCTGAGAAACATTGAAGGTGAGAGGAGAAGAGGGTGACAGAAAATGAGATGTTTGGAGCATCACCAACTCAATGGACATGAGTCTGAGTAAACTCCGGGAGCTGTTGATGGACAGGGAGGCCTGGTGTGCTGCAGTCCATGAGGTCACAAAGAGTCAGACACGACTGAGCAACTGAACTGAGCTGACATATAAATAACATATTCATATTATATATTTTTCATTATAAGATGCAAACCTGAAGTCCAGTCTAATGAAGAACATTTCCTGGCCGACCAAATTAATTTAGAAAATTATCATATCTCCATGTGTTCCCACCAACTTTACTCCATCATTTTTTGTTATCCCCTGATAGAACTTGGGCTTCCCTTGTGGCTCAGATAGTAAAGAATTTACTTGCAATGCGGGAGACCTGAGTCTGATCCCTGGGTTGGTAAGATTCCCCTAGAGGAGGGCATGGCAACTAGCTACAATATTCTTGCCTGGAGAATGATAGAACTTAAATCCAAGTAAGGGTTGGAATGATTAAAGTTGTACATTGAAAAACAATTTAAAAATGTATTTTGTTTCATTATAAGATGCAACAAAATAAAATTGAATTGAGGGAATGTTTTAGAAGAAGAAAATATAAACAAATGATTAAGAACAAAATGTAATTTATAAAGCAATGTGGCAATTTTTAATCAAGTTAGGTATTCTTATAAATCATGGCCCATAAATCCTACTCTTGAGTATTAAACTTAGTTAGCTTCTCATAAAGATTCATAGGGGAAATGTGTGAAAACATTATACAGCATTGTTAGTGTGGTAATGGAGAGCTACAGAAAATTTACTGTCTCTCAACAGAGGAATGGATTAATGTATTGGTTTGAACACCAGTACAACTGCACTAAGAAGAGTGAAACTATTATAAACAAGGTGGCTTAAATAAGGCAGAATTAATGCATCTATATCTGAGTTTCAGCTCAGTTTAATCACTCAGTTGTGTTCAACTTTTTATGACCCCATGGACTTCAACATGCTAGGCTTCCCTGTCCATCACCCAATCCCTGAGCTTGCTTAAACTCATGTCCATCATGTCGGTGATGCCATCCAACCATCTCATTCTCTGTCATTCCCTTCTCCCACCTTCAATTTTTCTCAGCATCAGGGTCTTTTCAAATGAGTCAGTTCTTCGCATCAGGTGGCCAAAGTATTGGAGCTTCAACTTCAGCATCAGTCCTTCCAATGAATATTCAGGACTGATTTCCTTTAGGATGGACTGGTTGGATCTCTTTGCTGTCCAAGGGACTCTCAAGAGTCTTCTTTAACACCACAGTTCAAAAGCATCAATTCTTTGGTGCTCAATTTTCTTTATAGTCCAACTCTCACATCCATACATAACTACTGGAAAAACCATAGCTTTGGCTAGATAGACCTTTGTTGGTAAAGTAATGTCTCTGTTGCTTAATATGCTGTCTAGGTTGGTCATAGCTTTTCTTCCAAGGAGCAAGTGTCTTTTAATTTCATGGCTGCAGTCACCATCTGCAGTGATTTTGGGGCCCCCCAAAGTTAAGTCTCTCACTGTTTCCCCACCTATTTGTCATGAAGTGATATGATCAGATGCCATGATCTTAGTTTTCTGAATGTTGATTTTTAAGCCAACTTTTTCACTCCTTCACTTTCATCAAGAAGCTCTTTAGTTCATCTTCACTTTCTGCCATAAAGGTGATGTCATCTGCATATTTGAGGTTTTGATATATCTCCCAGCAATCTTGATTCCAGCTTGTGCTTCATCCAGCCCAGTATTTCTCATGATATATCCTGCATGTAAGTTAAATAAGCAGGATGACAATATACAGCCTTGACGTACTCCTTTCCTGATTTAGAACCAGTCTGTTGTTTAATGTCCAGTTCTAACTGTTGCTTCTTGACCTGCATGCCGATTTCTCAGAAGACAGGTCAGGTGGTCTAGTATTCCCATTTCTTAAAGGATTTTACACAATTTGTTGTGATCTTCACAATCAAAGGCTATGGTGTAGTTGGTAAAGCATAAGTAGATGTTTTTATGGAACTTTCTTACTTTTTCAATGATCTGGCGAATGTTGACAATTTGATCTCTGGTTCCTCTGCCTTTTCTAAATCCAGCTTGGACATCTGGAAGTTCCAGAATCACATACCACTGATGCCAGGCTTGGACAGTTTTGAGCATTACTTTGCTAGTGTGTGAGAGGAGTGAGTTTCAGTAGTTTGAGGCTAATATGACAGGTCTATGATGTCTTTGGTAAACATCCCTTCTATTTAGATCCTCTGCTATCTCAACACATTCCTCTGCCTTCCCAACACATACTTCTGCCTTGTGGTCTAAAATGATGCTCTGGCTTAAGCCAGAGGGAAGGAGAGAAAGGAAGAGTGAAAGGGGTATCCCTTCTTTGCAGAAGGACAACACAGAAGTTTGGTACATTAATAACACTCATGTAATTATTCAGAACATAGTTCACTTGACCACATAATTTCAAGGAACTCTAGTAAGTGTGATTTCTAGTTGGACAGTAATATTCTCAGCTGTCCATTATTACTAAAGGCAGCAGGAGGAATGGATATTGGAGAGGAATGAGTCCTCTCTGGCATTGTGACTAAGATTATGATAAAAATATATTGTTTAATTTCAAAGGTTTCTCAAAAAACTAGAAGTAGAATGACCCAACAATTCCATTACTGTGTATTTATTAAAAAGAAAGAAAGAGAAAACTTATTCAGAAAGATACATGTACCCTAGAGTTCATAGCAGCATTATTTACAATTACCAAGATACAGAAGCAACCTAGGTGTTCATCAATAAATAAATGAATTAAGAAGATGTGCTATGTATATATACAATGGAATATTATTCAGCCATTTAAAAAATGAAATTTTTATATTTACAACCACATGAATAAACCTAAATGGTATTATTATTTAGTGAAAAAAGTCAGACAGAGAACGACAAATAATCCAGGATATCCATTACATGTGGAATCTAAAAACTATAACAAACTAGTGAATATAACCCAAAAGTATCAGATTCACAGATATAGAAAGCAAACTAGTGGTTACCCTGTAGAGAGAGGGAAGGGGGAAGAGGAAGTATTAGGGTAGGATATCAAGAGGTACAAACTACTATGTATAAAATAAAGTATAAGGATACTTTGTATAGCACAAGGAATATAGCTATAAATATTTTATGGTAACTATAAATGAAGTCTAACCTTTAAAAATTGTGAACACTTTGTTGTACATCTGAAATTTATATTGCACATCAATATTTCTCATTCAAAACATTTTTAAAAATTAATTGTTGTGAAAAATGTGGCAACAGAGTCAATGAACTATATGTATTCCAGAAACATGGATAAAAACAGAATGTGGAGTAGAGAGAGAGGCGGGGGGAATGAGAATGGGCTAAGAAAGAATGCATTAATAAATAAGCATAAATATGTGAATAATTCTTGTAAACAAGTATGGGGCCTTGAAAATACAAACCGTAATATTGTGCTAAGAAATAAAGGTTTACCCAGCCAGATCTACATACTAAATCTAGTTCTAGCCATATGGTCTATTGGAAGTTACATAAATGCTGTAAGACCTATTTTTTTTTCTAATCTGAAAATGATAATTATAATACACTCATCTTACAAGGGTAGGATGAGCTAGTATATTTAAAGCACTTGTTACAGTGCTTGATACATAGTAAAATTCTGAGTAAAAAGTAGCAGCTATTACTGTTTCTTTATTATTGTTATTTTTAGAGAAATTGCATGAATATGAGAGATCAAGGCTTTGTTTAAAGTTGATTCTTGGTAAATATTTGTTGGATACATAATAGAAGAATAGAGTATATTGATCACAACTGCTATAGAGGAATGAGCTGGGAAGTATTCAGTCATATACTAAATATTTATTAAATGTTTCTCGTGTGTCAGGAACCAAGGATACAAAGCTAAGTTAAAAACTGGTATGGATCATAACCAGTACAGGTGAAGGCAATTAGTAAAACCAATCAGACAGACACATGTAAGATTCCACTTACTATATATACAGTGAAAGAGAGAAGTAGTCTGTGTGTGTCTACCATATCTGTACATATATATATATATATATATATATATATATATATGGTTTTCCTATTGGTTCAGTTGGTAAAGAATCTGTCTGCAGTACAAGAGACCTGGGTTTGATCCCTAGCTTGGAAAGTTACCCTGGAGAAGAGAAAGGCAACCCATTTCAGTATTCTTGCCTGGAGAATTCCATGGACAGAGGAGCCTAGCAGGCTACAGTCCATGGATCACAAAGAATTGGACAGAGCAGCTAAGTACATATGCATTATATATGTATGTATATATATATATATATATATATATATATCTTTCCTGGTGGCTCAGATGGTAAACTTCTGCCTGCAATGTGGGAGACCTGGGTTTGTTTTTGGCGGGTTTTTTTTCTGATTTTATTTATTTATTTTTTTAATTTTATTTACATTATCATGTTGGTTTTGCCATACATTGACATGAATCTGCCATGGGTATGGAGACCTGGGTTTGACCCTGGGTTGGGAAGATCCCCTGGAGAAGGAAATGGCAACCGATGCCAGTACTCTTGCCTGAAAAATTCCATGGATGGAGGAGCCTGGTAGGCTACAGTCCATGGGGTTGCAAAGAGTTGGACACTACTGAGCGACTTCAGAGAGAGAGAGAGAGAGAGAGATTTGATCTTAGTAGAGAAAAAAATCCTTCTGAGGAAGTGATACTTAAATTGACATAGATTAAGAATTAACTTGGGCTTCCCTGGTGGCTCAGCTTGTAAAGAATCTGCCAGCAAGGCAGGAGACCCAGGTTGGATCACTGGGTCAGGAAGAACCCCTGAAATGAAAGGAAAAGTACATTCAAGAAAGTAACAGCATAGGCAAAGTACTTGTGGCAGCCACTTTATGGACTATATAGTGGACAAAAGGAAAAACAGTGGAGCTGGAGCAAAAAAAGAAAACAGAACATGTGATGAGTTATATGGGAGAATAGGTAGAAGTGAGATTATATAGGGGACATATGCTTTTCAGAGGGATTCTGTCTTTACCTTATAGGAAAGGGCATTGTGTTAGTTTCCTATTGCTGCTGTAAAAAATTACCACAAATTTAATGGCTTAAAACAACATAAATTTGTTCTTACAGTTCTGGAGATCAGAAGTTCAAGATTAATTTTTCTAGACTAAAGTCAAAGTGTTGGCAGATCTGCTTCTTTCCAAGGCTCTCAGGGAGAATCTCTTTTCTTGCATTATTGGGTTCCAGTGGCCACCTGTATTCCTTGTCTTGTGTTCCTTTCTTCATCTTCTAAATGCATCTCTCCAGCCTCACTCAGATCTCTGCCTCTGCCATCACATCATCTTTTGCTCTGACCCTGAACACTCATGAATCTCTCTTACAAGAACCACTGTGATGACGTCAAGCTCACCTAGATAATCCAGGATACTCTACCATTCTCAAGGTCCTTACTGAATGCACTACTTGCATTCATTTGAAAGTTCTTTTTGCCTTGTAGGGCAACATTCACAGCCTCTGATAACTGGAAGAAGAACATAACTGAGGGCCAGTATTCAGCCAAGTGCTGAAGGCTCCACATTGGTTTAAACAGAAAAAAAAAATGACATACTTATATTTGTATCTTTAAGAAGTTACCCTGGCTGCCTTATGAAGTACAAATAGGAGGAGGACTGCATATATTGGTGAACTGTTTGAGAGGTAAATGCAGTGGTCGTGGCAAGGAAAGAAGAAAATAATTTCATCATGAAGCTGTGAACTAAAGCACCTTGCCTAAGGAGGGGATATGTGTATACTTAAAGCTGATTCACATCGTTTTACATCAGAAACCAACACAACGTTGTAACGCAATTATCTTCCAATCAAAAATAAATAAATAAAGGAAGTCTTAGACTGTTAGAGTTAGCATGAAGCTTAGAGAACACTGTCAGTATTGTGTTGGGTCAGTCTTGTACTTGTTTCCCAGAGCTCATATGTGCCTCTAATCTAACTGAACATTCACTGATATATTGATAGCTTGAAATAAACCATGGTGGGTCTATTTACACCAAGGAAATTGGCAAACAATACAAATCAGAAATCCCCAAGCTCTCCCAGAACCCAGTTGTTTGTGTAACCTACAGACTGGGCTAAGTGATCTCTCTGTTTTCTCAAAGTCTGCTTCCAGACAGGGAGCTCACTCCTATCTACCATGCTATTGACCAGTCCTGATTCTCATTCATTTTTCTGTAGAAACAGAAAAAAGATAGTAAAGGCCGATCTTTCAAAATGGGATTGCTCCCTTCCACTTCAGTATTTTCATAATAAACATGTAATATTTTTATCATTAGAAAAAATTTAAGTCAATTTTTCTTTTTAAATGTGTGCTTAAAAAAATGTGAATGGAGACACAATAGAAAGTGTATTTTACAGTTTTGATTGCTAAGCTATGATCTACTCACTGTAAAAATGGATTCCTACCTGCAATTATGTATGTTTGTCTTGAGTTTTCCATAGAATTTGTTATAGGTCTTTTTCTCTTGATTTGTTCAACCTAGGAAGGAAGATGATCTGAGTGATGGTGATAAAAATAATAACACATACTTAAAAGTAGTAAACATTCAAACTTAAGAAATTATAGAACATAAAACATCATGAAAGAGTTGCAAAAGGAATTTTATGTTGGAGCTGTACGTGGTCTAGAGGCAATAGGAAGTAATAAGGGTACAATCTCTGGAGCAGGACTTCCTGGGTTCAAATCTCGGCACTACCACTAGTTTCCTTTGCTCTCTGGGAAAGAACTAAAGCTTTCTTGGCCTCAATTTCTACATTTCATTTGTGAAATGAGGATAATGATAATTACTCAGGGCATTAGATGTTTTTGAAATTTAAACTAGTTACTCCACATGAACCTCTCCAAAGAGTGCCTGCCACATATGAAGGCCCCAAGCAGTATCAGCTATTTGTTGATACTCAGCCACAAATATTCTCATTTATTTATTTCAATATAGAGTTTCCTCTAAGAAAAGTAATTTAAATATTTACTATAATTATAGCCCTCTACCAATGTATTTCTCCGACTGATCTGCCCAACAGAGAAAACAAGTGATTTAATCAAGTAAAATTGATATAAAAAATTCCCCAAATATATTAGGTATTTGTTTTTTTCATGTTTGTATGTTGAACTCCATTCTATCTCCATATGCTTTGCTTATAATTTATGAGTACTCTTGCTAATCTGGCTATTAAATCCCCCCAAATGTTACTACTACAACTTAATTCAGGTATTTCTCCCCAGAGAAGCCCCCCTCCCTGATAGAATACACACACTCATCACTCCTCTTTTCTTCTGGCAAGTTTTCTGAGGTGTGTACCAAGTTCTTGAAGAGCTGAATATCATCCTGCCTTGAGTTAAACAGGAGCCAGCTGGCACCATTTATCTCTTCAAACTACAAGAAAATGTGAGAAACAACAGGGTGTCTATATGGGGTTGGGCAGAGCCCTAAAGGGCAGCCATGTGTGAAAGATTATATCGTGTCAATGAGCTTGAGAATTAGGTGTAATCCTGGAAGGTTCAGACTTGACAAGACTTATCTCAACATGGTTTCATGATCAGAGTTTTAGATTTTTTTTTTCTCTACACTATTTTAGCTGCAGCTTCAAAAGTTAGAAATTTCCATAAGAATGATAGTGGTGGGAGGAAAATAGTTTTCTTGCTTTTCTGCTAGAATCAGTATAGTTTTTTTGATGGCACCTCTATATCCCAGGAGATATAAAATATTTAAGTTTTCTAATTATCTTTTATTACTGTTGAATTCTGTCACATCATCTTTTTATGTGGGCTAGGTTTTATACTGCATAACTTTGAAAAGAAACAAACACTCCTTTATAAGCATTTTATGTCCCATATGAGCTTAATATCAGTGAAAATTCATAAAGGATTTTTATTCTAGTCAAAATGTTATAATCTATTTGAAACCACATACAGAAAGATTAGCCAAGATGAATATATGCATGATATTTTTAGAAAGCAGAAAGAAGTAGAAATCTTTCTTAGCACTTCTTTTTGTGTATATGCCTTAGTGAAAGAAGAAATTACATAAGAAAAATCATACATTTTAAATCTGGATTATTAGAAAGAAAGCATAAAGTTTCTCCCTAGAATAGACATTTTTTTCAAATATTCATTCTAGTTACTACATTTAAGAGCCATAAGAATACAAGAACAGGAAAATTCACTTTAAAATGTGCATAATTGTAGAATGTAAGGAAGCTGGTTGAAATGGGTATAACTTTGAGAAAGTTTTGCATATGGAGACTAAATGAAAGAAAACCTTGGAAATTATGATGTTTACCTTACTGCATAAACAGAGATACTATATACTTCAATGACTAGGAATTAATGTTTTCTTTGTTTAAAATACCATCTCTTATTACTGAATTCTTTAAGAATCTGAATAAAGAAAATTTGCATGCATACTTATTTTTTATAAGGCAGAAATCTTGTACTTGTACAGAAGACAGCTTAACTTTGATATGGGCAGACACTAGAACTAATCTTCAGTTAGTTTATAATATCCTATAAAGGACAATATCCAGGGTCACAACCAACATCATTTTCTAGAAAGTAGATTTTTGGCAAAAAGTATTTTTGTTCAATATGATAAAACTATTTTGAGATATACCACAAAACTAAAAAGATACAGTGAGAGTGTATGTGTAACCTTTAGAATTTTGTATCCCTTCTGTATGCCATTCTTTATCACACACAAGGATTCACTGTAGGCCAGGATACTGCTAGAGCAGCAGTTCTCAGATGTTTTCATCTTAGACTCCTTTTGTAGCCTTAAAAGTTATTGAAGAATCCAAAGAGATTTTCTTTATATGGGAGCATATCTATCAATATTGACTGAATTAGAAATGAAAACTGAAATTTTAAAAATAGAAGCAACACAAAAACAAAACATAAAATTAAAAAATTAAACAAGCATACATAAACACATTCCATTAGTCATGGATTGACAACATTATGTCTGGTAGCCACTAGAAAAGTCCCCTGGATACTCATGAGAGAATAAGAGTGAAAATATAAATAAGTTCCTAGTATTACTATGAAAACAGTTTTGACCACACAGACCTCTGAGTCTCAAGGGCCCCCAGTCATCCTCAGAAACACTGAAAACTGCAGTGTGCTGTAGGACTGGTAACTGAGAAAGTTATCATGGCATTCAGTGACAAAACTCTAAAGAGACCCAAAGGGGAAAAAATGATCAAATAGCATCCCTCAGGGTATATGACTGGAAGTTCATATTTCTATTAAAGATACCTGGGTAATGTCTTCCAGTATATGATTTTTATTCAAGGAGTAAATTAATGCTATTAAAAACATGAAGGATGGGGCAGAAAGCTGAGTGCTGAAGAACTGATGCTTTTGAACTGTGGTGTTAGAGAAGACTCGTGAGAGTCCCTTGGACTGCAGAGAGATCCAACTAGTCTATCCTAAAGGAAATCAGTCCTGAATATTCATTGGAAGGACTGATGCTGAAGGTGAAACTCCAATACTTTGGCCACCTGATGCAATGAGCTGACTCATTTAAAAAGACCCTGATGCTGGGAAAGATTGAGGGCAGGAGAAGCAGATGACAGAGGATGAGATGGTTAGATGGCATCACGGACTCAGTGGACATGAGTTTGGGTGGACTCTGGGAGTTGGTGATGGACAGGGAGGCCTGGCATGCTGAGGTTCATGGGGTCGCAAAGAGTCAGACACAACTGAGCAACTGAGCTGAACTGAACTGATTGGGTGCCCATGTAATATAGCAGGCACTGGAGAGACAGAAATGACGAAGATGTGATCCTATCCCCTGACATAGTCATAAACAAGGGAAAGATCACAAATGTGCTCCAATAGAATTAAAAAGAAATTCTCAGACAACCCAGTGGAGGGAATGATTTCTAAAAAGCTGTATCAAGAAGTTTCCATAGATGAGGTGATGTTCATGGCCAGGCATTCACAAGGAGTGCTCATGATGATTAGGAGTGCCCCAGGTGGTTAGCTCTAAGACAACTGCTAGAAGAGCACAACTCTAGGTAGAAAGATGTAGAAGGCTGATGCTTTCAGCGACTGGAACATCAGTTTGGGGTAGAAGAGGATGGGATAAGTGTGGTTAGAGGAGAGATTAGGTCAGATTACAGAAAGGTTGAGCATTGAGAAGTGCTGAAATACTTTTTATGCAGAGAGATGGTTTGTTTAGCTTATGTTTCAGAAACTCAGCTTAGTGTCTTTGTAGAAAATGCAAGTGGTGAGAGTGAAACTGGAATTTGGGACAATGCTTTGGAAGTATCTTATTAATACAACAGTTCAAACAAGACTACAGCCACAAAATTAAAAGACACCTGCTCATTAGAAGAAAAGCTACGACAAACCTAGACAGTATATTAAAAAGCAGAGATGTTACTTTGCTGACAAAGGTCCATACAGTCAAAGCTAAAGTTTTTCCAGTAGTCATGTATGGATGTGAGAGCTGGACCAGAAAGAAGGCTGAGCACCGAATAATTGATGCTTTTGAACTGTGGTGTTGGTGAAGACTCTTGAGAGTCTCTGGGATGCAAGGAGATCAACCCAGTCAATCCTAAAGGAAATCAATTCTCAATATTCATTGAAAGAACTGATGCTGAAGCTCCGATACTTTGGCCACCTGATGTGAAGAGCTGACTCCTTAGAAAAGACCCTGATGCTGGGAAAGACTAAAAGCAGGAGGAGAAGAGGACAAAAGAGGACAAAATGGTTGGATAGCATCACTGACACAATGGACGTGAGTTTGAGCCAGCTCTGGGAGATGATAAAGGACAGGGAAGCCTGGTGTGCTGCAGTCCATGAGGTTGCAAAGAGTCTTACATGACTGACTGACTGAGCAACAACAACCAACCAAGAAAAAAGCTGTGTTGCATAGGCTCTGGAACCAGTCAGTTCAAACACTGATTTCTCCTTTGTTTTACATTACAGAGTTGTTGTAATGATGGATTGATTTGATGCAATAAAATAAAATAATGTAGGATTGAATAAAATAGCCTTATGATATTATACTTTGCGATACATGTTATTTATCATTTAGGTAAATAAAATATTAGGGAGAGAGCAAAAGGAACAGATTCTAGAGATATTTAGGGATTAGGATTCACAGGATTTTTGTGGCATTGTTGGATGGTGGTGAGAAACAGTCAAATTATTTTAAATGTTTAAATTCAGGAGGACAATGGATGATAGGTGACAAAGGATGAGGACGAAGGGCATGGAGAGAATGAAGAGGAGCTAAGACCTATTTTCATACAAATACTTTTTTATAAAAATGATGGGAAATACTTGCCACAGTTACCTGACATAATATGAAGGTATGGTGTGCGTGACTGATGAGGAAAGAGATCCAATTTTAAGGAAGAGGAATTCATTTGTGAAGATCTCTCAGACCAAATCAGAGGAAGAACAGAGTAACAAAGCCTCTCACAAAAATATACAATTCCTCATTGAAATCAGTGCTCTCTTTACTTCAGGGTGATGTGCAACTTTTAAAGAAAGAATACATAAAAATTAAGAGAGAAACTGGGAGTTAAAGCTTGACACTGTTTTTGTTTTTTCTCTTCAGCATGGTAAAACAAGGCTTAAAAATTATTAACATATTACAAGGAGGATGGCAGCCAAAAGGCCCAGTCTAGGCAAATTTCTGTTGTAACAGGTCTGATTTAGAGTAATAAAATGTGTTAGACAAAGAGAAGTTTTTACCGATATTTACTCAGGTGGGTTTGGTGCTAATTTAAGACATAGGTTCTCTAAAAGATGTACAAACCTTGTCATAGCTTCCTTAGCAGTTAAAAAGGACTGAGTGAAAACTGGAACAAAGTAATACTTTCTCAAACACAAATAATCAATAAAATAAAATGCCCAAGATATCAGAGAAATAGTTAAGATGGCTATCTTTCCATACTGTGCTTATGTTAAACATGATGATGCTTGGAGAAAGAAACGTCCTAATCTTAGAATAAGGTAGAGAAAAAGAAAAATTGATGAAATGGAGGGATTTAGGTTGCAGTGATCATATTCTGCATCACTTGTTTCTTCAGAAGGGAGAAAGGGGTGGGAGGGGCCCTCTTTGAAATTAGAAGTGTGCATAGGAGACCATGACAAGCCAACACCATGTTATTCATTTTAAAAATTTGTGCCAATTCATAGTCTGCACTCATATGCAGGTCATATTTTATTGTAGTCACATCCAAATTCACAGAATGTGAGGCATTTTGTTTTTACAGTTCAGTAGAATTTCTGTACTCCAAATGTTGAATTTCTTGCTTAGCTTCAGAAAGAATTGCTCATGTCCCCTGAATGGCTGAAGATCTAAACAATAGTATTATCAAATTAGAGGCTGCTCTTAAAGCTTAAAGTCAGTATGGGCTGTGTCTGGAAAAGCATTTTTTTTTTATTCCCTTACTATTCCTTTACTGAAATACCATTGATCAATGCATAAAATGGGAATTGGTTTTGTAAATTGCCTTGTTGCATGAAAGGATGTCTTACTTGGTTGCTAGTTTCCTAACCCAGAAAGAGAATTCAATCTCTGGGATCGATGTAGCACCTCACACTTGTTCCTCCCTCTGCCCACCAACACAAGTACTCCCTTTTTGCTGGTAAGCCCTCCTTGGGGGTTATAAAATGGATGAGATCTTTCTGAGATCTAAATATACAGGAACGCAATTTTAACATATTGTGTCATTAAGAAGTTTAGGAGCTTTTAGACAATCTGGAGGTAGTGGAAAATTAGATGCAGTGTTGCATTAGACATGTTTTTAGTATTTTCTTCTTTTTGTAAAAGCTGTAATTTTCAGAGTTTAGAACCAATTTAATGTCCCTGGAGTTACAGCTTTTTTGTATCCATTGTCCATTAGGTGAATTACTAAGCCAAGAATGGAATCCATTTATAATGTACAAAATACTGTGAAATGTCTTAAAAACAGTCTTTGCAGGGGGGAAAAAAAGCACTGGGAGTCCATTAAATTTGAAGACAGTGAGTTCTGAAGCTCTTCTTATAATCATATAATGGTTTTTTGGTACTTTGATAATACGATGCATTAGACATTGAAAGATTTATTTAAAAGTTTGAATTCAATGAAAATTTATGTAAAACTAATGCAAAATGCATTATGTTTGACATTCCAGACAGCTTTAAAAACTGAGTGTATTGTTAAAAAAAATTTTAATAATATTTATTATTTTTTATACAAATGAGTAAATAACCAATACATTTCTACTAAATATCTTATCAAAGATGATGTCACTGTTATTGGCATTTAATAAACTTAGAATGCTTGGCTTTAAACATCATTTTTAATGGAAAAATTAATTGCTTTTTAATAGATTTTGGAAATCTATTAGAAACTCATTAATGTATTTACTGTTGTTTACTTGCTCAGTCATGTCTGACTCTTTGGACCCCATGGACCCCAGTGTATCAGGCTTCCCTGTCCTTCACTATCTCTCAGAGTTTGCTCAACTTTTAAGATACAAAATTATCCAATAAATAAAATCTTAAAAATATAAATAATTTGAGATTTAAAATCCATATTTTATAGACTCATCAGTTCAGTTCAGTTCAGTCGCTCAGTCATGTCCAACTCCTTGCGACCTCATGAGCTGCTGCACTCCAGGGATCCTTGTCCAACACCAACTCCCAGAGCCCACCCAAACTCATGTCCATTGAGTTGGTAATGCCATCCAACCGTCTCATCATCTGTTGTCCCTTCTCCTCTTATCCTCAATCTTTCCCAGCATCAGAGGCTTTTCCAATGAGTCAGCTCTTCACATCAGGTGGCCAAAGTATTGGAGTTTCAGCTTCAACATCAGTCCTTCCAATGACCACTCAGGACTGATTTCCTTTAGGTTGGACTGGATGGATCACCTTGCAGTCCAAGGGACTCTCAAGAGTCTTCTTTAACACCACAGTTCAAAAGCATCAATTCTTCAGTGCTCAGATTTCTTTATAGTCGAACTCTCATATCCATACATGACCACTGGAAAAAACATAGCCTTGACTAGATGAACCTTTGTTGGTAAAGTAATGTCTCTGTTTCTTAATATGCTGTCTAGGTTGATCATAGCTTTTCTTCCAAGGAGCAAGTGTCTTTTAATTTCATGGCTGCAGTCACCATCTTCAGTGATTTTAGGGCCCCTAAGATAAAGTCTCTCACTGTTTCCACTGTTTCTCCATCTATTTGCCATGAGGTGATGGGACCAGATGCCATGATCTTAGTTTTCTGAATGTTGAGCTTTAAGCCAACTTTTTCACTCTGCTCTTTCAATTTCACCAAGAGCTTCTTTAGTTCTTCTTCACTTTCTCCCATAAGGGTAGTGTCATCTGCATATCTGAGGTTATTGATATTTCTCCCAGCAATCTTGATTCCAGCTTGTGCCTCCTCCAGTCCAGAGTTTCTCATGATATACTCTGCATATAAGTTAAATAAGCAGTGTGACAATATACATCCTTGACATACTCCTTTTCCTATTTGGAACCAGTCTGTTGTTCCATGTCCAGTTCTAACTGTTGCTTCCTGACCTGAATACAGATTTCTCAAGATATAGGTCAGATGGTCTTGTATTCCCATCTCTTTAAGAGTTTTCCACAGTTTATTGTGATCCACACAGTCAAAGGCTTTGGCATAGTCAATAAAGCAGAAACAAATGTTTTTCTAGAACTCTCTTGCTTTTTCAATGATCCAGCAGATGCTGGCAATTTGATCTCTGGTTCCTCTACCTTTTCTAAAACCAGCTTGAACATCTGGAAGTTCACGATTCACGTATTGCTGAAGACTGGCTTGGAGAATTTTGAGCATTACTTTACTAGCGTGTGAGATGAGTGCAAAAGATTGACAATTCCATAGTTTCATATATTTCTGTTTATTACTTTATAATGAATTTTTTAAAATCTGTAATTGTATAGCCTACTGACTATAGGAATTTTGAAAGAAAGCCTCAAACAAAGCAGTCATTTTTGTTTCTATATTCTCTAATGGAGAGAAATGTAACATAATTAATATAAGCTAATAATGGCAGCTACAAAAAGTACTTTCCCTGATTCTCATTGATATGGCTTTTTAACTGAAAATCTTATTACCCAAACCCTAAAAATTTCCTGTGTGTGTCTACGTACACATTCATATTTACTACTGTATTAGTTTCTTTATTTCACTCTTGTGTTTATTACTGTTTGGTAATTTTTTGTTTTGTCTTCAGCTGTATGTTACAGAAAACCCAACAGACACAGCTTAAGTAAATTCCAGCTCTTTTTTCTCACTTAAACAAAATCTGGAGGTAGAAAACCTAGAGTGGATATAATGGCACTATGATGTGATCATGGTCTCAGCTTCTTTCTATCCTCCTGATCAACATATTTAACCTTGTAGGCAATTGACAGCTACAACATCAAACCCAAGACAGAAAGAGAGAGAAGGCACATGATGGTACCAGTCTCATCCACCCCTTTAATTAAGAGAACAAATGTATTTACAGAAGCCCTAGGTTATGTTGTACATGTCAGAAAAATGTCAGTTGGCTATATTTGACTATGGCTGGAAAGGTAAATTTATTTTCCAAACTCTAGGAAGTGTCTTAAGGCAGAGGTGGAAAAATATTGGGAGAGTGTTGGATTATCGATCAACAAATCAACGTCTACCAAATTCCATCTATATTTTTTCTTTTCTATTCTTTCTCATGTTTGCCAACCTATACATTAACAGTTTCATGTTAGACTGAAATATATAAAACATCTAATGTCACTACACTGTTGATTTCTAAAAATGGCTAGTTCATATGACTTAATCCAATAGTACTCTAAAAGCTATTGATAAAGACATCTCTCTTGTTACCAGATACTCAGAAAATAACCTATAATGCCTTAATGTCTAGCATTCTGTAGTTCATTTTAATTTTCTGATATCTTTGAAAAATCCATGTTTGAATCCATATAGTAAATAGTAAATAAAAAACAAAGTTATTAAGTTTAAGGAAGTTCTGAATTGTTGTGTGTTTAGTTCTGAGACCATGCTGAATGTGTTGTACTGGGCATGCTTATTCATGCTTATTAATATGTAACCAACATGCTAAATAAGACTAATAATGTGACTTTTGATCAAAAGGCGGTATACAATCTTACCATCTCTTTAAACTTTATTCACTGGGAGTAAGATTTCTTTGTCCATAAGTGAAATGTAGGCCAATGATTCTTAGATATTAGATGCTCCTAATTAGTCACATTAAGTCATAAGTCTCAATTCAGACTAAGACATGGAACAACAGACTGGTTCCAAATAGGAAAAAGAATACATCAAGGCTGTATAAAGTCACCCTGCTTATTTAACTTATATGCAGAGTACATCATGAGAAACACTGGACTGGAGGAAGCACAAACTGGAACCAAGATTGCCAGGAGAAATGTCAATAACCTCAGATATGCAGATGACACTACCCTTATGGCAGAAAATGAAGAAGAACTAAAGAGGCTCTTGGTGAAATTGAAAGAGGAGAGTGAAAAAGTTCGCTTAAAGCTCAACATTCAGAAAACTAAGATCATGGCATCTGGTCCCATCACTTCATGGAAGATTGATGGGGAAACAGTGGAAAAAGTGGCTGACTTTATTTTTCTGGGCTCCAAAATCACTGCAGAAGGTGATTGCAGCTATGAAATTAAAAGATGCTTATTCCTTGGAAGGAAAGTTATAACCAACCTAGACAGCATATTAAAAAGCAAACATTACTTTGCCAACAAAGGTCCGACCAGTCAAGGGTATGGTTTTTCCAGTGGTCATGTATGGATGTGAGAGTTGGACTAATAAGAAAGCTGAGCCCTGAAGAACTGATGCTTTTGAACTGTGGTGTTGGAGAAGACTCTTGGGAGTCCCTTGGACTGCAAGGAGATCCAACCAGTCCATCCTAAAGGAAATCAGTCCTGGGTTTTCATTGGAAGGACTGATGTTGAAGCTGAAACCCCAATACTTCGGCCACCTGATGGGAAGAGCTGACTCCTTTGAAAAGATCCCAATGCTGGGAGAGATTGAGAGCAGGAGGAGAAGGGGACAACAGAGGATGAGATGGCTGGGTGGCATCATCGACTCGATGGCCATGGGTTTGGGTGGACTCCGGGAGTTGGTGATGGACAGGGAGGCCTGGCGTGCTGCGGTCCATTGGGTTGCAAAGAGTCGGACACGACTGAGTGACTGAATTGACTGACTTGCATGGTCACACCCACAGACATTTTGAACTTCTTCTCTTCCCCATTTAGGCCTGCTTCAGACTAAAAAAAAAATCTGCCTGAGGGAGAGAGTCTGTCAGTGACTTCCTGCTGCATAATAAACCTAGTGACTTGAAACAATTAATTTGTTCACTAATCTGTAGATCAGAAATTTGGTTGAGGTTCAGTGATGTGTTTCTTTTATTCATCTGAACTCATGCATACCTCCTCTTGAGTTAGCAGTCAGCTGGTGGTTAGTAACCTCACATTCATATCTGTTTGCGGGTTAGGACACCTCAATACATATATCTCATCCTCCAATAGGCTGGTCCAGCTTATTCATACGGTGGTGGTCACAGGATTGCCAAGACCTGCAAGAGAGGGGAAGCCCCAGTGTGTAAGTGATTTCAGCGTTTTTCAGGTTGGCCAAAGTGAATCAGTCTGGAAAGTGTGGAGAAATAGACTCTACCTTCTGAGGAAACAATTTGTAATATTACATTTCAAGGGAATGGATCATGGCCAATTTTGCAATCTACCACAGGAATGTGAACTTCTGTTCAGTACTTTTTGCACTCCCATGTAATCTCCAGGTCTCTGGCTACTCTTCACTTTCTTCCAGGATCAAAAAAGGAGATAATGGAATGGGTGTTGACTCAGCTAGGTGGCTTCTGGCTCCCTGCACCTGGCAGATGGCTGAAGTTGGCT
Source organism: Antilocapra americana (assembly GCA_007570785.1). Lineage (NCBI taxonomy): Eukaryota > Metazoa > Chordata > Mammalia > Artiodactyla > Antilocapridae > Antilocapra > Antilocapra americana. The sequence continues at coordinate 434,073 of ML661355.1, forward strand.
CTTGAGTGGGACACAGTCTTGATGGTTTCCCCAGTGGCTATTGTCACCAGAGATGTCTATTATTCTTGACCTTTGCAAGATGCACTTATTGTCTGAGTACTTGCTTGCAGTTTCTCCCTTGGCCCCAGGCATCCTGTTTCAGACCTTCAACCTCTTGAATGAAACCCAAGACAACCTGACACCTGCTCTCTCTCTGTACCATGTTGCTCATCTGGTCAATAGGACCATATCTTTGTCCTGACAGTTTCTAGAACTTCAGGACAATCTCAACACAGAAACATCCTAGATACACCATTAAAACAGTTCAGCAGGCTTTCCCTTGCCCTCTTAGTTTCCTGGGTGGGAGTCAGACCTGGATTCTCAATCTACATTAGCGTTATTGGTCATAAGAACAGCATCAAATTTCTGTTTCTCCCATCTGAAAACATTTCAAAGTTTTCAGTGTGTCCCTTCAATCTTTGGGTTAGGCACTCTCATTCACTCACTCCTCAACCAAAGGAAGTAAGTAGCAGGGACTTCCAGCTTAGAGAGTCTGTCTCCAAAGAAATCATTTCACCAGTCTGTTCTCTTTAATTTTTTTTTTCTGATCCTTGTTTACATCTTTGATCTGGCTGAGGGGTACAGGAGTCATGGAACAGATTACATTTGTAAATTCTACATATGGTGTATGTATTGGCAGAGAATATTTATTCCCTTTGTAAATTCCACATATGGTATGTGTGTGTGTGTGTTGGGGGTGGTTGTGGATCATATTGGTATCTTAGTGAAAATTACTAGGGCAGGAAGGATTCCATCCTGATAGGAAGGGAGGGAGGAAACACAAAAGGAAATCCGCTTTTTCAGTATCTTGCTTTAGAGCCTGTTCATCTTTATTTTGAAGATGTTGACTTCAGTACACAGAGCAAAGAAGGTGATTACACACATATACTTTATAGACTACCAACTTCAGTGCTGAACTCTTTATTTTCTAAGATGAGATATATCCTGACCTCTTTTTATGTGATACTAAAATCCCCAGAACCAACAAAAAAAGACTAGAAAATTCCTTCATTTGAACAGCTCAGGACTGCAGGATTTTGAAAGGAAGGGTTATTTAGGGATGCCCAACCATGCAGGCCGACCTAAGGAACAATTGCCTGGAAACTCATGTGAAGTTAAATTGGCAATCAGCTCTAGCATTTCTTATAGCCAAGCTGCCTATTGGGTAAATAATATGAATTTTTATAAAAACATTCATAAATGTAAATTCCAACAAGAGACTGAAATGGCTCCTTAGGGTTAAATGAAATACATATTAACAACACTTATGAATAGTAAATAGCATGCACTTTTAAAATGTGTGCAATGTGTATTTACATAATAGCCTGTAAGAGTTCCACTGTCAAGTAAATAATACAGTAGTTGCCCTTAAAAGTCTTTAATTACCTACAGTATTTGCAAAGTACATTGTAATGGATTTCTGGTTCGTGTTAGCACTTCACTCTCTTCTCAAATTTGTTCCTTTTCTTTTCTTCCCTGGTTTTAAACGCATATGTATTTATGAAAATAATTTTAAATTGGCATGGAAAGAAACCACCCATCTAGGTAGAATGGCCTCGAATGGTTTCACTTGTGTGAGAAGGGAACTTTTAAAGTGAGATGGCAATATCGTGCTGACAGCGTACCCATAAAGAACACCTTATAAATGAAAACAAGTAAACAAAACAGGGAACCCCTGAGGTGTGATGGAGCAGTCAGCTGTGAGCAGACCATGCTTTGGTGGGCAGGAGCCAGGGTTTCCACCCTCTTCTGTGCCGTGTAGGACCTGGTAGCTCTCACATCCCTTTCCTAGTCTTCTCCTCTATCGTAGGGATTTATCCCCTGCATGCTGTTTGCTACTCTCTGTTACTAACTAGTTTCTGGCTCCTTTGGGAGCCAATGGAAAGTACTGGCTGAAAGTCAGAAAAACTTCTTCCTTTTCCCCTCTGCTTCAGGCATATATCTGACAGTGGCTGTGGAACCACACACCTTTGTCTGTCTGGCCAGGTTTCCCATGATTTCATGTCCAGAGTGGCTCAGGCTCCTGGGCTCCAGGTCCAACCCTCTCCAGTTCTCAAGGCAGTGGCAACTTCCTGCAGTTGCTAATTTCTATGTTGCCTCATCTTTTCTTAGCCGACCTACCAGTTCTTACCCCTAGTAACCAATAACCCAGCTTAAGTGATCACTAGTGAATTACTTGGTATGATAAGCTTTGTTTTCTTAGGTGGTCTCTGACTCATAGAGCTGCTATGTGAAAGTTCTCTGAAGAAGCTGTCTAGGTGCAGTCAAAGATATAATTTTCCTCTATCCTATTCTCTATCTCTTGTGACTTCACATGAAATCTTAGAACCCATCTGATATTAGTACCTTTTTTAGAAGGAAAGAGGAAATTTTAGACATTATATTAGACAAAATAGAGATAAGTCCAGGTATTCAAAGCCAACTTCTTATAAAGACAGTATTGCTTCAGAAAGCTCATTAATATCTCATTAATGCAAATGCAAAAAAAAAAAAGTTGTATTAGACCGATTTTGGTCTTGCCTTACTGCTTTGACATTTCTGACTTTCAGGGGTTCCCAACTGTAAAATTTTTGCTTCTTGCTTGTTTAGCAGTGGAAGTCAAGTGAAAAGACGGTAAAGAAGATCTTGATAAAATCATTTGTCTTGACTAAAGGGATTCAATTTTTGTTTTTCAACTGACTCCATGTGAATCACATGAAACATAGCTGTTGGCAAATATGGCTCTTTGGGACTTTTTCAGATTACTTCATCTGGCAAGAATCAGTCACCTGTTTTTTTATTGTATTTCCATTCTCTCTCTACCACCCTTCCCACCACCATGATCAATCATATTCTTGCCTTGGATTTCGTGGATTCATGGATCTTACCCCACTCACACCTCTAGTCAGTTAATACTCTACAGCTCTTATATCTTAAGTGCAGTATCAACAACATTCATTCCTTCTCAGTCCCTGTGGTTCCCATCCTATCGTGAGAAATGTAAGGCATTTGAAAATCAACTTTTCAATATTTTTAAAGTTTCTCATGATTTAATTTTTCACTCTTATTTTCTTCAAACATATTCAACTACTCCACATTTTTATTTAGTAATTATATCAAGTGTCACCATTGCTAGGTAGGGAGAAATGGGGAAATCACTGAGTGCTTATTATGATCTCGGTACTATTTTAAGTGTTTCCGTTAATTTCATTTCATACAACCCTTACCCCTCAATCTTCCTCACTATGTAATTGTAACTGAGAATAGTGCCCCTGGGAGAGGTTTAATCTAGAATAGGTGGGAGTGGGGACAGGTGAAGAAAGACACTAAAAACAACTTTGTTAGCGAGCTTTCCTCCCTTGAGATGCGTGGGCACCCAGACTACCAGAGCTGGCATGGCCCAAGGCAGTCATTGAATCCAGTCTCCTCTGCTTACCATGTTTGTTAAAAGCCTGCCCTCCATTAATTATGTCCTAAATATGGGGAATGAACTGGTGAGAGTGATATCCAGGACTCTCTTCCTTGTGGAAACTCTGATTCTATAAAGGAAGGTTTGTAGATGGACATTAAACAAACAGTTACATAAAGAGATAATTTTGGAAGGTAAAGTTAATAAAATGGGATGCTGTAAGAACGAAAATTAGCCAAGCAAGGTGCTCCATTGGATTGGGTGATGAAATAGAGCCTCTAAGAGGATAGTATTTAAATGATAAGAAGTTAGCCATGTAAAGCTCTGCAGGAAGAAGGTTTCATGTAGAAAGACAAGCAAGTACCACAGCTCTGATTTTAGACAAGTCTGACTCATTTGCAGAAAGGAAAGAAAGCTGGTGTGGCTAAGATCATAGGAGTGAGAGGGCATAGGAGGATAAGTAGTTTAAATTTCATTCCAGGCTCATAATGACAAGGAAGCTGAGATTCCAAGGGGTGAAGTGACTGCTGGATTGTACATGGCTTGAGAATTGATGAAAACTTCATTCAGTGTTCACTATCTGTATTATTTTTGCAGTACTCATTTTTGATGTATTATCTGCTTAAAAATAACAATTACTATGGCAAGACTCTCTTGACTGCCATCCCCCTTTTTTAGGTTTCTTGGCTGCAAAGTTCCTGTGATGTCACTTGATCTGATCTTGTACAGTATTTGATAGAGCAAAGTCTTGGTGGTCCGTAGGCACAGGAGCTCTTTAGGAAAAACAGTGGGGCTTATGGGAGTATGGAGCACATGTAAATTAATAAGCAACATTTATGTGTCATTCACCACCTGGAGTTTGTTCAGAGTGCTAAGTGGAGCTGCCCTCTGAAGATACTAGCCTATGCTAGAGCTGTAAATCTGAGGCCATGCTTGCTTGTGATTATTAAAGATCCCCTGGCAATTTTTGCAAGAGATGAGGTGTTAATACCAATGCCTTGCCCTGGCTCAAATCCAGCCCAGGAAATTACTTTTTGCCTACCTAAATTACACTTAGATTTCCAATTGGAAATTAATTCTCAAGTTCTTTCCTGAAAAACATTACTGTTGCAGTGTTACAAGGAGTCCTTGTGCCCAAGAATTTATTCCTCCTCCTAGCCTTTTCCCCAGCCACTTTCTCTAGCCCACTCCCCAGAATATGTGCACTCAGCCAGCTTGGTTTGGATATATCTCAAATCTCTTTTGCAGCAAAGTGAGGCAAACACCCATACTCCTTTGTGTTTCTGGATGTAAGTAAACCTCTTTCCATCAACACTATTACCTACCTTGAAGCCATTAGAGAAAAGTCACTGTGTTTTTTATTCCTACTTAGATCAGTCTCCATAAGAAGCCAGAATATATGAGTAATACTTTTCTCCTGGAATATATATTCTATTCTTTTCTATTATCTCTCTCATGTGAATATGCACTCTTGCTCTTATACACACACACATACAACACACAGAGATCAGAACTCCTTACCTTCTTCTTTTCTTCATTGTCAATTTACTTTCCCCAAAGCACTTATTGTCATCAACATATTATATTAATTATTGATTCCCCAGCTCACCTTAGAATGTAAACAATGTGAGTGAAGGAATTTTTTTTAAAACTTTTGTGTTCTGTCCATATCCCAGCACTAAAAATAGTGCCTGGCATATAGTAGGTACTCAGTATATACCTGTTGAATAAAGGAACCTTTAAATAACTACCCCAAACCTAGTTCTTTGGGTAAGAGCTGAGAGATGCATTTAATTGGACACACAAAGTATTGTTTGTTCACTTAATCATTTATTATTAATTAATTAATTTGATGAACTTCTACTAGCACCTACAACATGCAGAAAAATGCTACATTAGGAAGATGAACTGACATATTCTGATTCTTACAGAGCCCTTAATCTAAATAAGGAGAAACACATGTAAAGAACTAAGGACAACTATAAACCAGCGAGATCAAAGCCTGTTTCTGATAAAAGCTGGAGAATTGTGACTCAGTTCTGTTCATGGATAGTTCTATCTGATAAATTCCTCTTAGAATGTAATGGCAGGGAAAAATTCCTTTCCTAAAGAGATTGAAGATACTTTTTATCACAGAAGAACAGTCTCCATTATGTTTCCCTCTTCACTTTATTAGCCTGTCAATGAAAATGTGAATGTAATAATCAGTTACAGTCAAAAGTGTATAACAGATACCTCACAGCTTTCTCTGCTTTTCCCTACTTTATATGATTTCTGGTTGTTTTTTCTGTCTGTATATTACTTGTTGTTTTGTAAGTATATACATACACAAGCATGTGTCTGTGTATTTGTGTATGTTAGATTCTGTCATTTAATCTTCCATAAATTCTGTACAGTATCCATAAGGTAAAGATAATAAATAAGCCATTTCATGCACATGTAGATACTACAAGTTGGAAAGAGAAAGAGGGTGAGTGGGAAACATAATTTACTCCATGGAACATCCCCAAGAGCTCTAGAGAGGCTAATCCACTAGTGTGGACTTTTGTATAAGCTTCGTCTCAGCCAGCATTTGACTTTCTTAGTATTAATTTTCTCTATCTTTTAAATACTTGCTTTAAATTGATCTTGCTATATACCAGTGTTTTCTGGTCAGCCACCTTAAAACCCTTTTGAAGCAAGGTGGGACACAAGCAAACAAAGCTTTGCAAAATCAGGATTTTGGAATCAGGTCTGCAGATTGAAATACATAGTTATAAAAGAATCTCCAATATTGCATCCTAGACTTATTCAGTGATCAATTCTGAAAGTTTGTATTTCCAGATATGAAAGATAAAATGATATGTGGACACTGTCTTAGCTTATTAATTACTTTGATAATAACATAGACTGGGTAGCTTATAGCATCAGAAATTTATTTTTCACATTTCTCGAGGCTAAGAAGTCTAAGAATAAGTACCATCAGAATTACTGTCTAATGAAGACCTGTCTCTCTTTCATTGAGAGCTTTCTTTCCACTCTGTTTTCACATGGAAGAAGAGTCAAGAGAGCTGTCTATGGTCCCTTTTACAAGGATGTTAATTTCATTCATGAGGGCTTCCCACCCATAACACAATCACCTCCCAAAGACTCCACCTCCTAACACCATTGTAGTAGGGGTTAGGTTTTAACATATGAAATTGAGGGAGAAACATTTAGTCTGTAGCATTTCATCTCTGATCCCCAGATCCTTTTCACATCCAAAATACATTCATCACATCCTAACAACCCCAAAGGTCTTAATTTATTCCAACATCAACACTAAAATCTGAAATCCAAAGTCTCATCTAAATATGATTCAAATCAGATATGGGTGAGATTCAAGGTATGATTCATTCTTCCAGCTGTGAACCTGTGAAACCATAGAAGTCATGTGCTTCCAAAATTCAGTGGTGGGATAGACATAGGATAGACATTTCAATTCCAAAAGGGAGAAATTGGAAAGAAGAAAGGAGTACAGACATTAGAGATATTGCAGGTTTTTTTTCCAGACTACCACAACGAGGTGAATATCACAATAATAAAATAAGCCCTATGAATTTTTCCCCAGTGCATATACAAGTTATATTTACACTAGTCTGTAGCCAATTAAGTGTGCAATAATATTATGTCTTGAAAGACCATGTACATACCTTAATTTAAAAATTATTAATTGCTAAAAACTGCTAACTATCATCTGAGCCCTCAGCAAGTTGTAACATTTTGCTGGTGGAGGATCTTGCCTCAATATTGATGGCTGCTGACTGATCAGGATGGTGGTTGCTGAAGACTGGGGTGGCTGTGATGATATAGACAACAGTGAGGTTTGCCACATCAGTTGACTCTTCTTTTCATCAACAATTTCTCTGTAACATGCCATTCTATTTGATAGCCTTTTACCCACTTCTTTTAGGCTTCCCTGGAATGGAACTTCTTTTGGGATTCCCTGGAGGCTCAGTGGTAAAGAATCTACCTACCAATGCAGGAGATGCGAGTTTGATCCCTAGGTTGGGAAGATCCTCCCTGGAGAAGGAAATGGCAACCCACTCCAATATTCTTGTCTGGGAAATCCCGTGGACAGAGGAGACAGGAGGGCTACAGTCCATGGTGTTGCAAAAGAGTCGGACACAACTTAGCAATTAAACAACAACAGCAGAACTTTTTTTCAGAATTGTAGTGAATCCTCTCAAATCCTGCCACTGCTTTAGCAGCTAAGTTTATGTAATATTCTGAATCCTTTGTTGTCATTACAACAATCTTCACAGTAATTTCGCCAGGAGTAGATTTCATTTCAAGAAACCACTTTCTTTACTCATTCATTAGAGGCAACTCCTCATCCACTCAAATTTTATCATGAGATTGAAGCAATTCAGTCACATCTCCAGACTTCTAATTCTCTTGCTAATTCTGCCACATCTGCAGTTTCCTCATCCACCAAAATCTTGCACCCCTCAAAGTCATCTGTGAGGGTTGGCATCAACTTCTTCCAAAGTTCTGTTGCTATTTAAACCTTTTCCCATGAATCGTAAATGTCCTTAATGGCATTTAAAGTGGTGACTCATTTCCAGAAGGTTTGTAACTGACTTTGCCCATATCCATCAGGGCAATCACTCTCTATGGCAGCTATAGCCTTAAGAAATGAATATTTTAAATAATAAGGCTTGAAAGTTAAAATTATTCTTTGATTCATGGACTTGAGAATGGCTGTTGTGTTAACAGGCATGAAAACAGTATACCAGAGAAGTGACAGGAAGATAGCTCCCACATTCTGGTCCTCTATCCTCTGGGAAGGAAAGACTGTTGGCAGTAACAAATGACATGCCATAAGAATTATCACACATTTCAAGTCTCCCTTTTAAGGACAGAGGTTATTTCTTGAGGGTTATAAGGTAGAAGGGTGGAGGGGAAGAAAAATGCTCAAATGGGCCTCTGTAGCACTGGAGATAATTTATTCTTAATCCTGTCATGTAGTTACACAGGTGTTGGCTTTCTTATATTTCTATAAATTGCACACTTACATTTTACATTTTGGGGGGAGTATGTGTAATTCCACATAATAAACACCTTTAATTGACTATCTTTAAATTCTATATATCTTGCTAATGAATAACAGTTTCTCTTTTTACTGTTTACTGACTCAGAGAGTCAACCAGTTTTCAAATGGTCCTAGTCAAAAAGTCCTGTTGTATAGAGTAAACTTTTAAAAAGCAGGATGCAGAACTGTACACACATCTAAGTGAAAGCTGCTCAGTCATGTCCCACTACTTTAGACCTCATGGACTGTAGCCCACCAGGCTCCTCTCTCCGTGGAATTCTCCAAGCAAGAATACTGGAGTGGGTTACCATTCCCTGCTCCAGGGGATCTTCCAGACCCAGGGCTTGAACCCAGGTCTCCCACGTTGCAGGTAGATTCTTTACTGTCTGAGCAACCAGGAAAGCCCATATAAACATCTAAAGCCCATTCTTAAAACACCCTTATCTAGAAAAAAACTGAAAGGAAATACTTTGTAATATTTCCCACTCTTTTTATAAAGAATATGTATGTCTTTTATAATTGAGAAGAAATGATACATATAAAAATACTAGTAAAAGTAACTATAGCCTAGAAATATAGAGCAAACTGGTTTTGATGTACTAGAATTTCTTTTCAAAAAAAAAAAAAAAAGAATTTCTCCATCTCACCTTCACTTGTGCTCTTGAAGTTCAGAAAGAGCTGCTTCTCAGGAAGAGAACAAAAAATAAACATTTTCAAATACCTTTTACTTTAGAGAGTTTTTCCTCATATATATTGTTCTGTTTCATCATCACAGGTATTCTCTTAGCTCAGCAGAGCAGAAAATGTACTGATAAAGATTTGATCAAACTCATATCTTATGGGACGTTTATTAGGTTCAGTCCCAGTCACTTTCCTAGGCCTTTATATTATCTCATTATTCCTCTCAGCAAACTTATAAAGTAGGTGCCATTTTCCCACTTTATGCATGAAGAAACAGAATTAAAGAGGTTAAAAATTGTGCCTTAGGTCACACAGCTGCTAACTAGCAGAGCCAGAATTTGGATTTCAGTCCCATGCCAAAAGCCCTGTTTCTTTTCCAATGCTTCCCACTGAGCTGTGACCAGAAAGGGAGGCTTCAAACTCACAATCCTGTATTTTCCCTGTATCACGCTGACTCCCTGCAGTGCTAAGATAATGCTCTTAGAAACATCTTTAATGGTTGTTTTGACACCTCGTTAAACAGAATTTTGTTCAGACTAAACATTCTTGGCAAGGCAGTGGCTCACCCAAGTGCTTTGTTAATTTTAAAGAGCAGTATAAGCAGAAGCCCTTATTACAGAAGATAGTAGAGTGCGCGTGCAGTGGAAAGAGAGGTTGGCACTGTCGGTTCGGCTTCAGAATCTTCACTTTTGCTAACTCACTTTTGTCATGCAGGGGATGCATTTAATAGTTAATCTTGACTGACCTCCCTTTCCGCCTTGCTCCTTCATGCTTCCCTCGCCTCCCTCCTTGCTGCCTAGAGCTGTGAACGAAACTGGTACAATGAACTTGACTACATAGGGTGCATAGGAAAGAGATTTATTTTTTCTTCCATCACTGCTTTTATGCTTGATAACATATCCCTTGATAACAGCTAGAGCATGTCCAGAAAGAACCAGTCACCCTTGACATAACAACTATCTCACCTTGGTAATTTTAATACTCAAATATGAAAAAGTGGCCACCTAGTCTTAAACTTTCCATCTGGTATCCAAGCCAAGGCTTTTCTCCTCCACACCCTTTGGATACTCTGCCTCTTCCTTCTTTCTGCCTGTCCTCCACTTAGGGGTTAGACAGGAAAGATTCAAGCAAAGAGCCAATATCTTTTACTGCCTGGTGCCCTTTCTGGGGCAGCATCCCAACATCTGCTTCCCTGGGCAGCCGTGTGAGTTCTTCAGAATGGTTGCTCACTTCCCAAGACCCTGTTGTGAATATATGTTTTTCCACCTGACTTCCCCAGATAACCCTCTTCAGTTTCAGGTCCCTGAGAAACTCGCTATACTCAGTTTATACTGTTAGATCCCTCCTGAGGTGGGCATGAGCAAGGTGGCTCAAGCTGGGCCACTTGGTAAGGGAAACTCCCACGTCTTATCAGAGGTGAGAGTAGAGTCTTGCTCCTCCCCTTCTCTCTCACTTCTCTGCAGTCTTATCTCCAATTTCTATTTTCTTTCCCTCTCAAAATCCAGAAGAAACCACAGAAAGTCTTCTATTTAAGCAGATACCTATCAGGAAATGGGGCTTCCCTGGTAGCTCAGTAGGTAGAGTGCCTGCAGTGCAGAAGACCCGTTTTCATCACTCCAGTATCCTTGCCTGGAAAATTCCATGGATAGAGAAGCCTGGAGGGCTGCAGTCCATGGTATCATAGAGTTGGGCACAACTGAGCGACTAACACACACATCAGGGAATGAGAGGCCTGTTTTACCTTCTTGCAAATATCAATCTCTGCAAATGATTCTCTTTCAGACCTCTTCATTGGCTAACTTTGGAGGGGTGAGCCCTCCTCCCCTTGGAACTACTCATGCCCTAGTTCTTTGACTCAAGACTTCAACATTCTCTCAAATTCTCTGTGTCTCTGAGAAGAGACTTGGAGGAGATAGGCAATGATGGTCACAGTGCCCGATTTCCTGCTTTTATAAGAACTGCAAGGATGTTTTTAAGATCATTAGTTGCTCTCTTTAGAATGAGGAGGTAATTTTGGCATCCATTATTCTCCATTTAGAAAGTTTGACTCAGTTATAAGAGAACAACGGATGAGTCCCATTTAACATCTTGTTACATTAGAATCAACAAATAGTGTTTTATGAACCAGAATAAAACTGCAGGTGATTGCCACCAGAATGCATTTCTGTTGCCTGTCACCCAAAAGTGATTTGTTCAATAAACATTTATGCATTAAACTCTGCATTAGACATTGAACTTACAATGATGAATACAACCTTATTGTTAGTCAGCAGGATCCTGCATATATTATTTCAGAAAACCAATAAAAACATCAAAATTAAGTTTATTGAAATGACTTGAGAAATCCACCTAGTTTATGTAATAACAGAAATAAAATATTTAACGGTATCACTGAGGAAAACTATTTTGAGAAATATTGACACTAGAAAACATCATTACTACTTCAACCAATGATAAAGATATTAATTTTAGCATATAGTTCAGTTCAGTTCAGTTCAGTCACTCAGTTGTGTCCAACTCTTTGAGACCCCATGAACCACAGCATTACAGGCCTCCCTGTCCATCACCAACTCCTGGAGTTTACCCACTCATGTCCATTGAGTCGGTGATGCCATCTAACCATCTTGTCCTCTGTCGTCCCCTTCTCCTGCCCTCAATCTTTCCCAGAATCAGGGTCTTTTCAAATGAGTCAGCTCTTCGCATCAGGTGGCCAAAATATTGGAGTTTCAGTTTCAACATCAGTCCTTCTAATGAATATTCAGGACTGATCTCCTTTAGGATGGACTGGTTGGATCTCTTTGCAGTCCAAGGGACTCTCAAGAGTCTTCTCCAACACCATAGTTCAACTCTCACATCCATACATGACCACTGGGAAGACCATAACCTTGACTAGACAGACCTTTGTTGACAAAGTAATGCCTCTGCTTTTTAATATGCTGTCTACGTTGGTCATAACTTTCCTTCCAAGGAGTGAGCGCCTTTTAATTTCATGGCTTCAATCACCATCTGCAGTGATTTTGGAGCCCATGAAAATAAAGTCAGCCACTGTTTCCACTGTTTCCCGATCTATTTGCCATGAAGTGATGGGACCAGATGCTATGATCTTAGTTTTCTGAATGTTGAGCTTTAAGCCACCATTTTCACTCTCCTCTCTCACTTTCATCAAGAGGCTCTTTAGTTCTTCACTTTCTGCCATAAGAGTAGTGTCATCTGCATCTCTGAGGTTATTGATATTTCTCCCAGCAATCTTGATTCCAGCTTGTGCTTCCTCCAGCCCAGCGTTTCTCATAATATACTCTGCATATCATTTAAATAAGCAGGGTGACAATATACAGCCTTGACGTACTCCTTTTCCTAGTTATCAAATAATGACCATGACCAAGAATAACCAAATGTTTTATATGTATTATGTAGTCATCAAAATCATACTCTATGGGGTAGAAATTCTAGTTGTCCCCATTTTGCAATGGAAAACAGAAAAAATAAAGCTTAGTAAAGAGAGGCTTTTTCAGTGTGACTAGTCTGATTTTCTACTATCTATGCATTCTTAACTATTAGACATTCTTAGCCATTAGGCATTTTTAGCTGTAAGGCAACACCACCTCCTTGAAACCATGATTTGCAGGCATATCGTGAGGAAGAATGCATGCTTTTTAGTAACAATAGTATTAAAATAAGTAGTACTTAAACACTATTTTATGTATAATAGAAGGTTTAATGAGAGGTCTAATAGATGACTTGCATGAATGATTAGATCTGGGTCCCCTCTAGCCTTCAGCATATCCTAGTTTGGCTTCCAGAAATTGCCTTCGATTGTCTACTTTCTGTTCATTCTAATGGCTGACAGAGTGGCGTATTTGGGAGATGAGTTTCTGCTCTTCTTGAACTTTACAAAATGTGAGATTGCCAGTTACTCTAAGATGAAAATAGCACCATCATTTAGCCAAGAGTTTTCAGAATTGGAAAAAAGACTTTTTGGGAATATATAAGAGCAAATGAAAATAGGTAGAATTTTCAATAATGTCTAATTGTAAATAGAACTGAAGAAACAAGATTAATATTTTTAAATGCATACTTGCAGAGTATGTTAAATTGTATGAATACTCCCTGTTTTCTTTACTAACTAAAAATTATTTCCTAGAAACTGAATGAGAATATAAGTACTAAATCTGACTTCCTTATCCTTTTCACTTGCAATTTTATGAAAGTGCTTTATGCAATACTGAATAAGTTGAGTCTTCTAAAAGGGTAGGTTGCGTAGCAGAAGGAATACTGTCAGAGTTGCAAAATGGTGGATGGTTAAGAGTTACCACTGCCAAAAATTTAATCTAACTATTTAAACTCACACAGCCCCAAAGGCCAAACACGGAGGGAAATTAGACTATGAATCCTGCCTCCTGGGAAAAAAATGCTTTCAAAGTTTCACAGAATGCTAAAGCTGTGAAGAAATTCAGGACTCCACTACCTTAATCTCTGGCTTTATACATGATGCAGTTGAGTTACAAGAGGCTACCTTGTAGGGAATTCTATGTACCTCTGTTCAATTTTTCTGTGAGTCTGAAACTGCTCTAAAAATAGCCTATTTAAAGAGTATTTTTAAAAAGTCTGTCACTCTGGAAATAATTTGATGTTTGAAGTGAAAATATTGGTTACAAATGACATTCTGCTGCATGTAAGTGCAATGGCTTTTCTATACAAGGGCTTATTATCAACACTTAGGTGATAAAAAGTTTGATAGCATACAGCTTATGGCTGGCACACCAATTCTATGTCACTGATTCTCTCCTTATCTTGATCTTTCTTATCCAACAGTGTGGCTTTCATTCCCATGGTCATCTCAGTGTCATGCCTTACTTCTAGTCTCATATCTGCATTCCAGGCAAGTAGGAAAAGAAACCCATAAAGAACAAGAGATGCAACATTATTTCAGGAAAGTGAAACTTGCCTTGAAATTGCCTTCCTATTTCTGCTTTTACCTTACTGGCCAGATCTATGCCCATTAATAGTCATCCACATGAGAGAAGCTGAGAAATGCAGGCTTATGGCTAAGCATATTACTGCTTCTCCTCTTCCAAGAATATAATTTAGTTATTAAAAAGAAGAGGAGAATGGGTATTTGGTTAAGAGTTAGCGTCATTTACCATGAAAGAGAAGCAAATATGTTACTACTGCAGGGTTGAAGATAATTGTGTAATAATCACCCCAAATTCTCAGATTTAAGTTTTCTCACTTATATCCTTAGAGTAATTACTGCATTTTTATTTCACTTAAAAATGTGATGATTAAGTTAAGAATAATCTTTACTGTAACTTCAAGGATTAAAAATTCAAGTATCTATTACAAAGAGTTGTGTGGTCCAATAAAATAACCACTAGCCACACATAGTTATTGAAGGATGACTAGTCTGAATTGAGATGATGTAAAGGTTTACCCTTCCACACTTGATATTAAAGAGCTTGGAAAAAATCAAGTATCCAATTAATAATTTTTACATGGATTGCATTTCAAAATTATATTTTAAATATATTGAGTTATTAATTGTAATAATATATTTACTTTTCACCTTTTCTATTTCTTTATTTAGTGTGGCTACCTAGGAAATTGAAATTATATATGTAGCCCATATTTGTGGCTTGTATTATATATCTATTGAACATTGTTGACATAGAAAAAAATATATTTTGACCTTCAGAAAGACTTCCTTAGCTTAGGACAGTTTAAATCTACTTGCAAATTACCTTCATATGACTGAGTAATCAATGCAATCATAAATCTACTCTTGTGAATTTCTAGGAAAAATAGCAGAGAGTTAAGTGCTCAGGAGTAGCCTCAACTGATAACTGAAAAAAAAGTGATGTCTAAATACCCCAGCTTCTTAATCCATTGGCAGACTGTCTCTGAGAATGTATTTTAAAGCAAATTGTAAACTCTTTGCAGTGGAATGAAGTCCCAGATGTCTATGATGAAATTCTCTTGATAATAGACTCCTTATTGACTACTTCCTCTCCCTTCTCACTTTCCCACTCCCCTACTAATTTGTTGAAAAGGTATTAGTAGTTACCTGTGTCTAGGAGAGGGACATGATTTAATAAGAGGTACAAGTTTTCTGGGGGAATGCTGAAAGTGTTCTAAAATTGAATTGTGGTGGTGGTTCAACAAGTCTGTGAAAATATTTAACACCCTTGAATTGTATGCTTTAAATAGGTGGACTGTATGGTATCTGAATTATATTTATGTAAAATTACAGGGGAAAAAATAGAATTATGTGGACAGATAAAAAATTATGGTTGCAAAAGTAATTTAAGTCTAAACAATCATGGATATTATTGTTACAGAGAATGAAATGATTATAATAAAACTTGACAATAAGAAATATTGAAGGGGTACCAAATAATAAAGGAATAGAAAGAGAAGTAAGATGTAGATTATGTGTGCCAATTTCCTCATTTTTCATGGCAAGATGTAATTTGACTGTCTGTAAGCACGTGGTTGAAATTTTCACAGACTTTTTCCTTCATGTTTTTCATAATCATTTTTCTTCACCTTACAAAAATGTTTTTGAAAACTCATATTTGTAATGATAAAGAGATATTTTTGAGTATTTCACTACTATTTCATTTTTAATTTGGTAATTTTCTGCTGTTACATTCCAGAATAATACAGTTGATGTATATGAAATACTGTGTAAATGATGATGTCATTTTTTGAAAAATTATGTCTGTTTGTTTATCCTCTTCCTTTCTCTAGAATCATATGGGCATATATTGAGAATAATGTTCACTTAGCTTTAAAGGTAGTAATTTCCAAGAAAACAGGTTATTTGTAAATTTCTTTAATCTTAGCCATTTTCTTCATTATATAAATTTTTAAAATTTATTTTTAATTGGAGGATAACTGCTTTACAATATTGTGTTGGATTCTGCCACACACGCTGTTGTATGTCATAGGTATACATGTCCCCTTTCTCTTGAACTTTCTCCTCACTCCCCACCCAATCCCACCACTGTAGGTTGTCACCGAGTACCACATTGAGCTCCCTGTGTTATACTGTAACTTCCCATTAGCTATCTGTTTTACATATGCTATTCTCTCAATTCATTCCACCCTTTCCTTCCCCTGCTGTGTCCATAAGTATGCTATCTATGTTTGTGTCTCTGTTCTTGCCCTGCAAATAGGTTCATCAGTACCATGTTTCTAGATCCCATACATGTATGTTAATATATGACATTTGCTTTTCTCTTTCTGACTTACTTCACTCTGTATAACAGGTTCTAGGTTCATTCACCTGATTAGAATTAACTCAAATGTGTTATTTTTATGGCTGAGTAATATTCCATTGTGTATATATACCACAACTTCTTTATCCATTCATCTGTCGATGGACTTCTAGGTTGCTTCCATGTCCTAGCTATTGTAAATAGTGCTGCAATGAACATCGGGGTACGTGTGTGTTTTTTTCAATTATGGTTTTTTCAGGATGCATGCCCAGTAGTTGTATTGCTAGGTCATATAATAGGTTTATCCTAATTTTTTAAAGTAACTCCATACTGTTTCCCATAGCGACTATATCAGTTTACATTTCCACCAACAGTACAAGAGCATTGCCTTTCCTCCACACCCTCTCTAGCATTTATTGCTTGTCGATATTTTGTTGATGGCCATTCTAACCAGTGTGAAGTGATACCTCGATGTAATTTTGATTTGCTTTTCTCTAATAATGAGTGATGTTGAGTATCTTTTCCTGTGTTTGTTGGCCACCTGTATGTATTCTTTAAAGAAATGTCTGTTTAGGTCTTATGCCCATTTTTTTAATAAAATTGTTTGTTTTCTGGTATTGAGCTGCATGAACTGCTTGTATAATTTGAAGATTAATCCTTTCTTAGTTGTTTCATTTGCAGTTATTGTCTCCTATTCTGAGGGTTGTCTTTTCATCTTGTTTATAGTTTCCTTTAAACAAAGGTGCAAAAACTATTAAGTTTAATTAGGTCCCACTTGTTTATTTTTGTTTTTGTTTCCATTACTCTAGGAGGTGGGTCAAAGAGTATATTGCATTGATTTATGTCAAAGAGTATTTTGGCTGTTTTAAAAGAGTTTTATAGTTTCTGGCCTTATTTTTAGGTCTTTAACCCATTTCTAGGTTACTTTTGTGCATGGTGTTAGGAAGTGTTCTAATTTCATTCTTTTACATGTAGTTGTCCAGTTGTCTTAGCATCACTTGCTGAAGAGTCTGTCTTTTCTCCATTGTATATTCTTGACTCCTCTATCAAAGATAAGGTGCCCATAGGTGTGTGGGTTTATTTCTGGGTTTTCTATCTTGTTCCACTGTCTATATTTCTGTTTCTGTGCCAGTAGCATACTGTCTTGATTACTGTAGCTTTGCAGTATAGTCTGAAGTCAGGAAGATTTCTCCAACTCCATTCTGATTTCTCAAGATTGCTCTGGTTAGTCAGGGTCTTTTGTGTTTCCATACAAATTTTGAAATTTTCTTTTAGTTCTGTGAAAAATGCTGTTGGTAATATGATAGGAATTGTATTGGATCTATAGATTGCTTTGGATAGTGTAGTCATTTTCACAGTATTGATTTTTCCAATCCAAGAACATGATATATCTCTCCATCTGTTTGTGTCATCTTTGATTTCTTTCATCAGTGTCTTATAGTTTTCTGTATATAGGTCTTTTGTCATCTTAGGTGGGTTTATTCCTAGGTATTTTATTCTTTTTGGTGCAACGGTGAATGGAATTGTTTCCTTAATTTCTCTTTCTGATTTTTTGTTGTTAGTGTATAGAAATGCAATGGATTTCTGTCTATTCATTTTTTATCCAGCAGCTCTACTAAATTCATTGATTAGCTCTAGTAATTTTCTGGTGGCATCTTTAGGATTTCAATGTATAGTATCATGTCATTTGCAGTGAAAGTTTTACTTCTTCTTTTCCAATCTGGATTCCTTTTATTTCTTTTTATTCTCTGATTACTGTGGCTAGGACTTCCAAAACATATGGAGTAATAGTGGCAAGAGTGGCCTCCTTTTCTTATTTCTGATTTTAGAGGAAATGCTTTCACTTTTTGATCATTGAGAATACTGTTTGCTATAGGTTTGTCATACATGGACTTTATAATGTTCGTTTATTACGGTAGATTTTCTATACCCATTTTTTTGGAGAGTTTTTAAAATCATAAACAGGTGTTGAATTTTGTCAAAAGCTTTTTCTGTCTCTATTGAGACTATCATATTGCTTTTATCTTTCAGTTTGCTTATTTGATGTCTTATATTGATTGATTTGCATATATTTAAAGATATATATCTAAATTTATTATTATGAGCATGCATAGTTCCTGTGGGAATGTAACTGTCATAATTTCCTTGGATTGTGATTTTCTTGTAATTTTGGATTAGAAATTATAGGTGGCAATGTTGAATGACAAATCATAGCTCACTAGTGTTCCCAATAGGAGCAGAAGTCCAGTGGTGGGTGTGCCTCTAGAGGACAGATGCCAGGCATATGACAATAGCTCTTCTAGAAGGTATATTATCCATAAAGAGAATAGTGTCAATCAAAAGTTCCTATGAGGAGATGGATAAAATAGTGTCTTACCCACAAAGAGACTATTTGTTGATCTTCAGTAATAGAAACGACAAGGGCAGGACCTTCTCCCTCCTCCCTTCATTCATCCCTCCTCTTGACCTCCCTTTCTCCCCCTCTGTTCTCTTCTGTTCTCATATACAGATTTTCATCACTCTTCTCTTCCCTCTTTTGTCCCCCAAAACAGCTTTGTCTCCTTCCGCCTCTTTCTCCTTTTCCTTCCTCCTCTCTATCTCCCTCCCCCACACACCCATCCTGCTTTCTCTCTCTGCTATGTGATTGTTTTGTTTTGCCCTTTCTATGGAGACTGAAATCTAGTATTGTTTAAGATGTGAAAATGTTTTTCAGACAGTGACAGGAAACTACTCCTTCTGGGTTAAGAATAGATACCATCTCCATCTATGGCTGTGTTCTGCTGAATTTCACTCTGAATTCTCCTTCTTCTCTGAAAGAAAAAAGAAAATCTTCCAAAATATCTTCCCCTTAGTAAGTATGAACAGCACACTAAAGTTTTTATTTGATGGACCACATGTTTAATTTGTCACTCAAACAGAAAGGAAAAATGGTGATAATTGGTGCATAGCATAGGACAAATATGTAGTTAAAAAGCACTAGGGCTAAGTCACTTCAGTCATGTTCAACTCTTTGTAACACTATGGACTGTAGCCCACCAGGCTCCTCTGTCCATGGGATTCTCCAGGCAAGAATACTGGAGTAGGCTGCCATTTCCTTCTCCAGGGGAACTTCCTGACCCAGGGATTGAACACGTCTCCTGCATTGCAAGCAGATTCTTTACCATCTGAGCTAACAGGGAAGTCCTAAAGAGGATGAAAAAATCAAGACGCAAAGTGATGTGTGTACTATGACATTAATGATAGAGAATAGTTAAATGGAGATGAGAAAGAGATCATATGCAAAATGTTTACAGCAATTGTGTTCAGGTATTGAAATGATAGGAGCTAATTCCTGCTAGTTCTCAAGTTTTTTTGGTATTGTATTGGACCATAAAGAAGGCTGAGCACCAAAGAACTGATGCTTTCAAATTGTGGTGCCAGACAAGACTCTTGAGAGTCCCTTGAATTGCAGGGAGATCAAACCAGTCAATCCTAAAGAAAATCAAGTCTGAACATTCATAGGTAGGACTGATGCTGAAGGTGAAGCTCCAATATTTTGGCCACCTGATGCAAAGAATCAACTCTTTTGGAAAGACCCTGATTCTGGGAATGATTGATGGCAAAAGGAGAAGTGGGCAGCAGAGGATGATATGGTTGGATAGCATCACCAGCTCAATGGATATGAATTTGAGCAAACTCCAGGAGACAGTGAAGGACAGAGAAGCCTGGCATGTTGCAGTCTGTGGGGCTGCAAAGAGTTGGACACAACTTAGAAACTGAACAACAACTTAAAAAAGGAAAGAAAGAAAGAAGACAACACGATATAGGACAAGGATTAAGAACTTTAGAGTCAACTTAAACTGAGTTCAGATCTCAGACTTGTTACTTGTTCTGACCATGGCCTTTGGCACCATAGCTGGTTTAGTTTTTCTTAGCTCCAGTTCATCTTCTGTAAATCAAGAATAATGGCAAAATGTTGCATGGACAGGATATGAGCTGAGATAACACATTATCTGTGCATGGCACATGGTGTGTCTGATAAATACAAATTTATTGGCATTATGATCATTTTGAAAGCTTTCTACCTTGTATGCATTAGAAAAGAAAATATACAAAATGTTTGTCACATGTGTTTCATGCATGATCTGTGCAAGCAAAAGTTTTCCACCAGATCTCCATTAGAAAGCAAGAGAAAACTTGTTATGTTAGTTAAGAATTCAGAAAGGATCTGAAAAGGAGTCCTTTCTCTACTAAGTCTTCAGAAATGTGCTGAACACAGACAGCTACATAGCAAGCGTGTACTTGATGGCATATGGCATGCTAAGATAGATAAAGCACAGCCCCTGGCTTCCAATAGTTTTCTGCCTAGTGGTACATGCACGTTTGTTCACAAATAACCCCAGGACAAAGATGAAAAGAGGGACAAAGATGATTACAAAGGAGAACTAACATTCATTGACCTCTTATTTTATGCCAAGAATTATTTTAAGAAATTTATATAAAAGTAGATATTATTATCCTCAGTTTACCAAGGCCCAAGAAAGGCTAATTCTCTGAAGTCACACAGGTAGAGAATAGTGGTGCAGAGAGATAGCCCCAATGAAACTTTGGTCAAAGACTGACTTCTTTGAAAGGAGGAATAAAGGATGGAGCAATCAATTCAATCTTTGGGAGGTTGAGTTGGGAAGAAAGAATTGAGGAGAAAAGAGACCTTTTAGTTGAGTCTTTGAAGAATGGATAGGATTATGAAAATAATAATGGTGGAGGTATATCAGAAGTGGAAGGAACAACATGGGGAGGGCAGAAAGGCATGAAGATATAGATCCAGCTAATATTAATATCAGGATCTAGTGTATTTGATTTCATGCTTCACAGAGTAGGGTGTGGGGGTGAAATTAGAACCCTCAGTTCTAAGCTCTCATATCAGTCCATACATTTTGTTTCTGAAGGAATGAATAATCAAAATTAATGGGCTTATTCTGAAAAATGTTCTTTCACAACCAAAATGAAATTTAGAGACTCAGTCTGTAGAAGGATAAGATATGAAGAAATCCTGGAAATATTTTCTTAGCTGAAAAGAAGAAAACATCTTTAAAAAAAATCTTATGCAAAGATATTTATCCTGAACTCTTTAAAACAGAAACCCATGCACTAGAAAAATATATTTATTTCTTGGTGGTTATAGGGGGTTGAATAGTATCTCCCACAAATTTTACCCCTTCTGGAACCTCAAAATGTGACATTATTTGGAAATAAGGTCTGTATAGCTGTAATTAGTTAAAATAAATTCATAATGGATTAGAAAGGGCCCTAGATCTAATGACTGGTATCCTTATAAGAAAGCCATGTGAAGACACACTGAAGGGAGATGGACATGTAAAGATGAAAGCAGAAACTGGAATAATGCATCAACCAGCCAAGAAACTTCAAGTATCCAGCAATCACCAGAAACTGAGAAGAGCCAAGGAAAGAACCTTTCCTCAAATCTTCAGAGGCAATTTGACCCTGATGAAAACTTGATTTCAGATTTTTAGAACCATGAAAAAAATACATGTCTGTTGTTTTAAGCCACAAATTTCTGGTACATTACTGCAACTGTAGCAAGCTAACATAGCAGGCAACTGCAAATCTCAAGTAATTCATAACAAAATAAATTTGGTCATAATATGGCAATGAAAAAAATCACTGCAGATGGTGACTGCAGCCATGAAATTAAAAGACATTTGCTCCTTGGAAGAAAAGTTATGACCAACGTAGACAGCATATTAAATACCAGAGACATTACTTTGCCAACAAAGGTCCATCTAGTCAAAGCTATGGTTTTTCCAGTAGTCATCTATGGATGTGAGAGTTGGACTATAAGGAAAACTGAGCACCGAAGACTTGATGGTTTTGAACTGGGGTGTTGGAGAGGACTCTTGGAATCTTGGACTCTTGGACTGCAAGGAGATCCAACTAGTCCATCCTAATGAAAATCAGTCCTGAATATTCATTGGAAGGACGGATGCTGGTACTGAAGCTCCAATACTTTGGCTACATGATATGAAGAGCTGACTCACTGGAAAATACTCCAATGCTGATAAAGATTGAAGGAAGGAGGAGAGCAGGGATGACAGAGGATGAGATAGTTGGATGGCATCACTGACCCAATGGATATGAGTTTGAGCAACCTCCAGGAAATGGCGAAGGACAGGGAAGCCTGGCATGCTTCAATCCACAGGGTTATAACATGACTGAGCAACTGAACAACAAGTAAAGACAGGTGCTGCAAAGTTCCAAACTCTTGGAAGTAGCACAGAAATGTGGATTCAGTAAACAAAGTTTTCTCATTTTTTTTGTATGCTAGACTTTTCTTGTGTGTTTTCTAATAGCAGGCTCTAAGATCAGCCAAAAGTAAGAGAAAAATATATTTACCTCTCTCTCGATTTTACACTTTCTATCCATCCATCCA
The DNA here is from genome assembly GCA_007570785.1 of Antilocapra americana. Lineage (NCBI taxonomy): Eukaryota > Metazoa > Chordata > Mammalia > Artiodactyla > Antilocapridae > Antilocapra > Antilocapra americana. The sequence goes on from ML661355.1 coordinate 456,881, forward strand.
TTCATCCATCCATCCATTCATTTACATAATACAGTGGTAAAGTAGAATATGTCAGGGACACTGAATCCGCAGGCAGTCATGAAATAAGAATCAATACTGTCAGTGGCTAGGGAAAAAAAGTCACTTTAAAGACAAACTTCAACCAATAAGAAATTAGACACATTTATCGCACATAGGATCCCATACTAAGAAAGTTCTTGTGTTGCTATAACTGATGAAATTAAGCTGTGTCTAAGTGGAAAAGGGGCCCCTGGGAGGGAATAACAGCAACCCAGGCATTCTGTACTGAGAACGATGCCAAGCAGAAGAACTTCAAAGTCCTGTGAAACTCTGAAACTCTCTTGGGCTGGAATTCTACTTCTCACCAACTTTATTTCGCTTCATCTGCCAGTCCCTCTTCTCTCCCAGCTATGAATTCACAGTCAGGCAGCGTCAGTATATGCGGTGTGTTGCAGTGAAAATGCAAACACATTTTCTATAATGAACATATGGGAGACTCCAGTTGAAAAGAGTTCCGATTCTATCCCAAGCATGTTATTGGCTATGACTGCAGAGAAGCAGGCAGCAGACGGAATCAGGAAGCGTGGAGGCAAGAAAGGAAGGATGTGTACTTGACTGCTGTTTCAAGATCCTAGCCTTGCCATGCCATGCTGCAGCCTCTTTCAAGAAGCAAACTGGTTTGGCTGGGTGCTTTCCTGATTTTTGACACTTATCTTTCATTCCCCAGTTCATGGCCTTACATAAGGGGGAAGCATCTTAATGTAAATGTTGTTTGTACCTTGAGAGTTGAATATTAATATTTAACGATTTTTAATTATAAAAATGTTAAGCATTCAAGAATTACGATAAATATACAAGTAACTCTTGCATAACTGTACTTAAGCTTGACAATTGTTTATACATATTTTTCTTCCTACATATACATTCTGTAGGTGCACAAATATAACATATGCATATATACATATATGTGTGTGTGTGCCATCTTAATAATATACCCTTAAAAGCAAGGACGTTCTTATCCATAGCCTCTATACAAGGCATATGTATTTTTGGAGTTGTATCTTGCTTTGTTATCAATTTTCTCTAGGATGATACAGATTCAAAATGACAATAAATTAAAATTATTTCACTCCCCCAAATAAAATTACTCATTTAAATATCAGCTCAAGAGTGTTTTCTATCAAGATTTATCTTTTCATTCTGATGTGAAGGAAGACATTTATCTATACAGATCTGTCAGTGGTGAGTACAGTCATGGGATATGTTGGGAGTCAAAGAAATAGCATTACTGCTGACTGCACTGAGAAAACTAAAGGTCAAAAAAGCTGCTCTCAGGCTGGTACATCAGAAAACTGCAACCATCTACTTAGTCAAGGATGCTGCTGCTGCTGCTGCTAAGTCGCTTCAGTCGTGTCTGACTCTGTGCGACCCCATAACAGCAGCCCACCAGGCTCCCCCACCCCTGGTATTCTCCAGGCAAGAACACTGGAGTGGGTTGCCATTTCCTTCACCAGTGCATGAAAGTGGAACGTGAAAGTGAAATCGTTCAGTCATGTCTGACTCTTAGTGACCCCATGGACTTCAGCCTACCAGGTTCCTCCACCCATGGGAGTTTCCAGGTGAGAGTACTGGAGTGGGGTGCCATTGCCTTCTCCTTTAGTCAAGGATATTACCACCCAAATATAATTGCACTTGGTGTTATGTAGTAATTTCTTCTCCAGCCATGAGGTTTCGTGCAGTGTAACAGGATGCTTGGAATAGATGTTCAAGAGCTTATCACTCTCAGTTTCTAGATTTGTAGGGAGTTTCTTCATTTGTGTTAAATGAGATCTGTTTCATTTTAGTATATGATGGAAATGAAGTTATGTGTGAAGAGTGAGAGATTACAGTAAATGCAGGACAAAATATAACATCAAAATTTAGGGTACACTTCTCCCTATTTATAGGACTGAAAAACTAGTCGGTTGCCTCACTGAAGTAGAAATGGTCATCTTTAAACTTATTTTCTCACTGTATGTCTCAAAGGATATCACTGAATATCTGCTCACTCTGTCCCATTGACTATTTCTTCACAGTATTTCTTTCACACTATTTCTTTGCTCAAATACCTACTTCATGAGGATCTTAAATAAGTGGAGTGTCATTTCCAAGTTGAACAAAGAAAGACTTCCATTTGGAATCCTTTGATTTCCTCTAGAGGTGGAATTTCATATCTTGCTGGTGACTCAGGAGACCAGTTAAGTGGTGGTCCTGTGCCATAAGCTGAAATCTGGAGGCTTTATCAACAACCTTTACATTCTCTGCTGGCCTGTTTTAATTCTGTGTGTAAAACTGAGTGGATGAGGCATCACAATAGAGTGATTTCCTTGTGCCTATGAAAAGGAAAACTTAAGTACCAACGTAAAAAACAAAATTTGCATAGTCCAAATCTTTTCTGATTTCCTCTCTCATGTCTTTCTCCATTTCTATTTAATATCTGGACTCTTTTTGAATACTTTTTCACAATTATATGGGGGAAAAAGGATCTCTTTTATGAATAGGATCTTCTCAGAAGGATTAAGTTATATTTGTCTGATAGCTATCTCTGTGTACCTAATGATTTTTATCTTAAATGATACCACTTACTTTCATAACTCTTTTCTATCTACAAAATGGTCTGAACTGGCTTCATTATAGAGTTTATCATGAAATATCTTATCTGCTTATGCAGTTTCAAAATCTGGATATTTATGGTGAATATTGTAGAACTTCAGCACTCAGACTGACTACTTTGGTTATCCTTGCAGACTACTCAAGGTCTGTGATCTAGTGTAACTGATCATTTTTTTTCTGTGGCAGGAAGTTAAATTGGCACAGACTGAGATGTTAGTTTGTATAAAAGTCACTTTACTAGTGAAAGCAGCTATCACACAGCATCTGCACCTCACAGAAATGTGGTGTCCTTTACTCAATTTTATATATATGGTAAACACAGCTACAATTTTTTAAGAAAAATATAGACCAGGTGAAAAAAATATTTAATAAAAGTTGAAAATATCATTTTTGGTCATAGAAAGATATATGATAATAGCCAGGAACCAAGGGTCTTCTATAACATGATCCCACTAACAGTGTACCATATCAATAGCCTCAGTAGTTGAAACTATGGAAATAAACCTCCACATGCCTTCCAAAATCTGATATCACAGAACAGTGTTTTTATACTAAGTTACTCTTCTGGGGAAAAGAGTCTATTTTAACAGTTGCAGCTGCCAGGATTTACTATTCTGCCCTACCTTTCTCTTCTCAAGGGATCTGGTGGAGGGTGAGGGGAAGGTCCAGGCCATCTCTTAATTTTATTATAAAGAAAGGATAGCAATGAAGAATAAAACCTCAGAGAGGGGTCAAGAGGAAAACCATCCACTGTCAGAGAGTAAATAGAATACTCATAATTACATCCATCAGCAATGAATAAGCTGTTTTTTTTTTAATGGAAGAAAGCACTGAAGACAAAATTTAGAAGTAAAAAGACAAAAAAGAAAAGAATATAGCACACAAGAGAAAAAGTAAAGAATCTAACAGAATACTTATCCCAGAAAGCTAAAGAAAATTATGGGCAACAAATGCATTTCTCATAGATATGAAAGAGAATAGACTCTGCAAGGAGATTTCAGGAGACCAGAGTAAAAGAGGAAGAGATCATACATGAGTTCCTTTGACAACAAAATGAGATGAAAAGAAAATTGGAAGAGCTCAGAAAAAGACACCAATGTGACTTAGCCCATTTGGAGAACTATAACAGCACATCTTAGACTGGGTGGCTTATAAGAATACTTATATTTCTTATATTTCATTTCTTACTGTTCTGGAGGCTGGGAAGTCCAAGATCAAATAGCAGATTTGATATCTGATGAGAAACTACTTCCTAAGGCAGTGGATGTCTTCTCACTGTGTCTTCACATGGTGAGAGAAACAAGAGAGCTCTCCAGGGCCTCTGTCTCAAGAGAACTAATCTCATTCATGACAGTTGAGCCTCAGGAGTGTGTGTTAGTCACTCAGTCATGTTCGACTCTTAATGACTCCACAGACTGTAGACTGCCAGGCTTCTCTGTCCATGGGATCCTCTAGGCAAGAATACTGGAGTGGGTAACCATTTCCTTCTTCAGGGAAGTCTTCCCAACCCAGGAATCGAACCTGGGTCTCCAGAATTGTAGGCAGATTCTTTACCGTCTGAGACACCAGGGAAGCCTGGAGCTCATGAATCACCTCCCCAAGGCCCCACCTCCCAGCACCATCACCTGGGAAGCTAGCACTTCAACATTCGAATTTTAGGAGGATACATACATTTCAGTCTACAGCAAGCAGTGAGTGGAGAAGAAAATTTTCCATTGCTAAGAACAACAGGAAAATATTAATACCTAGAAGATAAACCAAATGTTAAATATGCAAACCCAGCTTGAAGAAAAGATAGCATACTACTGAGGAACATAGAAGAAAAAAATTATTCATTAGTAGAACTCTCATATTTCCTCCTGTCTTAGTTTCAATATTTCACACAATAAATATAAATCCATTTTAAGTAGAAAAAAACAACTCAAACTTTTGAGTATGTGTGGTTTAGAGTTACTGTATATACTAAGACATGGCTGATGGGAGTATGGGGTGTGTGTGTGTGTGCTCAGTGCAGAAAAAAGGTTGAGCACCATTGAGGTAACATTTCAACTTTCCAAACAAGTTGCTATACAGAAAAATTTACTGCCTAATTCCTGATTTCACTAGTCATGATTTCACTGGTTATTTCTATCATACTATGCACATGCAAGTTTAATGATATAAATAATATGAATCAGTGTTTCCAAATAATTTTAAAAGAAAAGTTTGTGAACCTTATAAGAAATTGAGTAAAATTCACAACTGTCTTTGTTAAGTTTATCAAGAATTTGTACTTCTGAGACCTTTACAGAGCTACTTAATAAAACTTTGGGCACATGTTGGCCTTCAGAATATCTACATGTGACTAATAATAATAATCTGGAAGGAGGAAGGACAGCAGGAGGAAATCTAAGAAAGATATTAGTGGTTGGGAGGGAAATTGGATAAATGTGTAAATATATATTAGTTATTAACAAAATACTCAATAAAATTAGGATGCTTACACTTCCCTCAGATCCTCCAAAGCCAAATAAAACCAAAAGAAAATTGAAACACTGTTATTTTAAAATGAGAGAAATTTTTCCAGATTTACTTGGAAGCATAAATATACAATAGCTGGAAACTTTCTGAAGAAAAATAATGAATTAAAACTAATTCTACCATATAATAAAATATATTGTAAAGCCACAATATTTAAAACAGCATGGTTACAGGTCCAAATATATGTAAATGCATATTGGAGTTTAGAATAAGGATAGGTTAACACTTGCCACTGATTTTCATAGCCAGCAAAAGATGGAATTATGTTTTTGGAGTGTCTTCTGTTCTCTTTACATAATAAGAGATTATCCCTTCAGTATCAATTTTTGCTTGTCAATCTCTCTATTCTCAGAAATCCAAAAACACTGTGACAAACTAGATTATAGTCAGTATACTGTATGTCTCAAGCCTGTTTTTGCTTCCAGTTGCTACTATGATAAATCGCCACAATGTTAGTAAATTAAAATAATACAAATTTGTCCTCAGAGTTATGGAGGTAAAATCAAGGTGTCATTAGGCTGATTCCTTTGGAGACTCCAAGGGAGAATTCTATTCCTTGTTTCTTCTGGCATCTGGCCCCATATTCGTGGGGCTTTTTTGTCCCCTGCTTCTATTATCACATCATCTTCTCTCTGTGACTTTGATCCTCCTGCCTGACTCTTATGCAGATACTTTTGATTATACTGGGCTCACCTATATATTGAATTCAGGGTAATCCCCTCATTTCAAGATTTCTAGTTTAATCACATCTGTAAAGTCCCCTTTACCATGTAAGTAGCATAGAGATTCCAAGAATTAGGACATGGACAAATTTGGAGGAGAGGAGCATTATTTAGCTGACCAGACCCTCCTCTGTTATTCTAATTACTTTGTAATAAGAAGACAGATAAAGACTGATACCAGCCATATCCACATGTGTATGTACATTTGTAACAATAGAGTGGTGAAGAAAAATTTCCTGGATGCTGAATCTTACATGTTTTGTTAGCTTCTTCAGTTGAGCTGTGTTTTTAAGAAATGGATAAACAACGAAAAAATAAATTGTTCATTAACAAATGAAAAAGTTATGAATTTTTTTTATTTTGAATTCACTGAGTCATTTCATATTTATATATTGAACACCTAATAATTATAGTTATTAGAATAATAGTAGCTGTCATTTATTAATTGTTTTCTATGGGTCAGTTATTATACAAAATTGCATAAATCATCTCATTTACTCTTAATGATCCTATAATTAGGGTATTATTATTTTCCACAATTTACAGATGAAGAAACTAGGACTAGAAGCACTTATCAGAGTTGTCCAGTTATATAGCTAGCAGGTGTGAAAAACAATATTTGAACTCAGTGACTCTAAGCACCTTACCTTGACAGTCATTAACTTTGTTCCCAGGATTGTTCAAGGCACTAGGCAACAGGGACAAATGAAGTGACCGCTGCTCTAAGCTTCTGTTCTGTGGCAGATTCAGACTAATAGGCAAGAACAAAAGGGTAAAACATGCTGTGATGGGGAAGATTAGGATGTAAAAGGAGGGCACGGTGGGCATCTAACTTAAACAATGATGGCAATTCATTTTTCTAGGAGAAAGCTGAGGAATGGAGAGTTGGTGGAAGGGCAAATTGAAGAGCAGTGAGGAGAGGACTATAGACTGATTAAACAGAACAGGCAAATGCCTGGAGGGAAGAGAGCATGGAAAGATTAAGGGATTAAAAGAAATCCATTATGGCTGAATGATAAATGTCAAGGAGAAGACAGCAAATGGCTGGGGAGGGAAGCATGGGCCAAATTATGCAACACCTTATCAATCATGTAAAGGAGTTGGAGCTTCATTAGAACTTCATCAAATGGTCTGTCCCTTTAAGAGTTGTAAGAAAATAAATGACTTGATCAGATTTGCACTTCAGGGTGTTAGGAAGCACAGTTTGGATGTGGCAATGCTGGAGACAGTGAGGCCAGTCAATAAGCTCTTGCAGGACTTGAGTTATTATAGAGATGCTGCGAAGTTAATGTGGGTGAGTGTGTATAAAGTTAATATTTGTATGTTGAAATATGTTGAAATATGAAATATGAACATATGAAATATGTGAAAATACATGGAAATATTGTAAAGAAAGCAGAATTCACATAATATAAACCACCCAATTTCAAAGAAATTTCGTATTTGCCTCATGAGTCTCTTTCTTCAACCCCTCACCACACCTCTTCTCTCCACCCAGCCCCCCACCCTGCACTGTACCTACCCCAAATATATTCCACTATGCTCTAAGGATTACACTAGCAGACAAAGCTTCAGAGAAGAAGTACACATATTTTGTATGACATAATAGACTAGCTATCACCTTAAAGCGGAACACTAGAGAGAAGCTTCTATGAAGGCAGTTTATTTGGGAATGATCTCAAGAAACCAGAGTGAGGGACAGGAGGATGAAACAGAGAAGGAAAGCTTTGGTTTCCATCCTGAATAAAAATAAGGGAATGTTTCTTCAGTTTGGTGGAACCTCTTGAGGTGCCTATAATAAAATGCAGCTCAGGACTTTCCTCTATGGGGATGAAATAGAAAGCACATTTATCATCCATCACCCATTGCTCAGTGTAGCAGTTCTGTGAGTGAGTGTTAGCAGGCTTCTGGGGCAGCCAAGCTGAGATGCTCTAGGGCAGACATCAAGCCCAAGGAGAGACACCAGCAAGCTGCACTTGAAGGAAGGTGGCTGAAAGTCACATAGAAGCCATTGCCACAGTCACAGCTAGAGTCAGGTGTGGAACTGTAATTTGTAATAGTTGCTATCCAAAGTTCTTGTTTTGTTTTGCTGAATAGGTATTTGCAAAGTCCTAACCATATCAGTGGAGAAGGAAATGGCAAACCCACTCCAGTATTCTTGCCTGGAGAATCCCATGGACAGAGGAACCTGGAGGGCTGTAGTCCATGGGATTGCTAAGAGTCAGACACGACTGAAGTGACTTAGCACAGCACAGTGCAACCATATCCGTATCATAGTTTTTTATTTGTTTTGGTTGTTTTATTGGAATATAATTGCTTTACAATGTTGTATTAGTTTCTGCTATACAATGAGGTAAATCAGCTATATGTACATATATATATTCCCTCCCTCGTGGATCTCCCTCCCACTACATCCCCCATCCCACCCCTCTAGGTCATCACAGAAAAGCTGAGCATTCTGTGCTGTGCTGCAGGTTCTTACCAGCTGTTTTGTACATGGTTGTCTATTTATGTCCAATCTAACCTCTCAAGTCATCCCACCCACCCCTCCCTATCTGTGTTCACATGTCCAACCTCTGTATCTCCATTCCTGCTCTGAACTAGGTTCATCTGTACCACTTTTTAGTTTCCACGTATGTGTGTTAATATACAATATCTGTTCTCTTTCTGACTTACTTCACGCTGACAGACTCAAGGTCCATCCACATCTCTACAAAAGTATTTTTTCTTGTTGGATTTGACATGTATGTGCTGCCTCTCTCACCTTTTAGGTTGCAAGATCAAATTGGTTATTTTTAATGCCCATCACTTTTGCCCTAGAACACTACTTGCCTCATACTAGGTACTTAAACATTTTTAAATTTAAGTGACTGTGAAGTCCTAAACATCTGCATTAAGCAAGGTTGCCTTTCTGAGATAATTGCCCCAACTAGGTTTTTTGGGGGTTTGCTACTTTTATTGCTGTGGTTCACCCTGTGTACTGCTTGGAAGATAGTCTAGCTTTAGCAGACTGACCAAAGACCATTGCAAGGGCTGGAAGGTAATTCTATACACAAATCAAAAGAAACCCCAACCACCATTAAGCATCCTATTCTGCAGAGTTATTCCACATTGGGTGACTCTAAGGAAATCAATTAAATCCTAGTCTTTGGGAACTATCCCATCCTTCAAAGGGAGCAAAGGAAAAGATGCTTCACTCAGCACCACGTTCTCCCTGATTGATTCTGAGTTGCTTCTGTATCTCAGAGCCAGGAACCTTGAAACCAGTGATAGGTGGTCTTATGACAAGAAAAGTGGAACTGTGATAAAACCCACACTTGTCCTCAAAAAGTCCACCCACAGGTTTGCTACACATTGATTCTTACAAAGAGAGTTTATATTCTGTTCACAGAGATCATTAGAGATCGCATTCCAGTATTGAGATGCATATTAATTATGAACAAAATTTGCATCCTGGAGTTAGAGGGAAAGAAAAAACTTTTGTTAACTGTTTTCTCCTCCTCCTATTGCTCCTTGTATTTGGCCAAGAAGAAATTAAGACCCAGGAAAATGAACTGACTGCTTTAAGTTACCCAGCTATTTTGTGTCAGAAACAAAATGAGAGGCATTCTGTATGGTATAGTTTTTTTTTTTTTCCCAGAGCAATTCAGTAGAGTGTAGGTTACTGATAATGCTAAAGTGGCAGGTTTGATTTTTGTGTATAAGCCATGGATTCTTCCCTCCTTCTACCGACCTCCCTAAAACACATAAACGAGCCTGAAAATGCCTTGAGGGTTAGAAATGTGTCTCTTATCCAGTGCCTGGCACATTGTAGGATCTCAAAAAATATTTGTTGTAAAATGAATTTCTATGGCTGTGGTATTAGTCATCCTGAAGGAGGATAATAACCTTTTTCCCCCAAATACATTTTTCTCTGCTATCCTGGTTACTTTTTCCTGTCTTTGTTTATAGTCAATCAATATCACTATTAAGGTGCCTCCAGCCCCGTTGTATTCGGGTGTGGAGCCTTGTCTGTTGGACACCCGGCTTACCGCAGAGATACCAAACACCCTTTCAAAATCTATTACTGGGTCAAGCCTCAACTCTGATGCTTTAAAAATCACTTCTTCAAGGTTTATTTTGATGTTTTCTTTCTCTCCATGTCAGCAGGACAGCTGTGAATTTCTTATTTTCAACAGGACCCTCTTGAGTAATGGTGACCCAGTAAGAGGGATTTTCACGTACGCTTCCAGAATTTTTCTGTCAGAGGTTTAAACTTTCTCCCATTAATCTAACTGGAAAGGGAACTTATTTTTTCCTCAGTGTCTGTAACTGTAATTACTGCCTTGACTAATGCCAAGTTCAAAGCCTAGGTCTGGCCATTACAAAGGAGACTAAACAGAGAATTGAATGCAAGAAAGAAAAATTGCATTTTTTAAAAATGTTTTTCTTACTTGAAGATAACCTGTATTATTAGATGCTACAGAAGATACATGACCAAGGAATATGTTTAATTAGCAGAAGTTTAAAATAACACCCTGGATTGGTATAACTCTGATTTAGTTTGTACCTTATACGTGGATTCATTCTTCCCCTCTCGATAGTGTGGGAAATCAAGCAGGTATAGTCTCTTTGACAAAGATGGAAAGGTAGGCTTTCCCAAGTTTGTCAGTTCATTGAGAAAATAAGGACTGGGGTATTTGAGAGGATATAGAGCTAATGGAAATGTGATAAAAAAAAAAAAGACCCTTGTATCCCAAAAATTCTAGTTAAGAGAAACCAAGTCCATTCTGGGGGGAGAAATAGTTACATCAAATACAAAGAATGAGATGAGAATGTGGAGAGGATATAGTTGTGATACTAAAGATCTCTTACATAAGATATAAGTAACAGAGCAAAAAAAAAAGTTATTATGACTCAGCCATTATAATGAATTGGTACCAAAGGACATTAGTTGCCAACAGCAATGTCATATTTATATATGCAGTGAACAGATAGCTTCCTTGTAAATACTTTTCAATTTATTCCAGTGGAGAAAATCTAGAAGCAATTGCCAGTGAATAGCAAATGGCACTATTTAAGTTGTTGAACAAATCATCATTGAGAAACTACCATGAGTAGACACTGGGCTGCAAATTGTGCTGGTTCAAGATGAGATGGAAATGGTCACTGCCCTGGAGAACCCATAACCATAAAGAGAGAAAAGCAGAAACTAAGTATAAAATATAACTGTTATTGAGCATTCTATTAAGAAGCATTGTTTTAAGGTCTTTATGTTAAGTATTGTATGGAGGATATTAAAAGAGATCAGTGGAGTGGGAGGGACTTTGTTAAATACATGTGGTGATAAATGTTAACTAGACTTCTTGTGATTATATTGTGATGTATACAAATATTGAATTACTATTTATACTAATTATATGTCCATTATACCTCAGTTAATTAAAAAAAAAAAGCATTAGTAGAGACCATAACTGCCTAGGTGACTAGGCGAGAAGGTATAGGCTTAAAAGTGTGGATTGAATTTTCAAAGATGGAAAGGATGCATTAAAGTATTCCACTCAAATAAACTGCACCAGGAAAGCAAGGAGGGAAAAATATTCCAAGTTACCTAGAGGAATAAAATGAATGTCAGTTGTGACTGGTGAAGAGATGTATTTTAGGGACCAGGGGTTAATGCATCAACTTTAGTACAGGAAGGAGAGTTTGGTTTGTATTAACCACTGAAGCTTGTTGAGTGCAGATTTCATATGATAAAAATAGGTTGATCTAGAAAACGGAGAGTAGCAGTAGCTAAGGGAATATTAGTTAAATAGCCATAACAATAGCTCAGGCTTCTCCTGCCCCAAAACAACCGAGGGCAATGTAAGGAAAAAGAAAGGAGGGGTTCCAGAAGATAGTCCCTGTGTACTGTAAGTTGTAAATAACCCAGTTCCTCATCTCTGATAAAGGCCTTATTGTGATGCATTTTATTGCAATAACTGACATCCATGGAGATGCTCTAAGCATAACCAAGGAGGCACTTTGGCCGTTAGAGGGAACAAAATTATTCTTCTAGGGTTCAAATACACTTCCCTAAGGATAAACTGTGATCTAAGCTGTGAAACGAGTTACATACAAAATTCACAGGTTTCTGACCAGAATGCCTATAGAAATCATTCTTCAAGATGAGGAGAAGCATTTGTTCTGGAACAAAAAAAGGACTCATCATGTTGAAGTAGTATTTTGAAATATTTGGATGTGATTCATATCTTAGTAGAATCTTAATGTCTGATAAATAAGGCTAAGAGAACATTGCTATGAAGGGAGGGGTGTTTCTAAACTCATATAGATTGAAGAGTATTGTACAACTTCTGGTTTCTACAGTGGAATTTTGTCTTTTTTCTTTATTCTCTTTCTTCTTCTTCTCTCAGTAGCCCAAAAAGGGGCAATCTTCCTTCTTCATGCAAGGGAACAGAGAGAAAGAACAGTAGACATGGAGGGTAGCTACAGATACACCTAACTCAAGACAACATCTGCAGGCAACTGGTTGCATAAGTGTTCCCATTTCTCAGGATCTGATTTCCTCTAGTCAATTATGCTGATATATAGAGCAGATAATACCATAATGAAAAACAACCATGTGGTTAAAACAGTTTATATATGCCAGACCAAGCACTTGGCAGATCTATAGTCTTTGATAACCTTTATAACATAATTTCTTCTTTATCCATTTGTCTGTTGATAGATGCTTGGATGACTTCCATGTATTCTTGGCTATTGTAAATGATGCTGCTGTGCATTGGGGTGCATGTATCTTTTCAAATTAGTATTTGCATTTTTTCCAGATATATACCCCAGGAGTGAAATTGCTAAATCATATGGTAGTTCTAGTTTTAACGTTTTGAGAAACCTCCATGTTTTCTGTGGTGACTGCACCAATTTCCACTCCCACCTATAGTGGAGGAAGATTGTTTCTCTCCATATCTTCTTCATTCGTTAGATATTTTGTTGGTGGCCAGTTTGACAGGTATGAGGTAATATCTCATTGTAGTTTTATTTGCATTCAGCATTGTTGAACATCTTTTCATATACTTGTTGGCCACCTGTATGTCCTCTTTGGAGAAATGTCTATTTGGATCTTCTGTCCTAATGATAAAAGAAATAGGGAGTGCTGAATGACACTCTTAATAATACACATACATCAAGAGTATTAAATGAAAATGTAGGCATTTGATCAAGACTCACACACATTTTAGGAAAAACAATATACTGTAAAATACAAGAAGAAGAACTAAAAATTTAAGAAAATATGATTTATAATCTAATCCAGGAGAGAGTTTAGAAGCAGTATAATTAATAGCCTCAGAGGAGTCTGAGATAAAGAAAATGTGATATATATATATATAATTGAATATTATTATATAACTATATATTTACATATAATAAAATTCATGTCATACAATTATATATTAGTATAATTATATATTAGTATATATACTATATAAATTAATAATATAACATAGCATGTTATTTTAATATAGCACATCATTACTTATAATAAAAATTATGTGTAGTACATTACTCAGCCTTAAAAAAGAAGAAATATTACCATTTGCAGCAACATGGTTGAACCTAGAAGACATTATTGCTAACTGAAATGTCACAGAGAGACAAATACTGCATGATTTTATTTATATGAGATATCTGAAAATAGACAAACTTATAGAAGCAGCAAATAGAATGGTGGTTGCCAAGGGCTGACAGGGAAATTGAAAGTTTTCAATAGGCATAAAGTTATACTAGATAAATTCTAGACGGCTGCAGTACAACATGGTGCCTATAGTTGACAATATTGTACTGGGCACTTAAAAACGTTTTAAGAGGGTAGATCCCATGCTGAGTGTTCTCACTATACATTCAATAAAAAGACAAAGGGACAAAGAAAAAACTCCATGAGGTGCTGGATATGTTTACTACCTTGATTGTGATGGTGGTGTCACAGGTGTATCCATATGTCCAAACTAATCAAATTGTATATATTAGATGTATACAGGTTTTTTGTATACCAAACATACCTCAGAGCTGTGAAAAAATAAAGACATCGACTCTTATAGGATATACTATGTATATGTTGTGTAGCATCTTAGTCATAAGTGATAATTAAATGTTAATTCCTTGAATATGAGCAGTTCTTACCAAGTTTTCAGCTGCTGCTGTAATTGGGGAGTATCCTTTCCTATCTTGTTTTTCTGTCTGTGACTCTCTGCCTACCTCACTGCTTCTTTCTAGCTCTCTCAATAAAATGGCACCTAAAGAAAAAACTGCTTCTTTTGTCTGTTGCTGGCTTTTTCACAGTGGGGCTCTTGATTTGAACAAACCTGAAGATGTCAGGCTATATAAGCACTCAGGGAAAGACATGTTCACAAAGGTTCCTGCTCTAGAAAATTATACACTACTTTCAAAATGCTTTGCCACATTTAAAAGTATAATTACACCCTTCTTTTTAATGGCTGACATGACATATGTTTACACGTGTTTTAGTTGACTTATGACAGTCCACAGTTGTGTGTTATACATTTGGTGGCAACATCTAAAATTTCATGGGAAAACATCTGAAGCTGTCTGTTGTTGGCCCTGTGTTTTAGAGTAAAAAATGGAACTTGCAAGCTTCAGAATACTTTTTAATCTTTGTACAGTCATTTAATCATCACTTTGCCTTGTTGACTGCAAGAATTATTTGCTCAACCACCCTCACCACGTTACACACTTTCTTGTTTTTCTGTGGTTGTTTCTATTTTAGTTGGGCTTTCTATAACAGTACTGTCCCAGAGAACTTACTGTAATGATAAAAATATTCTGTATATGCATTGCTCAATATGGTAACCACTAGCCACACGTGTACAGGAAAATTGGCTACTGCAAATGAGGAATTGAAATTTTAATTGTATTTTATGTGAATTAAATTTAAATAGCCATATGAGACAAGGAGTGCTGTTCCACAGAAATATATTGTGAACCACACATGAGGTTTTTAATTTTCTAATAGCCACATTAAAAAAAAAGCTAAAAAGAAACCAAAATTAAATTTTAAAAATATGTTTTATTTAACCCAATAAACCCCAAATAGTATCATTTTAACCTAATCAGATTCATAGCAAAAGTGAAATTGTGGTTGCCAAGGGCTTTATCAGAAGAAAGGAATAGGAAATTATCTTTTAATGAATGCAGAGTTTCAATTTTATAAATTAAAGAGTCCTATAAATGGATGAGGGTCTTCCCAGGTGGTGAAAATGGTAAAGAACCCACCACCAGTGCAGGAGACATAAGAGAGATGGATTTGAACCCTGGGTTGGGAACATCCCCTGGAAGAGGGCATGGCAATCCACTCCTGTATTCTTGTCTAGAGAATCCCACAGACAGAGGAGCCTGGTGGGCTACAGTCCATGAGGTCACAAAGAGTCGGACATGACCGAAGTGACTGAGCATGCCCACAGGCATTAATGGATGATGGTAATGGTTGTACAATAACGTGAATGGACATATTTCCTTAAAAATGGTTAGAATGGTAAGTTTTATGTTATGTATACTTTTTTACAATTTTAAAAAATAAAAATAAATTATCCAATAAAAATATTTTTAAAGTCTCCTGCATCTTAGGCAGATCCTTTACCATTTGAGCCACCAGGGAAGCCCAAGAATACTGAAGTGGGTAGGCTCTCCCTTCTGCAGGGATACTTCCCAACCCAGGAATCGTATCAGAGTCTCCTACATTGCAAGGTGGATTCTCTACCAGTTGAGCTACCAGGAAAGTCCAATTATCCAATAAAAATACTATTGAAGTCATACTTTGTTTTCTTAGTATCAAAATATTTAAAATCTGTTACTTAATTTTTGCTTGTATATCAGACTAACTTAGTAGCTAGTTAGTCTTCATACTACTTAATAGCTACAAGTGGCTAGTGGCTGTTATAAAGGGTAGAATTGTTATAGAGAAAGAAAATAATCAGAAACACTATTCATTAACTTCCTGCTCTTCCTACACTCCAATTGGGACCAAATCATTTTTAACCTATAGAATTATTAACCTATAAAATATAGATCCATTAACTACAAAAACATAGCACTCTGGGAGGAGATGTTGATAGCAAGGAAGCT